>JAOTQJ010000011.1:7346150-7471783 GCA_025642045.1 Solanum sejunctum | reverse complement strand
GTTTTGCCTGCCACTTACCCTTCCATCTATGTTCCTTGGGGTTTTAAATAATCATGTTGCATTAAGCAATGATTTAAAATGAAGAACACTTGACTTTGCTCACTACTGCTGTCCAGGTCGACCCACACATATGATCTTGCTCACTGTTTGTGTTCAGTCGACCTGTTGTTGAGTCGAACAATATTGTATTGCCTTGTATTATTATAAGTTTGCTCCATCTTCATCTTTATCATGTATTATGCATCTATTTGTCCTTTGTTCTTAGTCAATTGTGTGGTCATATCATTATTTGAATTGAGTTCTTGTCTGTTCTTTAACCCGTTGTCAAATATTTATTTACTTGTGCTTGTTCCTCACGCTCATTATTAACACTTAGTATAAGATTATCTTAGTTTGAATTGATTAAGCATTTTGAGTTATGTTCCTAATCCATATTTACTTGTTTTATTGCATCTAAATCACTTTGGAGTCCAAATGGGCTTCTCTCCTATCGTTTTTGCATTGCATGAGGCCATGGATGCCCAACATCCTTCTCGAGTCGGCCTAGGAATTCCTTGAGGATAGGAAGCTAAAACCGTGTATACATATTATACACTGATATACATCTGATTTACATTAGGTGTATATCTCAGGCGAAAATGGGCCAAGCCCACTCGACATTAGCCATCTTGATAAAAAATTGGGTTAGAGTCCGAAATCACTTCAACTCTCTACTTTTACTTTGTTTATATATTTGTATTTGCTTGGATGCTGACATTGTTATTATATTATTGGAAGTATCACTCATTCTCAAAGTGGGTCAATGTTTCAAAATTAATCAATTATTTTAGTCAATTTTTGCGAAATCAGTCAATTTCTTTCAAATTTAGTCAAAATTTTTCAAATTCAATCAATACTTTCTAAATGAGTCAATTTTTTAAACTAGTCCAGCTTTTCAAAGTCAATCAAATTTTTAAAGTTAGTCAAATCTCTTAATCGTCGGATAACCTCATTTAGCGATTATTTCGAGTGCGTAAAACCTTTTCGAAATGAAAATGTGAACCGAACCCTTTCTTTGGATTTTAAAAGGATTTTTCTGTTAGATCTTTTTAAATATTTACTGGTTTCCTTATTATGTTTAAAATTAGATGGCGACTCTATTTTTATTTAAAATTTAGAGAATCGGTTTTTCTTAAATCAATTAAGTTTAAATCAATTTTTGATTTTTGAATATTTTTCTTTCAAAAAAACCATTTTTTCATATAACAATGATCTTATTTTTGAGCTCATGATTAAAAATACTTGACGTGTAGTTGATTTTTTTTCAAGAAAAATAATAAATAAACTAAATTTAAAAAATTTGAAAGATAATGTGAGGAGAATGATCTTAGAGCAAGATTAGCGTCTAATTTAGGTCAAATTCTACTTATGTATTTTTAAGAACGTACAATTTTTATAGAGTTTCTAAAAGTATCTGTTTTAATCTATATGCTAGTAAAATTCATGAGGTAATGTTACCAGAATCTAACTGAAAATTAGTGAGGTTAATTTTTTAGAAAACAATTATGCTGATCTGTTGAATTTTCCGATGCTTATTATTCTTTTGTTTGTAATATTTTAGCTTATATGATCAAATCTCTCTCTATTCCTCATTGAATCTAAATTTGAAATAACCGGTATCTGCAATATGATTGTAAAGGTGTTTGATAGCATCCAACACTGCAGGAGTTTTAGCCTATATAGTGTTTTGTTTAAAGGTTATTTTTTGATTGTAAAGGTGTTTGATAGCATCTTTGATGACCCAGCAGGTAGAGTTGAAACCTTGCTTGTTCTATAAAGTATTTCTATCTATGATTTGATAAATAATGAAATGAAAGCTATTTATTTAAAATAAAATATTACTTAAACAAATATTAACATATAAAAGTTCAAAATAAGTTTATTTGGATATGTTGTGGGTTATAACTTATATGTATTGTAAGTTGTAAATGATATATTTTGAACATAATGTGTGTATATTGTAATTACTGCAAATTTCAGCTTTTAAATTCACAAGTACAATTATTTCAAAATTAAGTTGATGACACTATCTTACATGACTGGAACTCAACTTTCAACTTTAAATTTTAAAATTGACAACACTACACTATGAAAATCTTAAACTTTTTAATTATTTAATTTAATGAAAGACGAAAGTTGAAAAATTAAAACTTCAAAGTTGACAATAGAATAATAGGCATAAATTAAATAAAAATTGTAGATACATAACGAAAGGAGCGTGTGAAAAATGAAATTTCAAATTTAATAAAATTGATAAGACTCTATATTAAAAAAATAAAATAAAATTATCAATCAGATTTACACATTAAGCCCATGATTCAAAACCTAGCTAAGATCAAATAGCTTGATGCAGAGAATAAGGCAAGTCATAGGTTGGGATGAACAAACACTCTGATACATCAAATTTCACTTTAGACCAGCCCATTTACGTGAGCTCCTACAGATATTCAATTCAAATTTATTAAGGAATTTTTACTAAAGTATATACCTTATTTTAACTTATTCTCAAATATAACTTATTCTCAAATATTTCTTACTAATTCAAAAAAATTTCAAAATTCCTCTTTTCCTATTTCTCTTTATACACATTCGATACATTTCTTCACATTTTCACCTCTTTCTCAGCAACCCTAATTTTACTCTTTAAGTCAAGCCCAACTTAAATCAGTTACTTTCAATTTCTCTCCAATTTCAGTCGGTTTTATCTCCCTCAATTATTCAATTTCAAATTCCAAGAGAGGTAGGTTTAACTTTATCTTCCTTATTCCAACTTCATACCCATTCTTTTTCCACTGAGGAAGATTATTGGCAATTTCATTTTTTTTATTTCATATACTGATATATATGAATAACCTTCCATTCTTTAGTATTGGGATCACTCTATTAGAGCAAGAAAAAGCTATTCGAGACGGTGTTTATAACTCTGATGATGAATCATTCCATGAGAACTTATCCAAACATATCCACGATCTTCTAGCCTTGAAAAAAATGGAGAAGTCAAATCTAACAAGGATGAAGCTAGCTACAAGTTCAAATTCTCCAGTTCTAAAAGTTTCAAAAAAGCAGAAGAAGAACTCTGACTGTGTTGTAATTATGAAGAAAATTTCTTATTTGTGTATATCTACTTACATGATACTTGATTATACACTTTACTATAATTGCTTGAATCAGTGTACCATATATGTGTAAAATTATTTTTTTGCAATGAACCATCCAAAATGAAACTTGATTGATATTTGATGAAAGAGTTTGGATCTTAACTACATTAATAGATCAATTGAATCACCTGTGATGAAAAATATAGTCAATATAGTGTATCTTATAACTTGATACACCACTATTACATGATACATGATTATACACTTTACTATAGATATTTGAATCTTTGTACTAGGTCTGAGTAAACTTGTTTTCTTGTAATAAATTATTCAAAACGATACTTGATTAATATTTGATAGAAGAGTCTGGATCTTAACTACATTAATAGATCAATTGAACTAGCCGTGATGAAAAATGTGGTTAGTACAGTGTATCTTATATTTTCTTGCAACGAATCATCCAAAATGATACTTGATTAATATTTGATAGAAGAGTGTTTATTTTAACTACATTAATAGATCAATCGAATCGGATGTGCTAAAAAATGTTGTTAGTACAATATATCTTATAACTTGATACACCACTACATGATTATACACTTTACTAAAGTTACTTGAATCTTTGTACTAGGTCTATGCAAAATTATTTTCTTGCGGCAACTATTGATCTTTTGTTTACAGTAGCATTCATTTTTGATTAAAGGCTGAAGATTTGGAAAGTTTGACTTTTTGTAACGTATTAATTTATTGCATTTTTTGAGAATTTGATTAGAATTTGTTTAGAAAATTTTACGGGATTGGAAGTTAAAACTATGCTACTTTTCGTTTAAAACATAACTGTAATTAAATATAATTAATCACCATCTATGAATATAGTTTTCAGGCAATGTATTCACACATGACTTATTTTAAGAGATTTTGTAAAACTAAAAAGGGTTAAGATATATTGAAATTTGTTGCCTACACTATATTATTCCTAAGAATTTTAGATTTATTAATGGATCGAGTAGATTCACTTGACAGGCTTACATGAAGATTTGCTATTTGGCGCTAATAACATGGGTACATATTTATCAATTCGTTCACATTTAATAGACCAGATGAGTGATATTTTAGATGAATAAAATTAGGGCCTTAATTCGTTTAATCTATAATATCATAAATATTTATGGATGAAATATGAATTAGACTAAAAGATTTTCTTCCAACTTCATAGAATTGAATAAGATCATATGAATACAATCAACCTCTTATAATTATGGACTCACTTACAGTTTACATGTACGCTTTATTGTATATTTCATGATTCAATTTCTCGATTCATGATGACACCTACCATAACCTGCATAAGTAAGTCAATCCCATAACTCAAAAATGCAAGTAATGAGTATAAGGGAGAAAACTATATAGAAACTAAAAGGAACAAAAGTAAACACAGAATAAAGAAACAACTAGCTAAATATATACATAATCAAATTCTAGATCCTCCTAGATCCTGGAAATCACTCGTGCAGAATTGCTATGGGTAAAATAAAAAGTACACATCCCAAAATTGGATTAGAAAAATATAAATATAACATCGATTAATCTTAAAATATAAAACACGGGCCATCGTAGCTGAAAGAGTTAAAAATAATCTCAAAACAACAAATGCTCACCATGATATCCGATTCTGACGACAACAAGCTCGGTTTATCAGCAGCGACAACAGAGTGTTATATAAGTACCAGATAAAAGGTTCCCAATAGGTATCATAGGCTTACTAAGCAAGAAAGGTAAAAGTAATATAAAAAGAGGAACAAACCTAAATCAAAGTCATGATAAAACATCTAAGGTAAGGAAAGAACAGTAATAAGAGCTGGGCTAAAACTAGCTAAGAGATCTATACTATGGGACGTGCGTGTACAATATAAAGAAAACTCAAGCAGCCCTCCAAAAGCCTATTAAGTACATAGAATAACTATATTAAAGTTGTTTAGAACTATTGTTCTCCAAGAGCGAATGTCTTAGCGATCGAGATTGGCAAAGAAACTTGGATTCTGATCCGATTTTTTTAGTGTAGTAGAGGCAGGGGATTGAACCCCAATACTTACCATGAATGGCCAAATTGGTAGAGGTAGAGGCTTGAACCCTAGTGTTATACATATGTCACGCTCTGAGAGGGTACCCTTGCCATGGACGATGCTAAGAGAGTATTGCTAGTTCACAAGCGAACCACTTGGCCTCATCATATTTATTCAATCACAATTAAATAATGAAAGACAAATAATCATCGAATGACTAAAGAGGAATAAAAAACCAAATACATAAGCAAATCAACTAAATCAGACTAGTATGAACAAAACTAGCCAAAAAATAATATCCAATCATAACTCGACTATCTAGTCTATGAAACCTCTATACATCTATCTAAGTGGTGCCAATGACATGTATATGGATACCTCAAATAAAATAAAAAGGGATAAACTCAAAGCTAGAAAAAAATGTAGTATCCTGCGAAAGCATGGGAGGACTCACGAATCTGCTGAGTGCGAATGGGTCCTCAATAGTGCGTCTGTTGATGACCTCTAGTATTTGTTTGTATATCATGAAAAGATGCAAGTCCAAATGGACGTCAGTACATGAAATGTATGAGTATGTAAAATGACAGAGTGAAATGGACATCAAGATAGCATACTATCAACTCAGATAACTCAAATCAAGAAAATAAGGAACTCAATCAAGATGTTATAAGTCTAAAGAAATATTAAGGTTTAGACATAAACCAATCATGTCCAATCCAATCCAATTCATTCAGAGTACTATCAAGACTTATATGGTGTTAAGGATAAGACTTCCCAATACATGAATGCTCACTCAATCTATAAGGAAAAACGAGGTTGGGATTCCCCAATTATCGAATACCTATGTTGGTAAGATAAGATAAGCCAAGGCTGGGACTGTCCAATACCTGAAAGCTCACCCACTTTATAAGGAAGTCGAGGCCGGGATTACCCAATATCCAAATTATCTCCTAAGAGTAGCCAAATATACTAATTTCCTCTTTTTCATTCTATATGCTGATTGATTTCACCGAAGCTACATCTCCTTTTTTAAGGCTAAAGCAATCGTTGTCAAGATATATAACCTAACCAAGGTTAGAGTCGAACCAATACGAAATATGGTAGACTTAGAAAAACATGGATTAACCTACTTATCTCCCCAAAAGGGGGAGCGGTTTGTAACACTGTAACACCCCTCAACGTATCTTAGAAAGGCTCTATGATGTATTTTTCTGAATATCTTAAAATTCTTGCAGAAGTTCACAAATCCGACTTTGTATTCTTGTTCAAAGGGCAGAATTGTATGAAAAAATAATTACCTACAAGGTATAGGTTGTTCGTGTTAACAAAAGTTTTTCAATAAAATTTCAAAACTAGTAGGGGTATGCGACAAGTCCACGTTGCGGACATTCCACGCGCTAGTTCAAAAAGTCCCAAAAATTTTCTTTTTCAGTTAAAGGCAATTTGGTAAAAGCCCAATACCTATATATACGAGAATTCCTCATTCTTCAGTAGTTTTCTAGCCCTAAAACTCACAAAAACCTCTCAAAAGTCCTCATCAATTTTCTCAAACCTTCCATTCAATCTCAAGACTTCAAGAACTTGCTTTGGAATTCAAAAAAATCAAGTCAAGCCCCAAGTCATCCTCATATTTTTCTTCAAGAAATTTCTAGTTTATAGTATGTGGCTCTTCTATCCATGGAGCTCCAAAATAATTGTTTTTATCAATTTTCTTAATTCTAATGACTAATTCCTTAGGGGTATTTTCTATTATCACTACATTACATGAAATATGTTGAAAATTATAGGTTATGGGTTTATTGATATATGGGCTCTTACTAGTGATTGAGATTATGATATGCTTATTACATTATGGTCTTGTAATCTATGACATCTTGAAAGACTTAAAAATATTATGAATTTTTGAATTACATACTTTAAAGCTTAAATACATATATCCACCATGTTTTGACTAAGTTATATGGAAAATCTCATATGTGATAAAGGCTTTATGGTAGGACATGTGATTTATGAATGTTGTTATAAATGTTATGAATGATATGAAGCCCTTTATTTGATATTATAATGTGATGGTTTTATGAGCTAGTTATGATATTCAAAGTTATAAATGTTGTGATACCATGAGATACTATGAAGTTAAGGATTGTACGAGATGAATTTCATGTTTCTATATCCATGTTTTGAAAGATGATATGTGCGATTATGAAATTTATTGAAGTAATATGAAATTCATATATTATTGAAAGATCTTATTTATAATATTATAGTGTACAAGTTTATGCTTGTCATGACCATACTCTCTATATGCTATTTGGGATTAAATTAAACTTGTTGGAGTCAAGAATGACTGAATTAAAAAAATGTGAGTCCCCACCTAGTTATGATCATCAGACTATGATGACCCGTTAGTAGAGGGATATGATGATGGTGCTAGCCGATAGTAAAGGCTTAGCCAAGATTATGATGCTAGCCGATAGTAGAGGCTTAGCCAATATTATGATGCTAGCCGATAGTACAGGCTTAGCCAAGATATAGGAGCTATCCTTACGATGATAATAAGTTTTCTAAATGTTTATCAGACTGGTTAGTTGAATTGCCCTCCATTATTTTAAAAGGCTTATGAGATGGGTTAGTAGAATACCTCTCAACTAATGAATTTTGTGATTCATCCATATGATTATTCTATGAGAGTTTACTTAGCACCGAGTGGACCTTGGGATGGTCCCGAAAGCTCCCCGTTAGAAGTGGAATGAGACCGTTAGTAGAATTTCATTATCCCATACCTACATACCACCATAGGAAATAGAATCACCCGCTAGTAGAGGTTGATTTCTACACCAACCGATAGTAGAGATTGCTCAATAGTAAGCCTTTAGTGGATACACTTTGGCATCTTAGGAGGTCACTTTGGCAAGTGACTTCCCTCTTTTTTCTAGTGTAGGAGAAACATCGGGACTTCATGACTTAGATCACATAGTTTATGTCAGTTAAAAGTTGCTTTCACATATGTTCAAGTTCTCCTCATCTTTTGAAGAGGTCCTCTTATGATAAATTAAATTGTTCCTTTAAGTTATGTCCAAAGGTAATTTAAAGTTCCTATGATTTATTGTTTCACAAGTTCAAATGGTATTTCTACTAAAGGTACATGATGATGTCTACAAGTGTGTAAGGTGGTCTCCATTATGATTACTACTGTTCTATGCATAATAAAATAATCGTTTATATAAAGTGATATATTATTCACCTAAGAATATTAGTACTTTAATTATGTATGACACCGTGTATTTCTCATTTATTTAAGTCTATGTGACCTATCATGCATTCAAGTAAGGGTATGTTATTTATTTCTCATGTGCATTATTCCATGTTCTACGGTTAGAGTAAAATGTCTAAATGATCACCCATATGTATATTCCAAGTTTATATAATTTGCTTATTCATGATTATGTTCATCTATGCATCCTACTATATTCTTTCTAAAGTTGTCCTTTATGTTCAAATAATATTAGCTTGACTATAGCTTACTAATGCCTTTGTAAATATATTTTTTTATATCACATGACTTAGCACGAATCACTTTATTATTTATTTCCATGTCATGCATTGTATACCTACATACTAGTACATTTCAAGTACTGACGCATACTTCTATGCCTGTATGATTTAACCATGTAGAGACCAATGCTCATCGATATCCTCCATTTGGTTAGCTTTGGATCATTAAAAGAAGAGGGTTTGTGAGTCCTCTAGTTCGGGGACAATATCTTATTTCTATCTTACTTATGTTGAGACTTTATTCCACTTTTGTTTCTAATTTAAGGGTGAGTCTTGAACATGTCTTGGCCCCAGTCCTATTTATGCTTAGAAGTGTTGCTAGATACTACGCTATGTACCTATAATTTGATGTTGAGATGTCATGGAAACTTATCCCTTAGACCATTTCCCTTATGTTATACTATTTGATGCTATTGATAGTGATGAAACTCCTAAGTCCCTATTTCTCCATAACTCGAGTCCTACTTACCCTCTCATCGTACTTGCTTGCTATGTGAATCATGCAAATCCCTTTCCCCTATATATCCTCACAACGTGAGTCATAAGCCCTAACTCTCTTAGAATTATTTGTTGTATGTTTGTTTTATATTTCGCAACCAAGGATGTGCAAACAATATACTAAAAGGCTTGTTTGGGTTGCTTTCGGCCTTCCCATTCGCCATGTCACATTTAGGCTTGGATCATGCCAAAAAACTATAAGAAGTAATGATAAACTAGGACAAATAAAATCATTATTAAGAGTAAATAGAGTATTGTGTTTACCAAACCCTTTGATCCAAGTGAGAGGTAAATTTCACTACGTGATTTGATCCATCCCCGCTGTGTGACATTACTAACCCTTACCTATTGATCCAGTACAACCTCCTCTTGGCCTAGTTTGGGTGACTAGATGAGAAATATCAACCGAATCCTATTAATTAATCTCTTTTCCTATTCATTACTACCTTTATCCAATAAGTAACACTAGGCGAGTTCTAATATTAGTCACCGTTAAAAACACTCAAACTGAAGAGAATTAATTAATACATGCATGCACACTTTTCAAGAATTGCAAATTATTTGATTTTACTTTATTAGTTCTTCATGGTTCCCATAACCCTAGTAGTGGATATAGCTACTCATGATCAGTGTGGATGCAAGAATCATAAATTTGAATAATATAATTGAGCACTTACACAATAGAATTAAGAATAATAAATCCAAGCTCTTCACCAAGAATCACAAGACTGAATTAAAAGCCCCAAATGATATTTCACAAGTGTTTCTCAAGATCTCTACTATTATCTACTTTTCTATAATGTTCCTAATGAAAAATAAAAATATATTTATAGTCTTTAAAATACAAAACCAAAACCAAATAGGAGAATTGGGTCAGCAGGCCTACGAGCACTTCTACGGGTTGTATAATATTTTACGACCCATAGTCATAGCTTCGTGGATTTCATCTTCAATTCTAGAGTTGACTTCTATGACATCTATCTACTGGCCATATAAAGTTCTACGAATCGTAAAGAATTTTGTGTGCTAACTTTTCAGGAACTCCCCACTTCCTTATCCTTAGGGAACGATACCAAGTCTATGACTTGTAAAATCTTCTATGGCATCTGCATGTCATAGACTTAACTTCAGAAAATCACCCTTCACTAAAATTGTATACGAATCCTATTGTACGACTCATGAAACTTCCCATAGCCTATAAAGGGTCTTGTGAAACCTCAGTTTCTGCAAAATCTGCACACTTAGCCCAAGAAATAAGCCAACCCTGTAATCCTGTAAAACAAACATAAAACCACATCAAACCTACTAACATATCTTTGAGAGCATACAAAATTTCAAGTTTTAAGCATAAGAAATATTGTATTTTGACAGCACATCAACACCCTCAACTTAAAATTATTGCTCGTCCTCAAGCGACATTCTCAATCTATATAAGCAGTACAGTAACACACAATCCTCAATCTAATACCATACATTGTATCCAACATAAGCATAGATACCTAGACCACTTTTAAATGTACATTAGATAGCTATCAAGAAAATTAATATAGATCAACATATGTGAAAATGCAACTATCAAAAACAAGGTAATTATCAACAAGCAACATTCATTGAGTTTGTCCAATGTCGACAATGCAATTCAAGTGCCCTCACAGAAAGAAATCCCTAATGTGATGTCAAAACACAACACTTTTGATGCTTAAAACTTAGAATTTTATGTATTCTTAATGCGATGTTAGTTTGTTTTATATGTTTTTATGTTTTATTTGTAGGATTCTAGGGTTGGCCTTGATTTTTGGGAGGAAAATAGAGAAGTTGCTACTTTTGATGAGGTACAAGACCTTTTACAGTCCATAGTACATTCTATGGGCTGTGAAAGAGGTTTCATAGACTAGGGGCTGTTTTTTTGAAGATTGTTCTGCAAATATGCAGATGGGTCGTGGACTACTTTATGAGTCATAGATCATGTTTCCTGCCTTTAGGATCAGAGAAAGAGAACTTTTTGAATATTCATTACGCAAAACCCACTACGGGCCATAAAACACATTACGGGTCGTAGAAGGGTGTCGTAGATCACATGTCCAATTTTGTAGCAACAATGTATGGGATCCCAATTACAAGTTGTAGAACGTAATATGACCCAAAAAGCTGTTCGTGAGGCATTGCTGGCCTAGCTATCCTATTTTGTTTAGGACTTGTATTTTAAATTTTATGAATAGGTTTTTATGTTATTTTTCATTATGTTTTGCAGTGAGTTGAACAGTTTGAGAGGAAAAATAGTGAGATGGAGTAGAAAACACATTCAAGTGTTTTGAGAAATACTTGTACTTTGATTTGATCTTATAATCTTATGATTCTAGTTGAAGCTTGGATTTGCTTGTTCTTGATTGAATTGTGCAAGTGCTATATTACGATTATCCTAATTCATAAATCTTGCATCTAAATAAATCATGAGTAGCTAAATCCACAACTAGGGTTGTGAGAATCATGAAGCACTAACAAAGTAAAACTTGATAAATCATAATTCTTGGAAAGTGTGCATACATGTATTAATTAACTCTCTTTGTGTTGCATGTTTTCTGATAGTGGCCAACATTAAACCCGCCTAGTCTTACTAACTGGACCAAGGGAAAAAGATTAATTAACAGGATTCAATTGATGTGTTCTTGTCTAATCAATCGAACTGGGCCAAGGGGAGGTTATACTAGGACTAATAGGTAAGGATTAGTAATGCACATTGCAAAGATGGGCCACTCACATAGTGAAATTCACCTCTCGCCTGGACCAAAGGTTTTGGTGAATTTAATTTACTGTCCTGCATGCTATGCATACTAGAAAAGAATTATGTTATCCGGTGATACTAAGTTAAGGAATCATGGGAATACAATACCCTAGTTTCTCTCCATATTGGTTAAACTTTTGTTTTAGTTAGGTTTACTTTTCTACTTGCTTTTGCCAACCACTCTTTTGGGTGATAAGTTTTTTAATCACTCAAATTGCATCAATTGAATTCTTCTAAGTTTACGTATTTCCTATAGGTTCGACCCTTACCTTGGTTTGGTTCTATTTCCTACAACGACTACTATATCCTAAAAAAGGAGGTGTAACTTAGGCGATATTAAAACCTTAGCATTGTTGTCCTGGAATATGACTAGAGTTGGACAATTCAAGTGATTTGTGTATTAATTCTTGTTTCCCTCAATTTACATTTCTTGTTGTTTTTATTCCTTTTAGGGTATAAGTGTAGTGTATGTCCAACACGCGAATTCGACGCATAGCCTTGACTCTATTTGACCCAGAGATCTTTAGAATGTTGAGAAGCATAGCCCAAGATAACGCCAACAACACAACTAATGTAGCTCTGAAAAGGAATGAGAATGAGAATGCTGACTATGAGAGCCCACATCCTTTTAATGATATTGCTTCACAACCATAGGATTTCAATGGCAACACTTATTTGTAGAATCAATATAGGACAAATCCTAGGGATATGAAGGTGACTGGAGCTACTGTGTTGCCACCACTAATAGATGACAGAAAGTTTATGGTTTTGAGTGGTTTGCTTCAGATACTACAGAACCATGAGCTTTTGCGGGCTTACCATCGGAAGATCTTCATAGCCATCTAAACAATGTTACATTTCTGTACAAAAGTGTGATGGGAAAATAAAATCTTTCTATGAATGCCGTGGAAATTCATATCCTCTTATTGAATCTTATAGGTAATGCAACACTATAACTATCTCCCTCAGAGTTCGATCAACAGTTAGACAGAATTGTAGAAGGCCTTTTGGAGAGGTACATCTCGAGATTGAAGAAGCTCAAGTTAAAAGATTATATTAACAACTTTGAGCAACTTCGTTGTGACTTAATTAGTACTACATTGGAGCGATTTACTATACGCTAGAGGAGTATCCTAGACCATAAGATTGTTGATGATGCCTTGGTGGAGATCTTCTATAGTGCCATTGCTATAAATATTTAGGCTTGTGCTGATACCATTATGTGGGCATGTTCTTAGATAAGACATTTGAAAGGATCACCAAAAGAATGGAGAGAGTAGTCAAGACCAATCGTGCATAGCATCAAAGAGACAGAGCATCTACCAAAAGTTCATGCACTGTCAATATTAGTTCGGAGCAAGCTAAGATAAATAAAGAGATTATGCAAGAGCTTACCCAAATCCATATAGGCATGGATGTAATGATGAAGTAGAATCAGTAGCGAGTCAATGCAGTGGTTGATCAGCCTCCACGAGTACCCATGTATGATAGCCTTACTATAAGGAAGCCATGAGTTTTATTGATGTTCAGATAGGGTGTTTCCAGAACAAAGTCTAAGGGTCCAATCAGGATTATTGGCACCAAGTTCAAGGAAACCAAGGTTGGAACTTCAATCAAGATGGAGCTTTCAGGGATAAATACAAAGGATATTATGACCAGAATATGGGCCAAGACAGAGATATAGATTAGGGCCACACAGAGATGGTTACAGAAATGGTCCTTATGTACTACCACATAACTGCAACACAAGTGCTTAATTTCTAGAGTTGATGAGATGTTTGACAGCCTATTGAACGAAGCTGAGGCACATGATGAGACTCTTAGGGGGATGAAATCCGAAATCTCTCGTATTAACTAAAAAATCAAGTCTCATTCTATTACTTTTAAATAGCTTGAGCAATAGTTTGGTCAAGTATCATCTCAACTTAATCAGCGCCAGAGGGTTACACTACCAAGCAACACAGTTCAAAACCCTAAACATGAAGGGCAGTGCATAGCAGTTACTACTCATGGTAACAAGAGCACCATTGATCCTCCTTTGCCATTTGATGAGGATGATGTTCTAGAGGAGATGATTGCATCCAAGGATGCGAATATCGTACATGATCATCGCAAGGATAGGCTGACTGAAGTTGTTGATGTGCCATAAAAATTAAAGAATATTCCTAGACTTCCTCCCTTCTTCCCTCAAAAGAATTAAAAAAAGGGAGGAGGAAGGCACGTTCAAGCACTTTCTTTCCATGCCAAAACAACTCTCCATCAACATCACTCTCATCAAGGCATTAGAGAAGATGATAGAGTATGCAAAGTACATAAAAGACCTGGTTATGAAGAAGTACACTATGAGTCAGGAGGATTCAATTAATGTGTTCTCGTCTAATCAACTAAACTAGGCCAAGGGGAGGTCATACTAGGACTAATAGGTAAGGGTTAGTATTGCACAATGCGATGATGGGCCAAATCATGTAGTGAAATTCATCTCTCACCTAGACCAAAGGGTTTGATGAATTTTACTGTCCTTCATGATACACACTAGAAAAAAATTAAGTTATCTGGTGATACTAAGTTAAGGAATCATGGGGAGCATAATACCCTAGTTTCTCTCCATATTGGTTAAACTTTTGTTTTAGTTAGGTTTACTCTTCTACTTGTTTTTGCCAACCACTCTTTTGGGAGATAAGTTGTTTAATCACTCCAATTATATCAATTGAATTCTTCTAAGTTTACGTATTTCCTGTAGGTTCAACCCTAACCTTTGTTTGATTCTATTTCTTACAACGACCACTGTATCCTAAAAAAGGAGGTATAACTTAGGTGACATTAATATTTTAGCATCGTTGTCAGGGAATACAACTAGACATGGTCAATTCAACCAATTTGTGCATTAATCCTTTTTTCCCTCGTTTTACGATTCTTGTTGTTTTTATTCTTTTCAGGATATAAGTGTAGTATCTGTCCAACACGTGAAGTTTAGGCATACCCTAGACTCTGTTTGACCCAGAGATCTAGAGAACATTGAGAAGCATAGACCAAGATAATGCCAACAACATGGCTAATGTAGCTCTGAATAGGAATGAGAATGAGAATATTGACAATGAGAACCCATGTCCTCTTGAAGATATTACTTTACAACCATAGGATTTCAATGACAATGCTTATTTATAGAATCAATATAAGCTAAATCCTAGGGCTATGAAGGTAACTGGAGCTATTGTGTTTCCACCACCAATAGTTGGCTAAAAGTTCATGGTTTCGAGTGGGTTGCTTCAAATACAGAAGAACCATAGGCTTTTACAGGCTTACCATTGGAGGATCTTCATAGCCATCTACACAATGTTGCATTTGTCTACAAGAGTGTGATTGGAACATAAAATCTTTCTATGAATATCGTGGAAATTCATGTCTTCCTATTGTCTTTTATATGTAATGCAACACTATAGCTATCTCCCTCAGAGTTCGATCAACAGTTGGACCAAATTGCAAAAGGCCTTTTGGAGAGGTACATCTTGAGATTGAAGAAGCTCAAGTTGAAAGATTATATTTACAACTTTGAGAAATTTCTTTGTGACTTGATCAGTACTACATTGGAGCAATTTACTAAATGCTAGAGGAGTGTCCTAGACCACAAGATTGTTGATGATGTCTTGTTGGAGATCTTCTACTGTGCCATTGCTGAAATTAGTCAGGCTTGTGCTAATACCATTATGTGGTTATGTTCTTAGATTAGATATTTGCAAGGATCGCTGAAAGAATGGAGAGAGTGGTCAGGACCAATCGTGCATGGCATCGAAGAGACAGAGCATCTACCAAAAGTTCATGTGCTATCAGTATTAGTTAGGAGAAAGCTAAGATAAATGAAGAGATTATGCAAGAGCTTGCCCAAATCCATATAGGCATAGATGTGATGATGAAGCAAAATCAAGAGCAAGTCAATACAGCGGTTCATCAACCTCCACGAGTACCCATGTATGATGAGCCTTACTATGAGAAGTCCATGAGTTTTATTGCTGATTAGACAGGGGGTTTCCAGACCAAAGCCTAAGGGTCCAATCAGGACTATTGGCACTAAGTTCAAGGAAACCAAGGTCGGAACTTCAATCTAGATGGAGCTTTTAGGGATGACTGCAAAGGATATTATGACTAGAATATGAGCTAAGACAGAGATATAGATTAGGGCCGCATAAAGATAGTTACAGAAATGGTCCTTATGTACTACTACACAACCGCAACATAAGTGCTAGTATTTCTAGAGTTGATGAGATATTTGACCTCCTATTGAAGAAAGTTGAAATATATGATAAGACTCTTAGGGGAATGAAATCTGAAATCTCTAGTAATAGATAGAAAATCAAATCTCATTCTATTGCAATTAAATAGCTTGAGTAATAGTTTGGTTAAGTATCGACTAAAGACAATTAGGGGTACACTACCAAGCAACATAGTTCAGAACCCTAAACATGAAGGGTAGTGCATGACAGTTACTACTCATGGTAGCACGAGCACCATTGATCCTCCTTTGCCATTTGATGATGATAATGTTCGAGAGGAGATGATTACAGCCAAAGATGCGAATATTAGAGATGATCGTCGCAAGGATATGCTGAGTGAAGCTGCTGATGTACCGCAAAAGTTGAAGCCTATTCCTAGACCTCTTCCTCCCTTCCCTCAAAAGAATTAAAAAGAAAGAGGAGGAAGGCAAGTTCAAGAACTTTTTTTCCATGCCAAAACAACTCTCCATCAACATCCCTCTCATCAAGGTGTTAGAGAAGTTGCTACGGTATGCAAAGTGCATAAACAACCTGGTTACAAAGAAGTACACTATGTGTCAGGAGCTCTCCAAAGCGCTTTAACATAGTACGATTGCTATGAGGTCCTTGGTCCAAAAGTATAACATGTCTTGCCATGATTTGATGGCAAATTCGAGGCTAAATTTGCGAACAACATAAAAAATTGAGTGGAAAAGTCGTATTTGTTGATTTTTAGAACAATCGGACCAAAAAATAATCTTTTGATGCGAAAACGAGAACCAATGAGGGTGTACAATAGGTGTGTGATATGCATTTGCCACGACCAACACTTGGTTTTACTCCAAATACTTTATATGGGATTAGAAAGCTCATTCATAGAATTTTTGGTCAAAGCTAACAAAAATAAATTCTATCGATGTCGCAGAACCCATGTCCTGAGACAGACTTTTTTTGAATTTTATAATGGGCATTTTGGCCTTTTCAAACCCTTCTTGGAGTTAATGTATGATCAAAATAGGTCATTTTATGCATAAAAAAGGTTTTAGATCCTATTCTAAGTCCATTCTAAGTCCTTGTAAAAGATTAGGACTAAAGAGAAGAGAAGAAGAGTGAGGAATTGAGGAGTTTGGAGAGAGTTCCTTGAGGTTGATTGTCCAAAGGTAGTCCAGGTCTGTAAGGCTAAATGAAAGCATTGGAGTGTTCTCCCGTGTGCACCACTGATGGTCATAGATGAGTTGAGAGTCCACGAGTCCCTATACGTGATTCTTTAATGGTTTCTTGAGCAGTTTCTTGAAAATTATATCTATTACATATATTTTTTATGTTGATGATCATCATAAAATTGTTTTCTTAAATTGAATACTTTTTATGAGATATTGTATAACCCTAAATGTTAACTTTTTATAGCATGTATGAATGAACCTAGGGATTGAGTCTAGAGTTATGATTTAAGAATGTTGATTGTGATTGTGATGTTAGAATGATGAAGAGTTGATAAAACTTGATAGTCTAGTGAATATCCATAAATGATCTCTAATGATTTGTCCATTCAATTGTTCCATAATGATTGTTCGAACCCTTGGGCTACTGATTGAGATGTTGATTGATGAGATGATGAGAGTCTCTATGGGAGTAACTGAATGATGAGTACCTGCAAGAGTCTAATTGAGATGATTTGATTGGATTGATTATCTTATGACTATTGAGTCTTTGGAGAAGTATTGAGCACTAAAATAGGTAAGAGTTAAACTAACTCGCACTCATTAACTGTGTTCGCCAAGCGTAGATGAGGACTAAAACTATCACATTATATTTAGGTTCCCACATGATAGAGTCCCTGAAATTAGAGAGGACTTGTTGATTTGCTGGGGTACCTAGTGGATTTGATTCGTTCTATACCTGGCAAGCACAAAATAGTCATGGCAACACCGATGAGATATTGTACAATCACTGGCTTATAACTAATTATTGTCGAGGAAGAGAAACTCCCAGAAAGTTCTCATATTAAGTGCTCTAAGTCAATATGAGATGAGATGAGTTGAGTTAAGTTCCTTTGAGATGACTTTGACTTGATTGACGAGGTTTGATTGGCTGATGGCTCACTTGTCTACTTTTATTCTTACTTTAGATAAACACTTGACATTCTGATTTGGTTATTATTCTGAGTTGATATTGTTCCATATTATTCAACATATTTCTATTTCATTCAGCTATTTTGCATATCATACATTCCATGTATTGATTTTACTCAGCACTGCATCATTTCATGATGCAGATTCCAGAGTTAGAAATCGTCCACAGGCACATTGTTGAGGATATGAGACATTTAGGTAATTGTTGAGCCTCCCTTACTTTGGAGGATTTATTATCTTTACTTTATTTTACTTATAGAGTTAGACTTGATTAGCTATATTTTTTATTTGAGGTAGCCATGGGTCTTATCATTGGCACCACTTGATAATGATAGTGGCTTCATAGACTATAGTCGAATGTTAACGTAAGGCTCGTTGATCTAGTTCTTTCCACTAGCCTTTTTATTTGATATGTTATTTGAGATTAGATTTTCCCATTACCTTCTTTACTCCTCCACTGATTGCCTTGAGTTTATTGAATGAATGAATGTGATGAGGCCAAGTGATTGGCTTGGGGACTAGCAATAGTCTCTGGTTGCTATCCATGTCTAGGATACTCTCTTGGGACGTGACAAACTTGGTATCAGAGTACAGAGCTCAAGTGTCATAGGGAGTCGATGAAGCCTTGTCTACTGGAGTCCTTATTATTAGTGTAAAGATCCACATCCATAACAGGGAGGCTATAGGACATTATGAGTTATCTCATTTCTTTCATACTCTAAATCATGTGATAGAGTTATACACTATGAAAGTTATCTTTCAATTCATGCATTACACATTTATATAATTACGATCATGTTTACATGAAGAGCCAATAGAGAGAAAGGGAGTCCAGCTAGATAGAGTACCATCCAACTTGAGCCCCACAATTAGGATAAACCCATTGGCCTAGCCTTCCCCATTGTGCAGCAACCAAAGGCTTACCTCAGCAATGCGAAGCTTTGCCAGGCCATGCAGACTTTGGCCCATGCTATGACAACACTAGTTATTAGAAAGGGAACATGCAAGCAGGGCGTTCCAAATACATCCAGAGTTTGTGAGTACTTGAGGATGAGCGTAATTAAGTTTAAGAGGTCTAGGAGGAATAGGAACAAGAGTCACTTACAAAGCTCAAAAAACTGAGCCCCAGACTGGTATGGCTCGAGGATCCTAAGACAAGACATATTTTGGCACGTGTGGAAAGTCCCACTTGGGAGAATATCATAGAGGGAGTACTGAATTTTACAAGTATGGCCAAATAGGTCATACAAGGGATGTCTAATGTGGTCTTATGGGGCCCAAATTCCTACACTAGCACCATAAGTTAGAGAAGATTAGGATAGTTTTCCAGATGCCACCCCATATGTTGTGATGGGTACGATTCAAGCCTTTACTTACTTTTGATGTTGTCCATCAGAGAGAGAAGCTTATGTCTCTAAAAAGTTTAATGTTACCACCCAAAAGTGTAATTTGAGGTCTTGTAAATCATGACTAGAGTTGTTATCCTTGATCTAGAAGGACAATGGGCAGGAGAAGGAGATTAGATGGTGAGAGTGGTGGTTGATTGAGGCTTGTAACTAGAGTCGTTTTTAGGTAGGTAATGTAGTGGTGACCTGATTCCCAGTGGCCTTGACAAAAGAGTAGTAAGTACCATTGGATGTTCATGATGAGGTATAAATAAAAAGGTATTGTTAGGATGAGTTCGAGCATGCTCAATTTAGAAAGAGGTTTATGCCAATGATTCACAGTGGTTGTGAGGGGGGAGTGCAAATGTTGAATAGGGAGAACAAAGTACTATTGAAGTGATAGATCAAAACTAGGCTCATGATTCTAAGGGAGAGCCTTGTGAAGTTCATAGAGTTATAAGCTTAGCCAGATAAAGAGATATAGTGAATGAGTGAGCAGCGTATGAGTGGTGAGGAAGGGTTACGTCACGGCCTAAGCCTAGGGCCTAGATGTGATCAACAAATGGGGAACCCAAAGGAACCCTAAATAAGCCTCATAGCATGTCATCACACATCTTTGGTCACGAAAGCAAGATAATTCATCATATGAAACATAAACAAAGGGAAACTATGGGAGAAAGACTTATATTTAAATAGCTTAAATATCATAAGTGAGCCAAAGCTCAAGCATAATACATATCTTGTCCAGCAATACCTCTAACATAGAACTTAGTGGGGGTCAAGAGAACAACTAGGCTCACCCTCGTAATTAAAGTATACCAAAAAGGAAAGATAGTCTTTATTACATAGCATAAGAGCATATATATTGCCCTCGGACACGAGGATTTGCCAACTAGCTTGAATGGATGCCACTAGCCATGTGGAAGATGAAGATGACCAAATAAAGCACTTTTTCCTACATGGTAACATCATGTAGGCATAGAGTATGTGTTAGTACATTTGAATGCACTAAGTATGTAGGATGCAATGCAACTAAAGATAGGCAACATAATCGAAATGCATAAACATGGACAATGAATAGCATAGTAATGATACGCAATGTATGAATGATGCTTGAAGTAAAATCATGCTTATATAAATCATAAAATGTAAGTAGCAATAGACCATTCTTTGGCTAATGTGTTTACCACCTCCCATCCTAGGTGATTGAGGTATTAACCCCTCAATTTGGTTATTAATATCCAGGACCCACCTCTAAGGCGATTTAAGTATCAACCTCATAATTTGGTTAATGACATATCAACCCCTTAATTTGGTTAATGAGGTATCAACCCCTCAATTTGGTTAATGAGGTATCAACCCTTCAATTTGGTTAATGAGATCAACCCTTCAATTTGGTTAATGAACATCATTCCTTTTATCATAGTGGTCAAAGCGTGGTACCCCCTCATCAAGACATGGTCATCTTAGAATAATATAGATAATTCTCATAAGTATAACTCATAAAAAATTTATTTCATCATCACAAAGTCATTCAACTCATAAGACATGCGTTGGACGTTCAATTCCTCAAGAAACCATATCCGAACATTTTATCAAATACTTGGCGGGTGTGTAATGGGGGTACAGACCATGCCATTTATAGATGAAATCATGCAATAAAATCCATTGTAAAAATATCAATCAACACTTTGCTATATACTCAAGCAACATTCATCAAAACCCCTCCCCAAATCTTACAATAGATAAAGGATTTATAGCTCAAAATATAGCAAAACAATCACACTTTCACATAGCTTTAACATAGTATGCAGTGAATTTCATAATTATCAAGACCCATTTATAAATCAACTTTAAATCATGCAATTTAAGTAAAGGAATCTTGGGTATCATGGGTGAAAGTAACCCATGAAACCCCCCCACATATCTTAGGTCTAGAGTTGCTTAGAATTGAGATTGGGAAGAATGGAGGCTTGGAAATGATCTTGGAATCCAATCTTATTCTTAGGTTTCCTTGAAATTGAATTGGGGATTTATGGAGGCTCTTGAGAGGATTTGGGAGTGTAATTGAGATGAGAGTAGTGAATTGATCCTCAGGAATAGGGTTGAGGTCCTTCAGGAAGGTTAAGATAGCCTAGAAAGTCAAAAAAAGGTCATTAGAATAATTAGCATTTATGAAAATGTCACTAGTGAACGGATGGAAAAAATGACAAAGTCTGGCCTCACTTGAGGTTTTACTAGTCATGTGGCACTCCGTGGGTCATATGGAGTTACTGTGAGATAAGACTTAGCCTTAAAATTACAATTGGAAAACTTGAGAAAATGTTAGCGTTGATGTCAATTTGACGGACCACTTTACGGGCTATGTGGTGCTTCATAGTGTGCTTAATTGTCTATTGCACTACACATAGACAACAAAATTTGGCTAGAACACTTTACGCCCCAGCCCCATGAGCCGTCAGCCCTCACATGGCCAGTCAAGGGTGCCCGTGGCACCTCCCTTAGCCAAAAACTCCCTTCATGCCAACCTTGCCCCTCTTGCACACACCCATGACCCTTCACATGATCAATGGCTAGCCATACGGCCCATGCCACTGGTTGTGTCATATTCCTTAGGTCAAATGTGTCCTTTTCCAGACGCAAGACATCCAAATGGCCTATCACGCACCTTACTGGTCGTTAAGCTATCCGTTTGACACCACTGCACAAGAAGGTCTCACGAAAATGATCAAAATGCCTTCGTCCGACTTTAGAATAAGGTGAAACCAAGTGCATTGCGAAGCTAACTTAAAGGGATTCCTATTTGTTATGCCATAGATGGCCTTTTCCATCCCAAAGATACCCAAATAGCCCATCCAAGACAACACTGCCTGTCAAACTGTCCGTGTGACATCACTGCACAGGTGAGTCTCACGAAAATGCTCATAACTCCCTCACTAGACCTCGTAATGAGGTAAAACCAAGTGGCTTGGAGAGATAACTAAAAGGGCTTTCATTTGATATGTCACGGGTCATACAATTCTAAGTGTGTGAAAAGTTACACTCGTTTAAATTTAACTCTTATATGAACCATAGCCCAAAACTCAACTGTTAGGAAAGTCTTGAACTCATCTAGGTACTAGAAGTCTCCCATGAACCTAATAACATCCAACCTAACCAAATGAGGCTTGGAACATGGATACATAAGAGCATAGTTTTACAGGGTATCACAAGTTGTTTTGATCAACTATTAGCTATGAGATTTTAGTAAGTCTATATTCCAAAAGTTTACCTTGTAGTTGGAAGCTGGTGTCATATCAGAGAGGTATGTGATAGATGTATATGGTAATACCAAACCCTAAGATTGAATTTTGAGGAGTAGTGATTACGAAGAAATAACGTTATGACAATGATAGTTTTAGTAGGAGATTTTCTCTAAGAGGTTCACCATATTGTGTGCTTGAGATTAAGGTGTTGGATTACAAGGAATGTGATGTTATGAGTATGGTATTGGTGCCGTTAGATGGAAATATAGAATTGATGATGAAACAATTGATTGGAATGTTTTGATTTTAATAGATACACAAAGTAGGTTATGTACGCTGATAAGAGTAGAAACTATAGAGATATTTCCATAGGGATAAGAGAAAGCTAAAGGATGGTTCCATGAAGAGACTAGGAGTGGATAGACATGTATATATTTATATGTGCCTATAGTATAAAAGAAGAGTTTAAGATATCTTTTTTGATAATGATTCCCTGACTGTGTGGAGATATATACGTATAGCTTTTGAAAGGTGAATTGATTTGCAAACTTAGAGAGATGACCTTTGAGCTAAGGGGGAGATAATGAGGTGATAAATCAAAGATCTTGAGTTTAGGGTAGTGATGGGCTAATTAAGATTAGATATTCATTCTTTTCCATCTCATATAGTCCTGATGCTTCAGTTAAAAGGACACTCTATTCTAGTCCGTTGTATGATTGCCATGCCTATGGCCTAGTCCCATGAACACCATGATGATTCCCATCCATGTTGAGTTTTGATGATGAGAAGTAATGACTTCATTTGATAATTCTGATGTTAACCAATGGATCCAAGAGTTTCTAATCCTATATGAATGAGATGTGACCTGAGTTTTACACTACGTATAGTTCTGTGAACTCAAAGTAAGTCTTCATAGATGAGGGAAATCGTACTCCATTATAAATGTTTTTAGATAAAATTTCATGATTGAGTCATGCTAATGATCTTTAATTCCTAGATCTTTGAATGATCCTGTTTTCCAGTCTTCATATGAATGTTGATAATAGTAGACGAGTTATGGGTAATGGGAGAGAATGAGTGCTCCTGAATTGTGATAATGAAGTTGAGTTCCTATCTTTGAGTTGATGTACCTTTTGAGCCTTTGTGTACTTGAGTATGTAAGTCCTTGATAGTATTCGTGCCTAATAATGATGTTGGAGATAAAGTTTAAATTCTGGATATTAAATTCAAAATCTATTCTTGAGAATGAGTATTTGAGTTCTTGATGGTATTCATGCTTATTCTGCATAGAGAGGTAGCAGATTTAGGTTTAGCCAAAAGAGGAGATGATGAGTTCCTCTAGGTCCAAATTGTGATGCTAATATCAGTAAATTGAGAGTGAGGGTAGTTGAGTCAGAGTAAATGTGTCCTTATTGTGATATTGTCATTAAACTTGTATAATATAGGGATAGAGGTAGGGAGGAGGAGAGATATGAGACCTTTTGATGTGTAATTGATAGGTAAGAGTATGTGGGTGTGTCTTTGAGTCAAGATGCTCATTAAATGATGGAGGTAGAAATGACGTGTAGGCTTGGAAAATTCTAAGACATAGTGAAGTGATTAGAGTGATAGGCTAGAATGTGTGGTTGTTATTATGCAAGTATTGATGATAGACTATTGAATACTTTGTCATAAGGGTTTCGAGTAAGGGTAATGAAGTAGTGAAAGGGACTAGTGATCTTTTAATGAAAGCCCTTATGGACGCATAGAGCCGAGTAGTGAGGATTAGCTTTGTATGAATATGATCATCTTAATGATAGAACCTTGAGGAATAGAAGTAGGCTTGAATGGAAGAAAAGGACGTGATTAGGTGGTGATTTAAATAAGAGCTATGAGCTTGCCTTGATGGAGTAAAGTGCTATAGAAAAGAGCACAATTGAGGTGGGGATTTGAGCTAGAGAGTGTCAGTTGGCTTTTGTATATCACGATGGTCCCATTCTTGATTAGAATTGGTGACTTCTTTCTTGAGTTTGAACAATTGATTGACAAAGTGTTTAAATGATTCGAAGTTGTTGGGTTTCCAATGCCCCATTCGTGCCTGATAGTAATAATGTTGAAGATAATATCTGTGTCCTTGATCTGAAACTACTTTATCCATTCTGAGTTGATGGATCTTTCCTGAGTCTGAGTAGAGTCATTAAGGTTGATAAGAGTTGAGAGTTTGAGTTATTGAGTATTGAGATAAGTCTTAAGAATATTCATGTCTTGATGTCTATCTCTACTCATAATTCGAGGATGAATGATTCAAAGGAGGAACTAGTAGAATTACTAAAATACCCACAGAAGAGAGATATGCCCATAACATATCTTCCCATGCTCTAATATAAAATCTGAGTGGGATTTATGATCAGCATGAAAAATTGAGTAGCATAGTGGTCTCAATTGATTTTTAGAGCAATCGAATCAAAAGATAATTTATTTATGTGAAAATGCAAACCAATAAGGGTACGTGATAGGTGTGTAATCCGCACCTACAATGGAACAACACTTGATTTTGTTCCAAAAATTTTCTATAGGACAAGAAAGCTTATTTAGAAATTTTTGGCAAAAAATACAAAAATAAACCCTGTCCGTGTTGCAGACCCCATGTCCTGAGATAAACTTTTTTTGAATTCTGTGAGGGGCATTCTAGACTTTTCCAAACCTCTATTGGACTTAATATATAATCAAAATGGGTGGTTTTAAGCATAAAAAATGATCTTAAACCCTATTTTATATCCTTGAAAAGACTAGGGCTAAAGAGGAGAAGAGGAGCGAGGAATTGATGAGTTCGAAGAGAGTTCCTTGAGGAAGATTGTCCAAAGGTTCAATCTAGGTACTTAAGGCTACATAAAAGCATGGGATTGTTCTCTCATGTTCCCTATAGATTGTCATAGATGAGTTGAGAGTACATGAGTCCCCACACATGATTCTTGAATATTTTCTAGAAAATTATATCTATTACATGTATTTTCCTATGTTGATGATCATCATAAACTTGTTGTCTTGAATTGAATACTTTTCATGAAATATTGTATAACCTTACATGTTAAATTTTGAATGTATGCTTGAATGAACCTAGGGATTGAGTCTAGAGCCATGATTTTAGAATGTCAGTTATGATTGTGATGTGAGAATGATAAAGATTTCATAAAACTTGATAGTCCTATGAGTACCCTTAAATAATCTCTGATGATTTGACCATTCAATTATTCCATATTGATTGTCCTAAGCCTTGGGATACTGATTGAGATGTTAATTTATGAGGTGATAAGAGTCTTTGTAAGGCTGATTGAATGATGAATGCCTCTACAAGGCTAATTGAGATGATTGGATTGGATTGATTGTCTTATGAGTATTCAGTTTTGGGAGGTGTATCGAGCACCAAAATGTGTAAGAGTAAAACCAACTAGCACTAATTAACTATGTCATCAATTGTAGGTTAGGATTAGAACTATCATATTACATTGAGGTTCCCTCATGATAGAGTCTTTGAAACAATAGAGGACTTGCTGACTTACAGGGATCCCTAATGAATTTAATTTTTTCTCTTCTTGGCAAGTACAGAACAACTGTGGCAACACTGGCGGGATGTTGTATAATCACTGCCTCATAAGTTATTTTTGTTGAATAAGAGAAAATCCCAGAAAGTTCCCATATTGAGTACTCTAAGTCAAGATGAGATGAGTTGAGTTGAGTTCTTTTAAGATGAGTCTGATTTAATTGATCAATTTTGAATGGTTGATGGGTCATTTGTCTACTCTTTTGTGGGTCATTTGTCTACTCTTTTGTTCTTGCTTTATATATTCAGTTGTCATTCTAATTTGCTTATTATTTTGAGTTGATGTTGTTCCATATTATTCTACCTATTTCTGATTCCATTAAGCTATTTTACATACTATCTATTCCATGTACTAATTTCACTCAGTGTTGCATCATTTAATGATGCAGATACAAGATTCAGAGATCATCAATAGGAGCATCATTGAGGATCTGAGATGTTCAGCTGATTGTTGAGCCTCCCTTACTTCGGAGGATTCATTATCTTTACTTCATCTTGCTTATAGAATTAAACCTGATTAGATTTAATTATTATTTGAGGTAGACATAGGTCTGTCATTGGCATTGCTTGATAGTGATAGAGACTTCATAGACTAGAGCCAAATGTTAATGTAAGACTCATTGAGCTAGTTCTTTCTACTACCCTTTTTATTTGAAATGTTATTTGAGATTAGATATGTCCATTACCTTCTTTAGTCTTCTGCTGATTGCCTTGAGTTTATTGATTAAATGAATGTAATGAGGCCAAGTGATTCGGTTGGGGACTAGCACTAGTCTCTAGGTACCGACCACGTTTAGGGTACCCTCATGGGGCGTGACAAAAAGCCAGAAGATCCCAGTGTTTTTATCATACCCTGCACCATTGGAGATGTGGAGTTTGCAAGGCCATTATGTCATCTATGTGCCAACATTAATCTGATGCCTCTTGCAGTCTTAAAAAAGTTAGGACTGGGAGCCCCTACTCTGACGAGCATGTGACTGTTGGTGACTGATCGCACAGTGAAGAAGCCTATGGGGATACTGTATGATGTCCTTGTGAAAGTTGAAAAGTTCATATTCCCCATAGAATTTATGATACTTGATTTGGAGGTTGATTTCAAAGTCCCTTTCAACTTTGAGAGGCCCTTCTTAGACACTAGACACACTTTGGTAGACAAGGAGAACGACAAACTCAAGTTTAGGTTTGTAAAAGACAAAGTCATGTTCAACATCTATCGATAGGCAAAGAAAGAAAATGACTTGAGGGTTGTCTATATTATTGAGACTATTGATGATGCTGAGCAAGAAGTGGGTATTGACACTTTGGAAATAATGCTGATGAACTTTGATAGCGACGGCATCCCAGATTATAAAGCGACAGTGAATGCTTTGGGGGTGTCCTATAGAGTAGGAGTTAAAACTAAGTTGGAGCTAGACTTGCCGAATTAGGAGTCACTGCCCACAAAGCCATCCGTAGCAGAACCACCGGTACTAGAGTTGGAGGCCCTTCTAGCACATTTGATATACGCATTTGTGGGTGCCAACAATACCTTGCGAGTCATAGTTTCTGCAGACCTAAATGATGAGCAGGTGAGTACCCTTATCATAGTGCTTAAATAGTTTCAGAAGATCATTAGGTGGATAATTGTAGATATCATTAGTATCCCTCTCTAGATATGCACACACAAAATCCAATTGGTCAAGGACTACAAGCCGAGTATTGAGCACCAAAGGCATCTCAACACCCCTATGCAAGAGGTTGTGCGCAAAGAAATCATCAAGTGGTTAGATCCAAGAGTGATCTATATGATTGCCAATAGTAAATGGGTGAGCCTAGTTCAGTGTGTTCCAAAGAAAGGTGGTATCATAGTGGTACCAAATGCCAATAATGAGTTCATACCTATGCGTCTAGTCACTAGATGGAAGGTGTGTATGGACTGCAGAAAACTCAATGCGCTGACAGGAAAAGACCACTTCCCTATGCCATTCATGAATCAGATGTTGGACCGACTAACTAAAAAGGGTTGGTATTGCTTTCTTTATGGATACTCAGGCTATAACTAGATCATTATTGTTCTAGAAGATCAGGAGAAAATGATGTTTACATGCCTCTATGGTACCTTTGCATTTAAGAGGATGTTGATCAGGTTGTGTAACATCCCATTGAAATTCAATAGATGCATGATATCTAGCTTCTCAGATATGGAGGATAATACTATTGAAGTCTTCATGGATGACTTTAGTGTGGTTGGAGACTCATTTAAGGACTTTTTGAAGCACTTGTATATTGTGTTGTAAAAATATGAGGAAACCCATCCGGTGCTGAATTGATAAAAATGTCACTTCATGTTGAAGGAGGGAATTGTATTAGGGCACACAATCTCTAGCCAAGGGATCGAGGTCGACAGAGCTAATGTAGAAGAGATCGAGGAGCTTCCCCTACCCATTTAAGTTAAGGGTGTGAGGAGTATCCCTATGCATGCAGGGTTCTACTGGAGGTTGATAAAAGGCTTCTTTAAAATTGCACATCCATTGTGAAAGTTTCTTGAGACGAATGATAAGTTCATGTTCGATGATACATGCCTCAAAGCCTTTGAATAAATTAAGTAGAATTTCATTTCAGCCCAAATCATTATAGCTCCAGAATGATCAAAGCCCTTTGAACTCATATGTGATGCAAGTGGGGTTCAACTAGGTGTAGTATTGGGACAACACCAAGGAAAGATATTACATCCCATATACTGTTCTATCAAGTCCCTAAACACATCCCAGAAGAACTATACTATTGTTGAGTAGGAGTTACTCGTCGTGGTGTTCATATTTGAGAAATTCAAGTCATATCTATTAGGGGTCAAAGTGGTGGTGCACATAGACCACTCAGCACTATGGTACTTGATGGTAAAAAAGGATGCAAAACTAAGGTTGATGAGATGGGTACTTCTCCTTCAAGAATTCAATTTTGATGTCATCAATAGAAAAAGGATAGAAAATCAGGTCATAGATCAGCTTTGCAGAATGGAGGATTGGCCAATGGCAAATTTTGATAATGGATTGGAGATCGATGACTCATTCCCCAATAAGAGAGTGTTAGCAACATCCCATGATTTAATACCATGGTTTGCAGACTGTGCAAACTACTTGGTAAGTGACATTGTGTTGCCCGATCTGAATACACACTAGTGTCAAAATTTCATATCTAATGTGAGGAAGTTCTTTTGGGATAACCCATATCTGTTTTGTGTATACACAAATGGGATTATTTATTATTGTTTTCCTGAGATTGAGGTGATGAGTATCCTTGAGGCATATCACTTGTAATTGGTAGGTGGGAATCATAATAGAGTTCGAATAGTACACAAGCTCTTACAGTGTGGGTATTGCTGGCCTTCCATCCACAAGGACGCTCACGACTATGCCAAAGCTTCTGATAGGTGCTAAAGAGAAGGTGTCATTTCTCGTAAATATGAGCTCCTTCTAAACCCCATTATGGTAATTGAGTTATTTGGTGTGTAGGGATAGACTTCACGGGTCCTTTTGTTATCTCATATGGAAACAAGTACATGTTAGTCGCTGTGGATTATGTATCGAATTAGGTCAAGTCCATTACTCTACCCAACAATAAAGGAAAAAGTGTCACATCATTTCTAAAAAGGAATACTTTCTTAAGGTTTGGTACCCCTCGGGTAATCAGTAGCGATGGAGTTCCCACTTTTGCAATAGACTGTTCAAGGCTATACTTTAAAAGTATGGGGTAGAATATTGAGTGGAAACTCCTTACCATCTTTGGACAAACGGGCAAGTATATATGTCTAATAGGGAAATTAAATAGATTCTATATAAGACAGTGAATGTAAACTAGATAGATTGGTCGCGGAACCTGGCTGGTGCATTGTAGGCATATTAGTCAACATTGGAAACCACATTAGGCATGTCTCCCTACCAATTTGTCTTTGGGAAGGCATGTCACTTATCAATGGAGCTTAAGCATAACGCAATGTGGATGCTAAAGAAGATGAATCTAAACTGGAATGATGCGACAAACTCTAGGCTGCGCCAACTCAATGAGCTTTCTAGGTTTTGCTTGAAAGCATATTAGAGCTTATCCTTGTACAAATAAACAATGAAGTTGTAGCATGATCATCGCATAGTGAATTTCCAATTCGCACCTAGGGACTTGGCGCTACTATATAATTCCAGACTAAAGTTGTTCCCCGAGAAGCTTAAATCCAAATGGTTGGGTCCTTTTTGATTAGCACGTATCTTTGATCATAGAGCTATTGAATTGTAGAGAAGAAATGGAGAAACTTTTAAAGTAAATGGCCAAAGGGTCAAGCCATACCTAGAAAACATGGAAGAAATAAAAACTGTGGAAGAATGGGACCTTGAGGAAGTCTGAGTACTCAAGCTATCAATGTCGTGTCGTGATAATAAATTAGGCGCTTCTTGGGAGGCAACCCAATGTGGAGACTAGCACTTAGGCACCCAGGTATGATTTTAGACCCCTATACTTTATTTTTCTTAGGTTGTGAGCATTGGGGACAATGCATCTCTTCTTCGATGGGGTGTGGGTAGTTATGGTCCTCAGTGAAGTCTGAGGCGCTTGAGTCCATAACTACCTCAATTTTTTATTTTGGGGTTTTTTGGCCTGTTTTTTTCTGCCATGGATATTTATTTTCTATTGAACTAATATATTTATGGTGTTTAGATAGTATTTGTAGCATATAGTATTAATGCCAATTGCATATAGCATGATTTTGTGTTTTTTTATAAAAAATAATACCCACCAAATTTTGATTTGTTTGTCTAGATAGCTGCTATGCTGGTTTAGGTGTATTGACAAGTCTTGTTCTGATATGTGAGGATAAATTAAGATAAAAAGCATGATCTGAGAGTCTCATGTTGATAATGTAATCAATGCCATGTGAGTGAGTTTAAATTGCTAAATTCATGTGTTCTATGCTAATTTAGAACTTGCCCTGTTACTCTAAGTTAGACTGTAGATTAATTGGATTAGGAAAGGATCTTTGGTCATTTTTCTTAAAAGGTCCACTTGGCCGAAATAACCAACCAAAGTTGCAAAATATCCCTTAATCCGAATGTTTGAGCCTGACATGTACCTTTTCTTTGCAAACACCTACGTAACCTAGCCTTGTTAGTTGGAAAATCCTAAAATTGGTTCTAGTCCTTCCTTGACCATTATGCACCTTGACAAAGGCAAAAACCCTAAGATAATGGTGGCTACCAAAAGTTACCCTAGTTCGGAGGATGGATAACATGTATTTCAACTCAAGCCAAAAGCTTATGTTGAGGGTGGCTGGTGTAAGGGTGAAACATAAAATGAGGAGAAAAGTTAGTGCTATAGAGAAAAATAGAAAATCATGTACTAGGTGCAAGAAAAATAAGTGATACCTTAGTTATGAGCTAAACAGAAAAATGAAGTACAAAAGCAACGAAAAAAGCTTAAAATTGAAAGGAAAGTACTTAGAAAAGCTTGAAATAGGATAAAAACGAGAATGGTAACAGTTTTGGTAGGGAAAAAGTATATAAAATGTAATATCAAGGAAGGCCTTTAGTCACTATGTTCCCAGAATATCAGACCAAATCCCCCTGAGCTTATGTTACAAGCCTATAAAGTCCTAAAGTGATCCTGGTCCAAGTAGTCAAAGGTTTTATGCATAAGTACAGGGGTAAGCCTATGGTCTTAGGCATGATGAATAAATATCTTTTGTAAGTATAAGTAATTTTGAATAGTCCTAAGGTTATACATGTAACCATTATTGAGAGTGAGATACGGGACTTCGTTTTGTGAGGGAACTTGCATTGTATTGTTAGCATTAGACCTATTCAGTGATTGTGGATTGTTTATAATACCTCACTTGTCATAGTTGTGTTGTCACACGCATTAGTCTGTATTGCTTTGATAGATGACCATTTGATTCTATTTTGAAAAAGTGGTGTGGGTATCTGTGCTTAAGTTTGAAGTGATATGTGCCGTTAGGTTGAGGTCTGTGTTTTATTGTACTACTTATATAGATTGAGTTCGTCATATGAGGATAAGCAATAATTTTAAGTTAAGGGTGTTTATGTGCTGTCAAAATACAATACTTTTGATGGTTAAAACTTAGAATTTTGTGTGTTCTTAATGCGATGCCAGTTGTTATTTATGCATTTTTGTGTTTTATTTCCAGGATTCTACGGTTGGCCTTGATTGTTGGGAGAAAAATGTAAAAGTTGTTATTTTTGATGAAGTACAAGACCCTTTATGAGCAGTAGTGAATTATACGTTCCATGAAGGAGGTTTTGTACCAGTGAGAGGCTGATTTTATGAAGTTTATTTTACAAACATGTAGACGCGTCATGGACTACTTTACAAGTCATAGATTATGTTTCATGTTCCTAAGATCAGAGAAAGAGGACTTTCTGAATATTCATCAGATGAAACCCCATATGGATCATAGAACACATTATAGGCCATAGAGGGGTGTCATAGATCATAAGTCTAATTTTGCTGTAACAATACATGAGACCCCAATTATGGGCCATGGAACACAATACGGCCAGTAAAGCTATTCGTGAGGCATGACGACCCAGCTATCCTATTTTGTTTAGGACTTGTATTTTAGATATTATAAATAGGTGTTTAGAGTATGTTTTGTTAAGTTTTGTAAAGAGTTGAATAACTTGAGAGGAAAATAGTGAGATTGAGTAGAGAACACATTGGAATGTTTTGAAAAACATTTGTACTTTGATTTGCTCTTATAATATTGTGATTCTCATTGAAGCTTTGATTTGCTTGTTCTTAATTCAATTGTATAAGTTCTCTATTATGATTATCCCAATTTAAAAGTCTTGTATCTACACAAATCATGAGTAGCTAAATCCACAACTAGGGTTATTGGAACCATGAAGAACTAATAAAGTAAAATTGGATAAATCTTAATTCTTGAAAAGTGTGCATACATGTATTAATTAACTCTCTTTATTTTGTATGTTTTTTAATAGTGGCCAACATTCGAATCCTCCTAGTGTTACTGACTAGACCAAGATAGTAGTAAATAGGAGAAGATATTAATTAACAGGACTCGATTGATGTGTTCTCATCTAATCAACCGAATTGGGCCAAGGGGAGGTTGTACTTGGACTAATAGGTAAGAGTTAGTAATGCACACTACATAAGCCAAGTCACATAGTGAAATTTGCCTTTCGCCTAGACCAAAGGGTATGGTGAACTAAATTTACCATCCTGCATGCTACACACTAGAAAAGAATTAGGTTATCTGGTGATAATAAGTGATGTGATGTCAAAATACAACACATTCGATACCTAAAACAAGGAATTTTGTGATTTCTTAATGTGACTTTTCATGGTTTTTATGTGTTTTTGTGTCTTTGTGGGAGAAAAAGTAGGTTGACATGATTTTGGAGAAAAATTATAGATTTTGCTGAAGTACAAGATATACGAGCTCACCTACGATTCATAGCCCAAGCTACGAGTTGTATGGTGATTCGTATCCAGAAACAGAGAGTAAGAATTAGAAATCTGTCAAGTAAGGGTCATCTCTACGAGGCCATTATATGTGTCATAGGTCTCATTATAACTCGTATAGGTTGACTCATAGCAGAAAACAAAGAGCCAAAATTTTTGACAAAAACTGAAGACCTAGACTACGAGAGGAGCACATGATTCGTAGACCAAGTAATGACTCATACCAGTAAGTCATACCAGTTGAGTCCACAATGCCAAGAACCTATTATGAGACCCCGATTATGACTCGTAGGTCACCCTATGAGTCGTACCTATGAGACGAACCAGATTCCAGATGTCTTTTCAGTGTAATTTCTAGGGTAAATTTATAAACACTATAAATACTTTAAGTATGGGTTTTAATAGAAAAGGAGAGATTCCAGATTTTTGAATATTATTTCAAGAATATTTTAGGGTTCTAGCTTAGGTTATTTTTTTTACTTTCTTGTGGAAACCCTACTTTTGAAGAGTGCAAATCTCATATTGTATTCATTCTCAATATATCAAGCTTGTGGTTTGCAACTTGTGGTGTCTTTACTCTTCATTGCTTCGAGTAAAATTCTCAACTATGTCTTGTATTTACATTTTTGCTGATTTTGCTTTAGCCATGAGTAGTTAAGCACCAACAACTTGGGGTTATGGGAACTATGGGTAGTTGACTTGAGATGACCTAGGTTTATTACATTTCTATGATTGGGGTTTTGTATGGTTTGTCTACTTCTATTCATTATGATTATTGTTTGATGGTGGCCAACACTAAATCCCACTTACTATCACGATCCTGACTAAGGTAATGATGAATAGGAAAAGGGAAGTAGATGATAGGATTCGATTAATTTGTTCTCATCTAATCAATCTAGCCTAACCAAAGGGAGGTTGACTGCGACAATAGATAATGGTTAGTTGGTATACCCCAAGGTAGCTAACTAAGTGCCATGGTGAAATTCGACCTTCACATTCACAAGAGGGTTGGAAGAACCTAAGTTACCGTCCTGCATGTAAATCTCTAATTTTAGTTATGTTGTCTAGGGCAATCGAGTTAACGAATCATGGGGAATACAATTCCCAATTTGTCCGTAAAATTGAGTATTTTCTCGCGTTATAGTATAGTTTTTATTTTTATTTTGGTTTTTAATCACAAATACCTCCTTATTTAGTTATTTTAGTTATAGATACTCGAAATGATTAATAGTGAGTTATGGTAGTCAAACCCTTATATCCATGTTGATTTGAACCTAACCTTCAGTTAGGTTAATTACTGATAGCGATTGCTTTCTTATTGGATCATGAACATCAGTAAAAACTTATGTCGCTGTTGTTGGGGAATATGGCTAGGTTTTGACTTGATTTTACTATTAGTTAGTTCAAGTATTAATTTCTAGATTCTCTTGTATTTTACTTTTATTTTTTTTGTTTTTGTTAGTTGATTTTAAGCGTAGGTTAGTTGGCAGCATGACCGAACAAAAGCTCTATGTCACTAGTGATCTATTTGAAACCTTATAGAGACATGTCCTGTTCTATGGTTAAGATTCTGAAGACCCTCAAGTGCACCTTCAACATTGTACTCAAACACTGAGGGGGGTTCTTGGGACAAGATATCCTATTTGAGAGGCTATGGCTCTTCAAACTTTCCCCATGACTCTCTGGAGTGAGGCTACTGAATGGTGGTTAATTCTTCCACTTGTTTATTCTAATTGGGAGGGGAGGTATAGAGAGTCTTCCTCATGAACTTCTATAAGGGGAGCAACAAGCAAGAGCTACAGAATAACATCTATAATTTTAAAAGGGTGATAGGAGAATCTTTGTTAGCAGCTTTGGAAAGGCATAAGAAGTGTGTGGCAATGAACTAGAGCCATTGTCTGACTGACGATGAATTTACGGCTAGCTTCTACCGAGCACTAACCTCTGAACAATAAGGCTATGCTAATGCCTTATTTGGAGGAGAGTGTTGGCCATTTCTAAGGAAACCATTCAAAACAATTTTTGAATACATGGATAAGTTGTCTTCTATCATGCAAGTTTATCAACCACTACAAAAGAAGCTAGTTCCATCCACTAGTACATCCGCAAGAACTACAAGCACTACCAGAAAAGAGAGTACACCTAATTGGCTTAGGTTACCACCCTAGCAATGCATCACTGATATACTCTTAAGGATTGAACTTATTCTTTAGTAAGTGATTATAAAAATAAATGAACAAGAAAAGGTAATACAAGAGATAAAGTTTGATGTCATCAAGGTGAACTACAAGGTAGACCAACAAGTAATGGCGATACAGAGACTTGATGACAGGGTTGAGTAAATAGAAACACAATTAGAGCTTGTACAAGGAGATCAAAGAAGAGACCAGAGGAGTAAATTTGAGACTCCATCAACCTATGAAGAATTATGAGTACTCATGGTGACAAAGTCGAGCCACGACGCCAAATAAGGCACTTCTTGGGAGACAACCTAAGTATCTTTTATATTTTTGGATTTCTTGAGTTTATGTCATTTGTTTGAATTGCTAGGTAGTAGTTTTATGTTTATTTTTTTGTTTCTAAGACATTGGATTAGTTGTATTATTCTATACATTATTGTATCTGTGAGATTGATTTGTAGGAATTGACCAAGAGCTGAAGAGTTGGAGGAAAATAGAATTTGCAACAGCCTTTATGAGTAGAGCTACGATTGATATACATCATTATGACTCGTAGTCATGCCTCATAGAAGGGAACAGTGAGTATGAAAAGTTAGCACACATACTACGAGCCAACCTTATGATTCATAGGTTCTATGAGTCGTAGGTGGGGTTTGTAGTGCCCAGGTATGCATTTTAAATTTTCTAAGTGTTGAGCCCTGCTATGAGACTAGGACCTATGAGTCGTAGGACACGCTATGACTCATAGTCGGGGTCTCATAGACCTGATCTACAAAATTTTAAAAGTTGACCCAGATTGAGTATATAATAGGGCCAAAAGTTATTTGACCCCTACTTTCCCACATTTTTGATCGGTTACTTTTTACCAAGCCTCCCCATAATTTCCTTCATCTTCTTTGACCAATTTTTAGTCAACCCCCACCAATATCTAGCGAGTTTTCCAACATAAAATAACTAGGGTTTCTGCGTTTCCTTCTTCTCTCATTACCTCTCATTGATCTTTATTTGCTCATGTGGTAAGTTTTCATTGTTACATTTAGCACACTCATTGTTATGATCCTTGAATAATTGTTAAATGAATGTTGATTTTTCGATCACATTGAGTACACATATGAGAAAATGATTGTATAAGCATGAGGATTAGGGTGTGGGCCTGTTAAACTTTTTAGCATGATTTTAAATGGTATGATTGCTCTTGTTGAGTGGTTGTAAGGTTGACTGTTGATGATTATGACTTGGATACTAGTTAATCTTGGGTATTTCATGATTGTAGTTGTGGATTGTTATTTAATTGTGGGCCACTAATTAGTGGTGTTGATATAATTCATAGTGGTTTTAATTGTGTGTTTATAATGACATACTGCTTTGATATTGTTTAAACTTTGTTTTGCATAAACCTTGGTTCTTGTCGAAAAACTGTAGGCACCATAGGTGGGTTCTGTTCTTTGCCACGAGAACCCACTACGAGTCATACGTCACCCTACGAGTCGTAGTGGCACCTTTGTAAGAGGCACCAGTCACTTGAGGCTCTGTATTACTTACCATATGAGACTTATCTATGACTCGTAGTATTCACTATGAATTGTGGTAATGGACTCGTAGAATCTGCTTTCTTTCAAATTGTATTTTACTCCTGACTGTGAGCCTAGACTATGACTCAATAGTTAGCCTATGGTCTTAGGCATGATGAATAAATATCTTTTGTAAGTATAAGTAATTTTGAATAGTCCTAAGGTTATACATGTAACCATTATTGAGAGTGAGATACGGGACTTCGTTTTGTGAGGGAACTTGCATTGTATTGTTAGCATTAGACCTATTCAGTGATTGTGGATTGTTTATAATACCTCACTTGTCATAGTTGTGTTGTCACACGCATTAGTCTGTATTGCTTTGATAGATGACCATTTGATTCTATTTTGAAAAAGTGGTGTGGGTATCTGTGCTTAAGTTTGAAGTGATATGTGCCGTTAGGTTGAGGTCTGTGTTTTATTGTACTACTTATATAGATTGAGTTCGTCATATGAGGATAAGCAATAATTTTAAGTTAAGGGTGTTTATGTGCTGTCAAAATACAATACTTTTGATGGTTAAAACTTAGAATTTTGTGTGTTCTTAATGCGATGCCAGTTGTTATTTATGCATTTTTGTGTTTTATTTCCAGGATTCTACGGTTGGCCTTGATTGTTGGGAGAAAAATGTAAAAGTTGTTATTTTTGATGAAGTACAAGACCCTTTATGAGCAGTAGTGAATTATACGTTCCATGAAGGAGGTTTTGTACCAGTGAGAGGCTGATTTTATGAAGTTTATTTTACAAACATGTAGACGCGTCATGGACTACTTTACAAGTCATAGATTATGTTTCATGTTCCTAAGATCAGAGAAAGAGGACTTTCTGAATATTCATCAGATGAAACCCCATATGGATCATAGAACACATTATAGGCCATAGAGGGGTGTCATAGATCATAAGTCTAATTTTGCTGTAACAATACATGAGACCCCAATTATGGGCCATGGAACACAATACGGCCAGTAAAGCTATTCGTGAGGCATGACGACCCAGCTATCCTATTTTGTTTAGGACTTGTATTTTAGATATTATAAATAGGTGTTTAGAGTATGTTTTGTTAAGTTTTGTAAAGAGTTGAATAACTTGAGAGGAAAATAGTGAGATTGAGTAGAGAACACATTGGAATGTTTTGAAAAACATTTGTACTTTGATTTGCTCTTATAATATTGTGATTCTCATTGAAGCTTTGATTTGCTTGTTCTTAATTCAATTGTATAAGTTCTCTATTATGATTATCCCAATTTAAAAGTCTTGTATCTACACAAATCATGAGTAGCTAAATCCACAACTAGGGTTATTGGAACCATGAAGAACTAATAAAGTAAAATTGGATAAATCTTAATTCTTGAAAAGTGTGCATACATGTATTAATTAACTCTCTTTATTTTGTATGTTTTTTAATAGTGGCCAACATTCGAATCCTCCTAGTGTTACTGACTAGACCAAGATAGTAGTAAATAGGAGAAGATATTAATTAACAGGACTCGATTGATGTGTTCTCATCTAATCAACCGAATTGGGCCAAGGGGAGGTTGTACTTGGACTAATAGGTAAGAGTTAGTAATGCACACTACATAAGCCAAGTCACATAGTGAAATTTGCCTTTCGCCTAGACCAAAGGGTATGGTGAACTAAATTTACCATCCTGCATGCTACACACTAGAAAAGAATTAGGTTATCTGGTGATAATAAGTGATGTGATGTCAAAATACAACACATTCGATACCTAAAACAAGGAATTTTGTGATTTCTTAATGTGACTTTTCATGGTTTTTATGTGTTTTTGTGTCTTTGTGGGAGAAAAAGTAGGTTGACATGATTTTGGAGAAAAATTATAGATTTTGCTGAAGTACAAGATATACGAGCTCACCTACGATTCATAGCCCAAGCTACGAGTTGTATGGTGATTCGTATCCAGAAACAGAGAGTAAGAATTAGAAATCTGTCAAGTAAGGGTCATCTCTACGAGGCCATTATATGTGTCATAGGTCTCATTATAACTCGTATAGGTTGACTCATAGCAGAAAACAAAGAGCCAAAATTTTTGACAAAAACTGAAGACCTAGACTACGAGAGGAGCACATGATTCGTAGACCAAGTAATGACTCATACCAGTAAGTCATACCAGTTGAGTCCACAATGCCAAGAACCTATTATGAGACCCCGATTATGACTCGTAGGTCACCCTATGAGTCGTACCTATGAGACGAACCAGATTCCAGATGTCTTTTCAGTGTAATTTCTAGGGTAAATTTATAAACACTATAAATACTTTAAGTATGGGTTTTAATAGAAAAGGAGAGATTCCAGATTTTTGAATATTATTTCAAGAATATTTTAGGGTTCTAGCTTAGGTTATTTTTTTTACTTTCTTGTGGAAACCCTACTTTTGAAGAGTGCAAATCTCATATTGTATTCATTCTCAATATATCAAGCTTGTGGTTTGCAACTTGTGGTGTCTTTACTCTTCATTGCTTCGAGTAAAATTCTCAACTATGTCTTGTATTTACATTTTTGCTGATTTTGCTTTAGCCATGAGTAGTTAAGCACCAACAACTTGGGGTTATGGGAACTATGGGTAGTTGACTTGAGATGACCTAGGTTTATTACATTTCTATGATTGGGGTTTTGTATGGTTTGTCTACTTCTATTCATTATGATTATTGTTTGATGGTGGCCAACACTAAATCCCACTTACTATCACGATCCTGACTAAGGTAATGATGAATAGGAAAAGGGAAGTAGATGATAGGATTCGATTAATTTGTTCTCATCTAATCAATCTAGCCTAACCAAAGGGAGGTTGACTGCGACAATAGATAATGGTTAGTTGGTATACCCCAAGGTAGCTAACTAAGTGCCATGGTGAAATTCGACCTTCACATTCACAAGAGGGTTGGAAGAACCTAAGTTACCGTCCTGCATGTAAATCTCTAATTTTAGTTATGTTGTCTAGGGCAATCGAGTTAACGAATCATGGGGAATACAATTCCCAATTTGTCCGTAAAATTGAGTATTTTCTCGCGTTATAGTATAGTTTTTATTTTTATTTTGGTTTTTAATCACAAATACCTCCTTATTTAGTTATTTTAGTTATAGATACTCGAAATGATTAATAGTGAGTTATGGTAGTCAAACCCTTATATCCATGTTGATTTGAACCTAACCTTCAGTTAGGTTAATTACTGATAGCGATTGCTTTCTTATTGGATCATGAACATCAGTAAAAACTTATGTCGCTGTTGTTGGGGAATATGGCTAGGTTTTGACTTGATTTTACTATTAGTTAGTTCAAGTATTAATTTCTAGATTCTCTTGTATTTTACTTTTATTTTTTTTGTTTTTGTTAGTTGATTTTAAGCGTAGGTTAGTTGGCAGCATGACCGAACAAAAGCTCTATGTCACTAGTGATCTATTTGAAACCTTATAGAGACATGTCCTGTTCTATGGTTAAGATTCTGAAGACCCTCAAGTGCACCTTCAACATTGTACTCAAACACTGAGGGGGGTTCTTGGGACAAGATATCCTATTTGAGAGGCTATGGCTCTTCAAACTTTCCCCATGACTCTCTGGAGTGAGGCTACTGAATGGTGGTTAATTCTTCCACTTGTTTATTCTAATTGGGAGGGGAGGTATAGAGAGTCTTCCTCATGAACTTCTATAAGGGGAGCAACAAGCAAGAGCTACAGAATAACATCTATAATTTTAAAAGGGTGATAGGAGAATCTTTGTTAGCAGCTTTGGAAAGGCATAAGAAGTGTGTGGCAATGAACTAGAGCCATTGTCTGACTGACGATGAATTTACGGCTAGCTTCTACCGAGCACTAACCTCTGAACAATAAGGCTATGCTAATGCCTTATTTGGAGGAGAGTGTTGGCCATTTCTAAGGAAACCATTCAAAACAATTTTTGAATACATGGATAAGTTGTCTTCTATCATGCAAGTTTATCAACCACTACAAAAGAAGCTAGTTCCATCCACTAGTACATCCGCAAGAACTACAAGCACTACCAGAAAAGAGAGTACACCTAATTGGCTTAGGTTACCACCCTAGCAATGCATCACTGATATACTCTTAAGGATTGAACTTATTCTTTAGTAAGTGATTATAAAAATAAATGAACAAGAAAAGGTAATACAAGAGATAAAGTTTGATGTCATCAAGGTGAACTACAAGGTAGACCAACAAGTAATGGCGATACAGAGACTTGATGACAGGGTTGAGTAAATAGAAACACAATTAGAGCTTGTACAAGGAGATCAAAGAAGAGACCAGAGGAGTAAATTTGAGACTCCATCAACCTATGAAGAATTATGAGTACTCATGGTGACAAAGTCGAGCCACGACGCCAAATAAGGCACTTCTTGGGAGACAACCTAAGTATCTTTTATATTTTTGGATTTCTTGAGTTTATGTCATTTGTTTGAATTGCTAGGTAGTAGTTTTATGTTTATTTTTTTGTTTCTAAGACATTGGATTAGTTGTATTATTCTATACATTATTGTATCTGTGAGATTGATTTGTAGGAATTGACCAAGAGCTGAAGAGTTGGAGGAAAATAGAATTTGCAACAGCCTTTATGAGTAGAGCTACGATTGATATACATCATTATGACTCGTAGTCATGCCTCATAGAAGGGAACAGTGAGTATGAAAAGTTAGCACACATACTACGAGCCAACCTTATGATTCATAGGTTCTATGAGTCGTAGGTGGGGTTTGTAGTGCCCAGGTATGCATTTTAAATTTTCTAAGTGTTGAGCCCTGCTATGAGACTAGGACCTATGAGTCGTAGGACACGCTATGACTCATAGTCGGGGTCTCATAGACCTGATCTACAAAATTTTAAAAGTTGACCCAGATTGAGTATATAATAGGGCCAAAAGTTATTTGACCCCTACTTTCCCACATTTTTGATCGGTTACTTTTTACCAAGCCTCCCCATAATTTCCTTCATCTTCTTTGACCAATTTTTAGTCAACCCCCACCAATATCTAGCGAGTTTTCCAACATAAAATAACTAGGGTTTCTGCGTTTCCTTCTTCTCTCATTACCTCTCATTGATCTTTATTTGCTCATGTGGTAAGTTTTCATTGTTACATTTAGCACACTCATTGTTATGATCCTTGAATAATTGTTAAATGAATGTTGATTTTTCGATCACATTGAGTACACATATGAGAAAATGATTGTATAAGCATGAGGATTAGGGTGTGGGCCTGTTAAACTTTTTAGCATGATTTTAAATGGTATGATTGCTCTTGTTGAGTGGTTGTAAGGTTGACTGTTGATGATTATGACTTGGATACTAGTTAATCTTGGGTATTTCATGATTGTAGTTGTGGATTGTTATTTAATTGTGGGCCACTAATTAGTGGTGTTGATATAATTCATAGTGGTTTTAATTGTGTGTTTATAATGACATACTGCTTTGATATTGTTTAAACTTTGTTTTGCATAAACCTTGGTTCTTGTCGAAAAACTGTAGGCACCATAGGTGGGTTCTGTTCTTTGCCACGAGAACCCACTACGAGTCATACGTCACCCTACGAGTCGTAGTGGCACCTTTGTAAGAGGCACCAGTCACTTGAGGCTCTGTATTACTTACCATATGAGACTTATCTATGACTCGTAGTATTCACTATGAATTGTGGTAATGGACTCGTAGAATCTGCTTTCTTTCAAATTGTATTTTACTCCTGACTGTGAGCCTAGACTATGACTCAATAGTTATCCTTTTAATCACATATGAGGCTCATTTTTGTGATTAGAATGTCATCTCCTAGGTACCTCAGCATTATGAGGCTCTTGTATGACTCATAAGTCTACCTAAAAGTCATACCTATGCCTCTTACTTGCAAATCTGCAAATGAATTAGTGAACTATGTTTGAGTTATCTTTTAATGTTTAAGTTAGCGTTGTTAATTTGTCTTTGTAGGTTCTATCTGTTTCAAGTACTATGTGGTCATGTTATATTTTTGGGTTGAATTTTCAGGTCATGTAGCTCCTAAAATTGGAAAAGAAGCTACTAAAGCTCCAGAAAGATAGTTGAGGGATGACCCATCTGATGAGGAAATATCTGAGGGCTCTATAGAAGTCCACAGAGTCCAAATAGACCCCAAGGAAAATATGCCTTAGACTCGAGCCTGTGTTGCACTAATACCTATGGAAGTTACTAGTCTTTCTTAGTCACAAGAGGAGGGCAATGAAGATGGGTCAAATGATGGCCATTCATTTTCTGAATGGGGCCCCATTTAGGCATCTCATACCTAACCTGAGGAGACTAGTTCTCAACCTCCCACAGATCCTACTGCTACTGTCACTTCCATGTACCCCAAAATACTAGATGGTCTGCTCCAGGCATACAGTAGATACATGACAATGCGTTAGAGCTAAAGGTCCAGGAAGGCTAGTTCGATAATTTCATCTGGAATCAATACTCAATGATTCTAGATTGAATAGAGTACGTAACTTGGAGACAGAGATCAACCATCACGGGCTTGCATGGCTATCACAAATGTTGGGCAAGTATGCCCCATATCTAGTTCGGGAATTATATACTACCTATTATACCACTATTCTCTAAAATCTTCCTCAAGGGAAGAAGCAGCAAGGTTATGAGAAGTTCTACTGCGGGGTAAAGTTGTTGACATTTTAGAAGAGACTATCAAGAGGGTTCAGTTCAGTCCAAACTACATAGTACCTCATCACCACAGAATATGATGACAAAATTGCTAAAATGAGATAAATAGTAAGCAAGAATAATGTGGATATGAAGACAGAGTTGCTCATATGGATAGCTATCCAGATATGCAAGGAGGAAGTTGAACCTACGTGGGCCACATGAGAAGCTCCTCAGATCGTGAAATCCTACCTCTCATTTCGAGCCAAGTTTTGGTGGTCTATTATCCATTAGTGCATCAGACCTACCTTTATGGATAATGTGATCACCCTGGAAAGGGTTGTACTACTAGCTAGCTACAATAGTGATTAGGCATGAGTCATGGCTGAGTGGATCCACGAGTTAGCGATTCATACTCAGACCTCATTATGTTTTCCCATCTTGATACTCGACTGTGTAATGACAAAGGGGTAAATGTTTCTCTGCATTTGGATCCACATATAGAGGCTCTGTACCACGGATCCCAGCCTGATAATGGCTGATTAGAAATTAGTAGCCCTATAGAGAGCAGTTTCTCCTTCTATCCCAGATTTATTCCTAGTTGAGTCTCAGACTCAGGGTTTGACTCCAGCCGCTACCAGCACTACTTTAGACACTGTAGAGCCTATACCAGCTATTGTTATTGAGTCTATCTTATCCTCCAGTACTCTAGCACCAGCAGTATCCACATTATAGGTTGATTCTCTAATTTCTGCTATTGCTTTTCAGGCATTGGTGCGTACAATGGTTACAGCGGTGTCCGGGCTATAGTCTTTAGCAGCACAGGCAAATCTTAGGTCAGCCAGGCTGTACGAGACTCAGAGGAGAGGATAAAGTATTCGTCCCCGATTTGGTTGCTAAGAGAGTTAAAGTAGTGGATGCTCAAGTTGATGCTTTTGAGGAAAGAGTCCAATGGAGGCTTAAGGGTTCTCAGCATGCTGACACAAGTGCAGTGACTCAGGAGTTTGCCAAATTTAAGGTCAACTTGCAGCCTTATTGCAGTCTCGGAGGTAGTATCGACGAATGATGAGGTTTTTGATTAGTTAGTTGACCGCCTATATGCTTATGGGAGGAGGCCTCTTGAGATAGCTAACACAAAGTAGAGCCAGAAGAGGCCTAGACCTGATGACTCAGCAACTCCTGAGGAGGATCCTATACCAGAAGAGGTAGCACAAGAGTTGATCCTGGTGGCGGATATACAGAGAGATAGGCAGCAACAGACTTCACATGTAGAGGGTAGTTCACATACAACTGCGACCCAAGTTACTGAGGTGGAGTTCGTAACCTAGGACCCTACTGACCAGACAGATATCGATGCTTGAGCACCATGATGTTTGACTTTTTCACCCCAACCCTTATCTTTCATATGGCCACTTTGTTCTTTCTGTCAAACAATATTTTTATTATGTTGTTTTTGGGTTTTGTTTAAATGTTTTATATTGGGTGTTTTTGTTACTTATGTTTTGGATATTAGTTTTTCAAATGATGTTTTTTTAATATGTATATAATATATATATATATATATATATATGTTTTCGCTATTTGTTTTTTTGTTCATGTCTTTACTTTGAGGACAAAGTGTTCTATTTTGGGGTGTGTGTGGGAAGTTATGGATTAAGGTGAAGTCTGAGTAGCCTTGCGTCCATAACCTCCCCTATTTTTTATCCCAAGGTTTTCTTGCCGTGATTCTTTATCCTTGTGGATGCTTTTATTTTCTATTGAACCAGCATGTTTAGGTAGTGTATATAATATGTAAATATATAGTAGTATTATATATTCGCATATATATTGTCTTTAAATGCTTTTTGAATGATTTGAAATATTAAGTACCCTCAAAATTTTTGAGATTGTTGGTTATTTATGCAATCATGCATTTTGATTATCTGGTGAGGTTTGTTCTGATAATGTAAAGGTAAGTTGAGGCTTGAAGCATGACCTTTGGGTCTATACATGATTGTGTGTGCAATACCATATGTGTTGTGAGCTTATTTTGCTACATTCATGCGTGTATGGACTTAGAACTTGCCTTGTTACTGTAAAATTTTTCTGATTTTTTTTTTGATTTGGAAGGTATCTTAGGCTTTTGTTCTTTTAGTGCACCCACTTTTGCCTAAAGGACCTACTAAATATGTTAGTGAATCCCTTGTTCTAAAGTTTTAAGCTTCTCATGGACTCATTGTTTCTTGATACCTTATTACCTTAACTTTGTTTGATGAAGTACCTAGATATTGGCCCTGGTCTATCCATGAACATGTGAACCTTGATTGAGGCGAAAAGCCTAAGTTGGGGTGGCTACTAATTGTGGACCTGGTTTGGGAATAGATATTGTGTTCCTCACCTCAGGATAAAAGCCTAAGTTGAGGGTGGCCTTTATTATGGTAAAGTAATAAAAATAAGGTAATTGATTGGGAAAGAAACAAAGAAATGAATAATCATGAGCCAACTGAAGAAAAAGAAAAAGAAAAGTTCCTTGAATTGAAGAAATTAGCAAAAAATGAGTTAAGAAATAAGGCACGGTTAAAAATAAAAAAGAGGGTACCCATGAAAAGCCTAAAAATAGGAGAATAAGGGTTGATATAGTGAAAATGTTTGTGTTGTGGAGGTAAAAGTGTTGGTAAGCATGGTTCAATGATAGATTTTAGTCATACTTGTCTAAAATGACATACCAAAGGCCTATGAGACTATGTTACAAGCTATTAAGTCTAAAGTGATCTAAATCCACTTTGTCACCAAACTGGAAGATGAGTATAGAGGCAAGCTTATGGTGTTGGTCATTTTGCATAAATTTCAATTGTGAGAGTCAGAATGCTTCAACAGTCCCTATATCCTAAATGTCTTTTAAGTGAGTAAGAGTGACTTCTTTTCTGTGAGAGCATTTGCACCACTTGATTAGAATATGACTATACTAGTGATTGTGGATAGTTGATGCCCCTTAGCTTATCATAGTTCGGTTGCCAGATTCATCCTTGTGTTTTTTTTTTGCTTAGTAGCTTTTCAATCCTATTTTAAAAATGAAAGTCGGGTACCTGAATTCAATAAAATGATGTTTATGCCATTAGTATGTCTGCTATGTGTTTTTCATTGTCTGCTTAGATTGAGTCATCGATTGAGGACAAGCAATAGTTCTAAGTTGAGGATGTTGATGTGCTATCAAAATACAACATATTTAATGCCTAAAACAATCAATTTTGTGAGTTCTTAATGAGACTTTGTATGGTTTTTATGTGTTGTTGTGTTGTTATTGCAGAAAATATCGGTTGGCATGATTTTAGAGAAAAATTATAGATATTTCTGAAGTACAAGACAAATGAGCTCACCTACGAGTCATAACGCAACCTACGAGTCATATGGTGATATCGTACCTATAACCAGAGAGCAAAAATTAGAAATCTACCAAGTGGAGGTAAGTCCTACGAGGCTACTCTACTAGTCGTAGGTCTCACTTCAACTTGTATAGGTAGACTCGTAGTAAGAAATAGAGAGCCAAAACTTTAGACCAAAAATTGAAGACCTAGACTATAAGAGGAGCATACAAGTCATAGACCAAGCAGTGGGTCATACTAGTTGAGTCTAGAATGCCAAAAACCTGATACAAGACCCTAATTATGACTCGTAGGTCACCCTATAAGTCATACCTATGAGATGAACAAGATGCTAGCTATCTTTTCTATGTAATTTCTAGGGTAAATTTGGAAACACAAAAAATACTTTAAGTTAGGGTTTTAAGAGAAAAGGACAGATTCCAAATTTTTGAACATCACCTTTGAATATTCTCTCAAGAATATTTTAGGGTTCTATATTAGTTTTTTTTATTTTATTTTTCTTATGGAAAACCCACTTTTGTGGAGTGCAAATCTCCTTTGTACTCTTTCTCAATATATCAAGCTTATGGTTTGCAACTTGTGGTACCTTTACTCTTTATTGCTTTGGGTAAAATTCTCAACTATGTTTTGTATTTACATTTTTGTTGATTTTATCTTAGCCATGAGTAGTTAAGCACCCACAACTTGGGGGTGTGAGAACATGGGAACCATGGGTAGTTGACTTGAGATAACCTAGGTTTATTACATTTCTATGATTGGAGTTTTGTATGTATTGTCTTCTTATCTTCATTATAATTGTTATTTAGTGGTGGCCAACATCAAACCCCGTCTGCTATCACAATCTTGACTAAGGTAGTAAGGAACAGGAAAAGGAAAGTAGATGACAGGATTCGATTAATATGTTCTCATCTAATAAACCAAACCTGACCAATGGGAGATTGACTGGGACAATAGGTAATAGTTAGTTAGCACAACATGGTAGCCAACCAAGTGCCATGGTGAAATTCGACCTTTACCTTCACAAGAGGGCTGGAAGAACCTAAGTTACCATCTTGCATGAAAATCTCTAATTGTAGTAATTTTGTCTAATTTAATTGAGTTAACGAACCATAGGGGACAGAATTCCCAAGTTGTCCTTAAAATCGCGTCGTAGTATAGTGTCTATTTTTATTTTGTTTTTGAATCACAAAAACCCTTTATTTAGAGATTTTAGTTATATATACTTGAATTGATTGATAGTGAGTTCTTTTAGTCAAACCTTGTATTCCCTATGGATTTGACCCCAACCTTCGTTTAGGTTAATTGCTGACAGTGACCGCTTTCTTATTGGAGCATGAACATCACTAAGTTAGGGAATCTTGGGGAACAAAATACCCTAGTTTCTCTCCATAATGGTTAAACTTTTGTTAGTTAGGTTTACTTTTCTACTTGTTATTGCAAACCCCCCTTTTCGGGAGAGAAGTTGGTTAATCATTCAAATTGCATCAATTGAATTCTCCTAAGTCTACGTATTCCCTGTGGGTTTGACCCTAACCTTGGTTAGGTTCTATTTCTTGACAATGACCATTTTATCCTAAAAAAGGATGTGTAACTTGAGCGATATCATTCCCAAATCCCTCTCATGATGATATTTTACATTCAATGATTCGGACTTTGCAAAATCACTCTCTCTCTCTCTCTCTCTCTCTCTCTCTCATAAGACATTTAAATACCATGCTCAGTACCATATGCTTGCTCCTATATTCATGACTATAACCTTTAACTACTTAGACTAGGATCACTTTAGGACTTGATTGGTCTGTGTTGTATGCTCAGGGGACTTTGGTATAACATTTTGGGAACATAGTCACTAAAATTCCTCCTAGACACTGAATTTTTCTATACTTTTACGCTATAAACACTGTCATTTTTTACCTCATTCTCCCTTTTTCCTATTGCATGCTTTTCTAGGTTCTTTATTCTCAATTTTCAGCTTTTTGCTTTTTTTTTTCACAACCTTTTTCTTTTTAACTTTCTGATTAGGCATCACTCATTTTTCTTGCACCTATAACACATTTTTATCCCCTTTTCATGTATCACTAGCTTCCCTTTCATTTTGTGTTTACCCTTACACTATCCACCCTCAATTTAGGCTTTTGACTTGAGTTGAGGTGTACAATATCCAACCTAGGAACCAAATTTTGGTAGCCACCCTCAACTTAAATTTTTTTGCATCAGTTAACGTGCATAATGTTCAAGGAAAGACTAGAGCCAATTTCAGTATTTTACATCTAATAAGGCTAGGTAACATAGGTTTTTATTAAGAAAAGGGTATATGTAAGGCTCAAATAGTAGGACCAAGGGATACATTACACATTTGGTTAGTTATTTAATCCAAGTATACTATTATTAACAATAGCCTAACATCCTTTCCTAACCAACTAACCTACAGTCTAAGTCAGAGTAACATAATAAGTTTTGAATTGAAACACAGTATATGGGCGATCCTCTTTCTCTGTTTTTGTTTACTCCAGGTGCTAAGGTACTGTCTTAAAGCTTGAATGCACTCCATAATGATCAACTTTATAAAGTTTCTTATGTGGAACTTAGGTGACCTCAAATTAACCACCTCAGTTTTGCGGACGACATCATCATATTTGGGTCTATTGATAGTGGGTCCTTAAAGTTAATTATGAATACATTTGCTACTTATGAGGAGGTCTCAGATCAATTGGTGAATAAAGAGAAGAGTCATGTCATGCTTAATTCTAAGACCCCTCCCAGAATTGTTGATCTTATACACTCAGTGCCTGTTTTCTCCAAAAAGTATAGTCCTATCAATTATTTAGGCTGTCCATTATACATTAGTGGTCAGAGAATCATTTTTTACTCTGAGTTGGTGGACAAGGTGGTCAAGAGAATCAGTGGCTGGAAGTTTAAGATTCTCAGTTTTGGTTGTAAGGAAACTTTGATCAAACATGTTCTGTTATTTAGTCCTATCGATACTCTTTCAGCTATATGTCCCCCCAAACCTACTCTCAAGTACATAAAGAATATTGTTGCCAATTTCTTTTGGGGCTAGAACAAGAGAGGAGAAAATACCATTAGGCTTAAGGGGAAAATCTAAGTTTACCTTAGGAAGAGGGGGGTATTGGTGTAAGAAATCTTAATGATATTTGCTTTTCTCTTTAGTACAAATAGTTGTGGAGGCTTAGGTCTTGTAATTCTCTGTGGGGTCAATTTTGAAGAGATAAATATTGTCAAAGAGCTAATTCTATGGCCAAAAAATAGAATACAGGATAATCCTTAATGTGGAAGTACTTAACTAAAAACAAATAGGAAGTTGAAAAACTCGTTACTTGTAGGACCAGTTCAGGTTCTTGTTCATTTTGGTGTGGAAGTACTTAATTATAAACAAACTGGAAGTTGAAAAACTCGTTACTTGTAGGATCAATTCAGGTTCTTTGTTCATTTTGGTGGGATGATTGGTTGGGAATTGGACATCTTCCTGAGTATACAAATAAAATTGTCAGACTCAACAATGATCTTGAACAATGGTGAATGAAGTGAAGCTAAGACAGCATGCCCCTGTGTTATTGATCCCTCAGATTCTATAATTCAAGATGAATTATATGCCAGGAGTTCCTGATGATGCTGTATGGAAACTTACTGAAAATGGCAAGTTTTCTACTACCTCTATCTAGACTTAGATTACAATGAAAAAAGAGAAGAATCAGCTGAATGAGTTCATATGGAATAGGTACATTTCTTTTATGATTTTCATATTTGAGAGCTTTAAGGTTGAAATTACCTACTAATGACAATATAACAATATTTGGAGTAGATCCTGTGGAGTGTTGTTGTTGCATCAGACCAGGTATGGATGATATTCATCATATTTTTGTGGCAGGAAATTTTGCTAATCATATTTGGCATTATTTCTCTGATTCTATTGCTATATGTCATAGTCCTATATCTCTTCATAGTCTGTAGATCTACTGGTAGAACAGAAAATCCTAGAATGATGTTCAAAAATAGATGTTTTGCAAAACATAGAGCTAAGAAGCTAGTATTGCAAGGGTTAAGTTCTTGATTACTATGGGCATTACTCACTTGTTAATTTCTACATTTCCAAATCTGGTTTGGTGTGTTAACTGGAATGATTTGATCAAATTAGTGAATAGTTGTACATATATAATGAAGATCAGAACAATAATGTGGAAGCCTCCTATGAAGCATTTATGAAACTCAACACAGATGGGAGTTCATTAAGCAATCCAGGCAGCATAGGTAGGGGTGGGATTCTGAGAGATTCTCAAGGTAAAATGATCTATGCTTTGCTGTTTCACTAGGTGTTGACACTAATAATCAGGCTGAGGTACAAACAAGACCATATGGTCTATAATAGTGTATTAGTCATGGATATCGAAATGTTATATTAGAGGTTGATTCCTAGTTGTGTATTACTTGGATCAATTATAACAAGGAGGTCCCACAGTCTATTTAAGTTTATAAGTAATCTTAAATATGTGATTACATAATTTAGTAGCTTATCATGTATTCATCTTATAGAGAAGGTAATGGTACAATAGACTTACTTGTAAAATGGAGTCACCGGTCTGATATTGTGCAAATTACTACGTGTATCAGAAACTTTCATCAAGAATCAAGAGTGCATGTTTGATGGACAAGATGGGGTTGATCAATTTTATAAGATGGAAGTTTAAGAGGGTGAAGAAACAACCATGATTGATGACTTCTTTAGTTTAAGTGGTTATTTTATTTAGATATTTTCTCATTTGTCTGGATCTTCTTTTTATTCTCATTGAATGTAAAGGGAGAGTCTCCGTAATTTCATACTTTCTTAGATATTGTAATGAGAGGAGTCCTCTCATAGGCATTTCTTTGTTTGCTTCTTATAATATTAGGGATGAGTAAGTTGTTCTTGGTAAGACGACTTGCTTATGAACCAACCTAGGCTCAAAGGTACGGCTTATGCCCTTCTCCTTATACATATTTCTTTGTTGGCATTTATAGGTGTTCCGCTTAATACCTAACCGTCCAAAGGAGTGCGGACCTTTTGGCATAGGTTTGTTCCCTATAAAAAAACACAGTATATGAATTTAGCAAAGAAAGCTCACACATGTATGTCACTGATTACACTATTAACAAAAACTCTTAAATCATGTTTTTTATTGCATTTCATCCTCACTTATCAGAACAAGCATTATCAACAATAAAAAATGTATGGTTGCTATCAAGACTTACCAACAAAATTTGGTAGGCATCATTTTTCACATAAAAGCACAAAAACCAATATATACCATACAAATTAGTATTGCATGCTACTAATACTACCTACACATCCTAGATATATCAGTTCAACAGAAATTAAACATCCATGGGGAAAAAGAGCATAGGCAAGAAAACTCATAGAATGCAAAATTTGGGATAGTTATAGGCCAAGGTTACTCAGACTTCACAAAGGCCTATAAATACCCACATCCCATTGAAAAAAAGTGGCATTGTCCTCAATGCACAAAAATGGAATATAAAGCACATGGGTGAAAAAAACATACCTGGGCGCTTAAGTGACAGTCTCTACCTTGGGTGGCATCCCAACAAGTGCTTAATTTATTGTCATTGCATTACATAATCAACTTGGGTACTTCAGACTTCAGCAAGTGTCCATGCTTCTATCATTTTTATTTTCTCAACATTGGCAAGATATGGTTTGACGCTTTGGCATTCACTTTGAAGTTTCCACCATTTCTCTTCTCCAACTTAATGGCCTCATGGTCAAAGACGTGTGATACCCTAAAGGGTCCCAACCATCTAGGCTTGAGTTTCCAAGGAACAACTTTATTTTAGAGTTGTAAAACAACACTAAGTCCCCTGGTGTGAATTGGCAATTCTCTGTGCGACAATCATTCTGCAACTTTATCCTTTGTTTGAATATGGCTGAGCTCTCATATTCCCTTTAAATGAAATTCATCAAGCTCATTGAGTTGGCTCAGCCTAGAGTTTGTTGTATCAATCTAGTCTAAATACAACTTTTTTAGTGCCCATATCGCCTTATACTCAAGCCCTACTGGCAGGTGACAGTCTTTCCCAAAAGCATTTGGTAAGGGGACATGCCTATTAGGGTCTTGAATGCAGTCCAATTCGCCCATAACGCATCATCAAGCCTTTATGAACAATCTATCTAGTTTGCATTTATAGTCTTTGATAGAATCTATTTGATTTCCCTATTGGACACCTCCACTTGACCGTTTGTCTGAGGTTGGTAAGGTGTTGCCACCTAATGATTTACTCCATATTTTGCAAGTAGAGCCTTTAAAAATATGTTACAGAAATGAGAGCCTCCGTCATTAATGATTACCCGAGGGGTGCCAAACCTTGAGAAGATATTCATTTTCAGAAATGTTATGACATTTTTGCTTTCATTGTTGGGGAGAGCAACTGCTTCCACCCATTTTGATACATAGTCCACAACCACAAATATATATTTGTTCCTATGTGAGCTGACAAATGGACCCATGAAATCTATTCCCCACAGCTCAAATAATTCAATCACTCTAATGGGGTTTATGATAAGTCAGAAATATGACTCTTTTGACACTTTAAACAAAGAATTTCTCCGCGTTCTCAAGAAAATTTGTTATTTTGATGTTTGTTTTTCTTATTTTTCAAGAAAAGTGACTAAGGCATGGAGAAATGGGTGAATGTAGGAAAAAAGGGATGAAAAAGAGCTTAACGAGCAAAAATAGAACCAAATGATGGAACACGGGATCCTACATGGCTCATGTACTACCACATGGACCGTAAGGCCTACCATGGCCACACACTTGGCAGTAAATGATGATAACAAGGAGCTAAGGAAAGATGCAGGAGAAATTCATATAAGGCCCATCCCATGGAAACCTTCACGGATCGTGAGACTTGACATGACCTGTGTCATGGCTTGTCAAGGTGACATGGAAAGTAGATTAGCATTGAAATTGAAGAATTTGTGCAAGTGAGACGGGACGGACAGGTTCACATCTTGTGACCTTCACTTGGGTCATGCCAGTGCACGTTAGGGTGACTGGAGTGGAAAAGAGTTGAAGGCAAAGTGGACAGTCCATGAAACGGACTGTTGACTTTCAAAGGGGCCATGCACTGGTATGTGGAGAGGAAGCATGAATTAAAGTTGAAGTATGGCTACACGAACCGATAAATAGTATGATCAATTCTTCATGGGTTGTGTAGTAGCTCGTGTTCATGCCAAAGTCAATTTTCCTATTTTAAATTATAGTAGGTTTTCATCGTATATAAATACTATTTGATTTTGTTTTGAGTGGGTGTTGGATGGATGGAGACAAAAAACTCAAGAGAACTATTTTACTTGTAGTTTCATTGAATCTTGTGGATTTTAACTCTCTTGTTCAAGATTATGATCAGTGGATTCTCTAATTCTTTAGTACTAAGTTCTTTATTCTGAATTCAATTTATTATTGTGGGTTATATTTCATGAAATGCTAGGCAAATCCCATAACTAGGATTATGGGAACCATGACAAACTAATAAAATAGCTGAATATTAAGTAAATCTTGAGATTAGTTTGCTTATATATAGTAGTAATCATCATTATAATTTCTTCCTTAATGAATCGACACATTAGGGTAAGCTTTATTCATTACATGCCCAAAAGGAATCTTTTGAGTAGGAAAAGAATTCTACAACAGAAATTTGAGGTTTTTAACCTACTCTAAGTACTTTAGACTAAAAGGTGAGAGTATTCTGGGATTGATAGTAAGGGTTAGTAAGTATATGTTCTGAGACCGAAAGGTAGTGAACGATATGCATCTAAGAAGGAATGAAAGGTGAATTAGGTGTTACATAGCTTGTTAGATTTTTATATAGATAATCATGAACGAGTTTACCAATAGATTCAACTATCATATTAGATGTCATGGGAAACACGATCCTAGCTTAGCAATAATTGTTTAAAATCTAGTAGTTCTTGCACTCATTTGTTATTTTATATTAATAATTCAATTTAAAAAACAAAAAACCCCTATTTATTTTATGCATTTTAATTTAGGGAATAGAAATTACATTTATAAAGGTGCTAATTGATTTATTCTCATGTATTTCATATGGGATTGACCTCAACTCTGATTGAGTTCTATATTTTATCAACGATCGCTTTACTATTTATTTTGGAGTGTAAATTTTGGCACCATTGCTGCGGAGTATGGTGAATAATAGTCTATTAGTTGCAATTTTCAGTTGTAATACTCATCGCTAATTTTACTTTTGTTTCTTGTTTTTATTGTTTTGGTAGGGAGCCAGTGTTGCATGCCAACCACGTAGAGCAAGAGTGAAGCACTTGTTCACTATGACCCCGAGCTTACTAAGTCAATCAGCAGAATGAACGCCCAAGAACCCGAAGCAGCTAGATAGAGAGAGTTGGCCGTGAATCCTGTAGGTGGAGGAAACGATGGTCTGGGTGATGATGACAATCCTAGAAATGAGTTTGTTATGACCCAAGTCTAGGGCCTAGACATGACACGACGAATGGAAAACCCAAGGGGGCCCCAAACAAGCCTCTTTACATATCATTACAAATCTTTGGTTACAGAAGCATTAAACAACATTGACAAGAGTAGCAATAGGGGAAAAAGGGGCTAAAGGAAAGCCTCTCATAACATAAGACATCATTAAATTAAGAGAGTCAAGGATCATAACATAATGGCATAACTTGTCCAACAATATCTCTACTATATAGATAAGAGCGACGACCAAGCCAAGCAACCCGGCTCACCTCATAATCATAAGTATACAATAAATAAAAGAAGTCTTAATACATATTGTAAGATAAAAGTCATTGTCCCCAGAATCAAGGACTCATCAACTAGCTTTGAGTAGGAGTACTATCCACGAGGAGGAGGAGGATCAATCAGTGCTCCGGTCCATATGTGGTAACATCATGTAGGCATAAAGTATGTGTTAGTACGTTTGACTATACTAAGTATGATTGATTCAATGCAACAAGAGATAGGCATAAGGTAAAATGCAATATAATAAGCAAGAGATATCATATTATACATATGACATGAATGAATGATGCTTGAAGTGAAACATGCTTATATAAAATATATTAAGTGTGAAGAAGGTGACCACCATTAGATAACAAGGCCTACTGCCTCCTTGGTGAGGCAATTGAGGTATATACCCCCAATGTGGTAAAATGGGCCTACCATCCCCCGAGCTAGGCGAATAAGGTATATACCCCTCAATATGGTAGCACGGGCCTATAACCCCTTGAGTTAGGCAAATGAGCTATATACCTCTCAACATGGTAACGCAGGCCTACAACCCCCCGATCTAGGTGATAAGGTATATACCCCTCAACATGGTAGCATGGGCCTACCACACCCAGAGCTAGGTGAATGAGTTATATACCCCTCATTGTGGTAACTCGAGCCTACTACCCCTCGAACTAGGCAATTGTTAACTTTCATCAAAATAGATACTTTTCATGAAATCACCATATAAATACCTTCCTTTCATCATCATAGAGTCACTAAAGTCATAGGTCATGAAATGGATCATCAATAGTTCAAGAATTCAAAACCTGACATTTTATCAACCATTTGATGTGTGTGTGTAATGCTAGTGTAAGATCATGCAATTCAAGAGTGAAATCATGCAAGAAAATCTAATGTAAAACCATTGACTAACACTTGGTCATGCCTTCATGCAATATACATTAAAACCATTCATTAAATTAAACAATAGACCATAGTGTCACCACCCAAGCTTAGTGCCTATAAATGACATGGCGAACGGGGAACCCAAAGAAACCACAAACAAGACTCTTAACTTATCATTACATATCATTGGTTGTGGAAGCATATAAAAGACATAAAAACTAAGAATAGAGGCAAAGGAAGTAGGCAAGAGCTTGCATAACATCATAATTAAGAGACAAAGATTCAAAACTCATATTATAGGTACATAACATGTCCAAAAACATACCTCTAATACATAGATAAGAATGGGGGACAAGACAAAGCAATTGGGCTCACCCTCATAGTCAAAATAAAAAATAAAGAAGAGTGTCTCAATATATAATAAGAGAAGCATAGACTAAGGTCCCTAAAGTAGAGGACTCACCAAGTAGCTTTAGTGGTATTGAACTAGCTACATAAAGCAGGAGGATGACCAACTTGGTCTCCAGTTCCTATATAGTGATATCATGTAGGCAAGAGTATGCATTAGTACATTTGAATTTACTAAGTATGTAGGATTCAATGTAACAAGAGATATGCAACATAATTAAAATGCACAACAATGGGTAATAAATATAATATAACAATATGGTATGTACAATCAATACATAAGTTAAACATGCTCAAGTGACTCATGCTGATATAGTATATCATATGTGTATAAGAGACCAAGCTAGATTTTCAAAGTACAAATCCCTTGGAAGGTTGATGATGATCTCACCCATCACCCTGGTGTGTGAGGTGCAAACCCCTCAACTAGGTTAGTGATGATCGTACCTATGGCCCTAGTGTGTGAGGTACAAACTCCTCAACTAGGGTAATGGCAATATCACCTACCGCCCTGGTATGTGAGGTACAAACCCCTCAACTAGGTTAGTAGCAATCTCACATACCATTTCCCCTGCTATTTGAGATAGTAACCCCTAAACTAGGTTACCCAGATTGGGCATGGTCTAATGCAACACTTTATATAGAATATATTATATACACAAGCTTTTTTTATCATCATACAGTCATTCATATAATATGTCATGCTTTGAACCTTCAATTCCTTAAGAAACTACATCTGGATATTTTATCAAACACTTAGAGGGTGTGTAGTGTCAGTGTAAAATCATGCAATTCAAGAGTAAAATCATGTAAGAAAATCTATTATAAAACCATCAATCAACACCTCACAACAACCTCAAGTAATATACATCAAAACCCCTCATCAATTCTTACAATAGATCTAAGAGTTATACCTCAAGACATAGCAAAACAGTCACAATTTCACATAGCTTTACCTTAGTGTGGAGTGAATTTTATAATATGCAAGACCCATTTGTAAATCAACTTTAAATTATGAAATTTGAGTAAAAAGAGGCTTGGGTGTCATGGGTAAAAGGAACCCATGGAAAAAATCCATATGCCTTAGCTTGGAGATGAACTTGATGAAGATTGGAGATGAAAACTTGAATCTTGAAGAAGAACCTCGAAGGAAAACCTTAGTTCCAGATGAGGGTTTGAGAGTTGAATTTAGGAGTGAAAAGTATGGCTAAGTCTTTGAGTGGGTATTGTGGAATGTTTATAATGATATGAGGGTGAAATATGGATAAGTATAGGTAAAAACATATTTGGGAACACTTAGGCCAAAGACTTAGAAGACTTGGTCCGACTTAAAAAAAAGGCACCTTTTTATACTAGTGCGTGTTGCGTTAAGAATGCGGATTGCTCACTGGAAATTGCATTCTTAAAATTTCATAATTGCTAATATTTCGCTCTTAACTTAGGGTTAGACCCTCTTACCCCTAATTTTAATCCCTTGAAAAAGAATAAGAAGTCAGATTATTGATATCGCGCCTGAATTTTGAGATATATGGAATTTAAAATTTTGAGCACTTTCGAGGCACATTTTTGGGCACTTTTGGGGTCATTTCAATATCTTCCCATTGGGAATATTCGTCCCTGAATGTCAAAAAAATGTATATGAGAGACACAAATATGACAATATCAGGCCACATAGAGATGCAACAATGCACTTAAACATCATTTCAAAAATCTCATCATAAGTGAAAAATCATCATGAACTTGTCAATTTAAACATGAACATATGCAATGACATGAGGCTGTACTTAAGACTTGAGATCATAAAAAGGATTTAGATCAATAACTTAGGCTTGAGTGGAGTGGAAAAGATAAGGATACCACTTTTGCATATCCGCTTCGGCCTCCCATGTAGCACTTTTGACTTGTTGGTTCCTCCAAAGTACATTAATGGATGCCACCTCCCTGTTCCTCAATCTCTTCACTTGCCAATCCAAAATATTAACCAGAACCCCCTCATAAGTCAAGTTATCATCAACAATCCCCACAACATCAAGAGGCACAATAGCATTAGGATCACCCACACATTTCCTCAACATAGAGACATGGAACATCAGGTGAACCAAATTCATTTCACTAGGCAACTTTAACTCATAAGCTACCTTGCGAACACTTTTTATCACCTTATAAGGACTAACATATCTTGGACTTTACTTCCCCTTTTTACCAAAACGGACCATACCTTTCATTGGAGAAATTTTTAAATAAACCCAATCACCCACTTTGAATTCAAGGTCTCTTCTTCTCATATCTGCATAAGATTTTTGACGACTTTAGGCTATTTTCAACCCTTCCCTATTCATTTTAACCTCCTCAAGAGCATCCATAACCAGATCCGATCCCAATAAAGCCACCTCTCCAACCTCAAACCAACCAACTGGTGATCTAGTGTCTCCAATAAAGAGACTCAAAATAAATCATATCGATGCTATAGTGATAACTATTGTTGTAGGCAAACTCAATCAATGGAAGATGATCATCCCAACTACCCTTAAGCTCCAAGACACAGTCCCTATGCATATCCTCAAGTGTTTGAATGGTTCTTTTGGCTTGGCCATCCATTTGAGGGTGAAAGGTTGTATAACCTTACTCAAAGCATTCGCCATAATATTTTCCCTTCCTGGATGATAATGCACACTCATATCATAGCCTTTAAGAAGTTCTAACCATCTCCTTTGCCTCAGGTTGAGATCGTTTTGAGTGAAAACATATTGGAGGCTCTTATGTTCAATTAACACATCAACATATACCCCATACAAATAGTGACACCAAATCTTTAATGCAAATACAACGGCGGCTAACTCTAGATCACGAGTAAGGTAGTTCCTTTCATGTACCTTGAGTTGTCTAGAAGAATAAGCTTTAACCTTGCCATTTTGTATCAACACACAACCCAAACCAACTCGTGAAGTATCACGATACACCAGAAATCCCTCAATCCCATCCAGTAGTGACAATATAGGAGTGGATACAAGCTTGTGTTCAGTGTTTGGAAGCTCCTTTCACACTCATTGATCCACACAAACTTAACCTTCGTTTGAGTCAATTTTGTTATAGGGGAAACAATAGAGGAGAACTCATTCACAAACCTTCTATAATAACCCGCTAGGCCCAAGAAGCCCCTAATATCCAAAAGGGTCAATAGTCTAGGCCAATTTCTAATCATGTCGGTCTTTTAAGGATCTATCTCAATACCATCCCCCGACACTACATGACCCACAATGCAACCTCCTTCAACCAAAATTCACACTTTTTATATTTGTCATACAATTTGTCCTCCATCAATGTTTGTAACACAACCCTCAAATAACTCATATGCTCGTCCATACTCTGTGAATAGATCAATATATCATTAATAAAGACCAGAACAAAGGAATCATGGTAGGATTTCAAGACCCTATTTCTTAGGTCCATGAGATGGCCGATGTATTGGTCAACCCAAAATACATTACCAAAAACTCATAAATGCCCATATCTAGTCTGGAAGGCCATCTTGGGAATATCACACTCCCTCACCCTCACTTGATTATACCCAGATCAATGATCAATCATAGAGAAAAAGCTAGCCCCTTGCAATGGGTCAAACAAATCATCAATTCTTGGAAGAGGATATCTATTCTTTATAGTGACCCTATTAAGTTATTGATAGTCAATACACATCCTAAGGAACCCATCCTTCTTCTTTAATAATAACATTGGTGCACCCCAACATGACTGGATAGGCCTAATAAATCCCTTCTCTAACAGATCTTTCTATTATTCCTTTAATTCCTTTAACTTAGCCGAGGCCATAGGGTAAGGGGGAGTAGAAATAGGTTGAGTATCGAGAAGGAGATCTATCCCAAAATTTATCTCCCTGTTGGGTGGGACACCGGAAAGTTCATTTGGGAAGACATCAAGGAATATATTTACAATCGGAACTAACTTTATGGGAAGGACTTTACACTCCACATCCATAACCCTCACAAGATGGTAAAGACACCCCTTTGAGATCAACTTACGAGCTTTAATGCAAGAGATAAACCTACCTTTGGCCACCACATCTTGAGTTTCCCACTCAAACAAGGGTTCATTAGGGAATTGAAACTTGACCTTACGGGTTCTGCAATCAATAGAAACATAGTAGGCATGCAACCAATCCATCTCAAGAATGACATCAAAATCTACTATGTCTAATTCAACAAGATCACAAGGCAACAACTTATGCAAAATGCAAATAGAAAAACTTATATAAATTTTCCTAGCAACAATAGAGCCACCAATAGGAATAGACACTTCATATGACTCATGCAACAACTCGGGGTCAACGTGGAACTTTGGGGCAACAAAGGGGGTTAACAACAGAAAGAGTGACACCCGGATCAATCAATGCATACACATAAAAATCAAAATTTTTAACATACTGATAACAATGTTGGGAACCTTACCAACCACTTGCCTCCCATGTATATAGTATAAAATCGATTGTGTCGTGGGGCATCACCTTGAGGACTACCTCTTCCCAATAGAACCACATTTGTACCCCGGCCTTAGCCATAATTTCTTGAACAATCTATCTTCTTGTGGCCAAGCTTCCTATATTCATAGTATGCATTAGAACCCTTCAAACATTGGCCCTTATGACCCCCTCCAGACTTTGGACACACATCATTAGGAGCCACACCACCAAGACCTTGAGGCCTAGAAAAGTCATTGGCAAACGCCCTATTCGTAGCATGAGTAGACCCTTGGCCTTGATGGAGCCGGCATCCCCTTTGGAATTTACCCTCCAAATGGCACCTCTTGGCCTCATGACCTCTCCTCTTCCTCAACTTTTCCTCCTCCATTTGCTCAGCATATGTTATCAATCGGGACAAGTCCATGTCACCAATTAGCAAAGCAAACTGGCATTCTTTGCTCACAAAGTTTAGGACCCCTACCACAAACTTGTTCATCCTAGATCTAGGATCGACGACCAAATGAGGAGCATACTTTGAAAGTTGATTAAACTTGAGGGAATACTCCCTCACACTCATGGTACCTTGTTTCAAGTTCATGAACTCTACCAACTTAGCTTTCCTATGCTCAAGAGGAGAAAACCAATTAAGGAAAGGCAATTTGAACTCCTCCCAAAGAACCACATAAGCATTTCCCTTCACCCCCTTCCATTGATCATACCATATTTTGGCTACCCTTTTGAGTTAGTAGTATGCCAACTCCACCTTTTCATTCGTCCCAACACCCATGATATCCAAGATCTTGTAGACCTCATCAATGAACTCTTGTGGACATTCATCTACCATTGACCCATGGAGTATCAGAGGATTCATCCTCATAAAGTCCCTTACCCTAGCTCTCGGGGTAGTAGCATGAGAGGCTTAGGCCTCTTAGTTGACTTTGTTGGCCATAACTTGGCAAAGCATAGTGAGAGCATCCCGCATCTCACCATCAGTAGGCTATTCCTCGGGAGTTTGGGCATTTCTTCCTTTAGTGTTTGGCATGATCTAGCAAAGCAATGAACAATCATTAGGGGGAAAAACTTCCCACAACTCTATAGCATGACTTAGAACATAAAGAAGGAAAATATTTCCTAAAATGCCTCATAGCCTCCAATTTATAGTCATGGCACACTTCACAACCATGAATGGGACCCTAATCGATGCAATGTCTTGAACTACGAGGATCTATAAACCTAGTGCTCTGATACAAAGTTTGTCATGAACGAAGCCTAGGGCCTAGAAACCTCCTAATTTATCATTACACATTATTGATCGCAGAAGCATATTAAAAACATAAAGAGTAAGAATAGGGCCAAAGGGACTAAAGGAGAGCTTGCATGACATCATAATAAAGAGACAAAGAGTCAAAACTCATATCATAGTCAACTTCATAATAAGTAAGACCTATAAGTAAATCAACTTATAATCATGCAACTTAGAAAAAAAAGAAGCTTGGACACCATGAATGAAAGAATCCAACAGTTGAAACCCACATACCATCACTTTGGAGAATTCCTTGATGAAGACTGGAATAGAAACTTGAAGTTTGGATGAATTCCTTAAGATTCGGAAGAGATTTGGATAACTGAATTTTGAGAGAAATATTAGTCTAAGGGTTTGAAAGAGTATTAGAGAATGTCTTGTATGATATGAAGGTGGAATATGGCTAAGTATAGGTAATTTCACGTATGGGAAGACCTAGGCCCAAGACCTAAAAGCCTTGGACCGAAATGAAAAACTACACGAAAGAGTGTATAGAGGCGCGCCCTTGGCACGTCACACCTAGGGCACTCTCGCTCTCTCGAAATAGCATTTTTATGATTTTCAAATTTTCCTACGGTTGCTCTTAAAGTGGGGTTAAACCCATCTTTTACTTAATTTTGCCCCTTGAATAAGAATATGAAGTCAAATTTTCAATATCACGCACAAATTTTGAGATATATGGAAATTATTATTCCAAGCACTTCCAAGGGACATTTTCGGGCACTTTTTAGGTTCGTTTGAATATAGCTCCCTTGGGAACATTCATCCCCGAATGTCAAAGAAAGGTATATGAGAGATATAAACATGGAAATTTCAGCCCATATAGGAAAATTGTCAAAAATCATCATGTATTGTCAATTTAAGCATAAATGTATGAAATGACATGAGGCTGAACTTAAGACTTGAGATCATATGGAGGAATTAGGATTAGTACCTTAGGCTTGATTAGAATGGAAGAGATAATGATATAACTTTTTCATGTTTGCTTCATCCCTCGAAGTAGCACTTTTGACTAGTTGATTCCTCCAAAAGATCTTAACGGAAGCCACATCCTTTTTCCTCAACCTCTTCACTTGTCTATCAAAAATCTGAACCATAACCTCTTTATAGGTCAAGTTGTCTTCTCAACCACAACATCAAGAAGCACAACAGCATTGGGATCTCCCACACATTTCCTCAACATGGATATATAAAATACTAGATGAAAGAAATCTATCTCACTAGGAAAATCCAACTCATAAGCTACATTAACAATCCTCCTCATTACCCTATAATGACTCACATAACTTAGACTCAACTGGCCCTACTTACCAAAATGAACCACACCCTTCATGGGTGACACCCTCAAATAGATCCAATCACCAACTTTGAATTCAAGATCCCTTCTCCTCACATCGGCATAGGACCTTTGATGACTTTTGGCCATCTTCAACCTTTCTCTAATCATCCTAACCTTCTCATGAACCACCATAACCATATTTGGTCCCAATAAAGCCACCTCTCCAACCGCAAACCACCCAATCGGTGATCTACAATGTCTACCATAGAAAGTCTCAAAAGGAGACATGCCGATGCTGGAATTATAGCTATTGTTATAAGAAAACTCAATCAATGATGATGCCTATCGCAATTACCCTTAAACTCCAATACACAAGTCTTAAGCATATCCTCAAGAGTTTGGATAGTTCTTTCGACTTGGCCATTCATTTGAGGGTGAAAGGTTGTACTAAGTTTAACTTTTGTACCAATACCCCTTTGAAAGGACCTCCAAAAATATAAAGTAAATTGAGAACCATGATCCGATATGATGGAAAATGGAACCCCATGCAACCTCACCAAGTCATGAATTTACAAGCTATCATAAGCTTCATCCCCATAGGTGGTCTTAGCCGATAGAAAATGAGCCAATTTCATCATATTATCAACCACAACCCAAATGGAATCATAACCCTTTCTTATCTTGGATAACCCAACCAGAAAATCAATATTATTCTCTTCCCATCTCCAAGTAGGAATCTCTATGTCTTGGGTTGGGTCACTCGGCCTTTGGTGCTCAACTTTGACTTGTTGGCAACTATGACAACCCGATACAAATTTGTCAATGTCCTTCTTCATACCTTCCCACCAATATTCCTCTCTCAAATCTTTATACATCTTAGTAGAATTGGGGTGAATAGAATAGGAAGAACCATTTGCCTCATGAAAAATCTTTTCTCTCAAGCCATCAACACAAGGCACACATGACCTACCTTGCTATCTAAGTGCACTATCTCCCCTTTGGGAAAAAACCTCCACCTTACCATCTTTTACCAATGCCTTCAATTCTGACAAAGCGTGGTCAAGATCTTGCTTAGCTTTCACCTCCTCAACCAATGAAGATTTAGAGCCATCAATTACCACAACACCTCCATTATCCATCTCTTCTAACCTAACCACCAATCTATCCAATCGATGGACCTCTCTAGCCATCCCTTTGCCACCATCATCAATATGAGCTAGGCTATCTATAGACACCCTAATCAAAGCATCTGCCACCATATTAGCCTTACTAGGATGATAACGCACACTCATATCATAATCCTTAAGAAGTTCTAACCACCTTCTTAGTCTAAACTTGAGATCTTTTTAAGTAAAGACATATTGGAGACTCTTATGATCGGTATACATATCAACATGTACCCCATACAAATAGTGGTGCCAAGTTTTCAAAGCAAAGACCACGACATCTAATTTAAGATCATGGTTAGGATAATTCTTCACATGTGATTTGAGTTGTCTAGAAGCATAGACTATCACCATACCATTTTGCATCAAAACACAACCAAAACCAACCCTTGAAGCATCACAATACACAACAAACCCTTCTAGTCCTTCCAGTAGTGGCAATATATGAGCAGACACAAGTTTATCTTTCAATGTTTGGGAACTTTTTTCACACTTATTGGTCCACACAAACTTGGCTTTCTTTTGAGTTAACTTGGTCGTAGGAGGATCAATAGAAGAGAACCCATTCACAAACCTCCGATAATAACCTGCTAGGCCCAAGAAGATCCTAATATTCGATGGGGTCAATAGTTTAGGCCAATTTCTAATAATGTCAGTCTTTTTAGGATCCAGCTTAATACCATCCCCCTACACCGCATGACCTATAAAGGAAACCTATTTTAACCAAAATTCACATTTTTCATGCTTGACATATAACTTATCTTCCCTCAATCTTTGTAGAACTACCCCTAAATGACCCATATACTCCTCCCTACTATGTGAATAGACAAAAATAACATCAATAAAGACCACAACAAACAAATCAAGGTAGGGTTTGAAGACCCTATTCATAGGATCGAAGATGATAGCTGGTTCATTGGTCAACAAAAAAGACATCACAATGAACTCATAATGCTCATACCTAATCTGGAAGGTCGTCTTAGGAATATCACACTACCTCACCTTCACATGATGGTACCCAGACCAAAGATCAATCTTAGAGAGGTTACTAGCCCCTTTCAATTGGTGAAACAAATCATCAATCCCTAGAAGAGGATACTTATTCTTTATGGTGACATTATTGAATTGTCGGTAGTCAATATACATTCGAAGGGACCCATCTTTCTTCTTCACACATCTTTCTTCTTCACAAATAACATCAGTGCACCTCAAGGTGATCGACTAGGCTTAATAAAACCCTTCTCCAATAAATCCCTTAACTGCTCCTTCAACTCCTTTAACTCCATCAGGGCTATACGATAAGGGGAATAGAAATGGGTTGAGTATCGAGAAAGAGGTCTATACCAAATTCTATTTCCCCCTTTTGGGAGGAACTCTAGGAAGGTCATTTGGGGAGACTTCTAGGCACTCATTCAGCACTAGAACCAACTCAATAGGAAAGGCCTTTGACTCCACATCCCTAAACCTCACAAGATGATAAAGACACCTCTTAGAGATCAACTTATAAGATTTAATGCATGAGATGAATCTACCCTTGACCACCACATCATGACTCTCCCACTTAAGAACGGGTTTATTTGGGAACTAGAATTTTATCCTACGGGTTGTACAATCAATAGATGCATAATATGCATACAACCAATCCATCCTAAGAATAATGTCAAAATCTTACGTGTCCAACTCCACAAAGTCACATGGCAACAATTTATGAAAAATACAAATGGGCAAGTTTTAGACTCTAATAACATCAATAGATGCACCAACGAGAGTAGACACCTCATATGGTTCACACAACAATTCAAGTTCAACATGAAACCTTTTGGCAACAAAGGGGGTCACAAAAGAAAGAGTGGCACCCAGATCAATCAATGCTTACACATCAAAATCAAAGACTTTTAACATACTGGTGATGACATTGGGAACATTATCAACCCCTTGCCTCCCATGGAGTGAATAAAATCGATTGTGCCTTGAGGCACCATGTTGATGTCTACCTCTCCCCAAAGGAAGCACATTAGCACCCTGGCCTTGAGGATGAACATCCTTACAGTTGTTGCTATTACGGGGGCAATCCATCATCTTATGCGTCATTTCCCCAAAACCATAACGAGCACTAGTATAACGCAAGCATGGGCCACCATGACCCTTACCACATTTTGGACACATAGCACTAGGACCCACAACACCATCACCTTGGTCCCTTGGGATGTATTAGCAAGCCTTCTTCTAGTAGCATTAAAGGACCCTTGGCCTTGATTAAACTGGCTATCTTTGGGACTTGGGAATCTTCCATCAAAATGGACCCTCTTAGCCTTATTACACCTTCTCTTCCCTAATTTCACTCGCTTTAATTGTTCGTCATAGGTCATCAAGCAAGATAAGTCCATGTCATTAATCAACATAATGGCCTGGCACTACTAATTCACTAAATCAGACACACCTATCATGAACTTATTCATTCTAGTCGTTGGGTCGGCAACCAAGTGAGGAGCATATTTAGAGAGTTGGTTGAACTTGATGGCATACTCCCTCACACTCATTGCTCCTTGTCTCAAATTCATGAACTCCATCATTTTAGCCTTCCTAATATCAAGAGGAAAGAACCAATTATGAAAAGTTGTCTTAAACTCCTCCTATAACACCATATTGTTGTTTCCATTCTCCTTCTTCCATTGAGTATACCATATTTGTGCCACCGCCTTGAGATGGTAAGCCGCCAACTCTTCCTTTTCTTCCAACCTCACACCAATGATAGCCAAAACCTTGTAAACCTCATCAATGAACTCTTGAGGGTCCTCATCAACTTTAAGCCATAGAATTCTGGTGGGTTCATCCTCATAAGTCCCTCACCCTCGATACGAGAGTAGGAGCACTTGGGGCTTGGGCCCCTTTATTGACTTGACTAGACAAAACTTATGCTAGCATCGTGAGAGCATCACGGAGCTCACCATGAGTTGGTTGCTCCTTGGGAGTGCGGGCCCTTTTTCTTTTTATGTTAGACAAGATCCTTCATAGCAAAGAATAATCATTAAGAGGGGAAAACATACTTTAACTCTATAGCATGACTTAGAACATGAAGAAGGGAAACATTTCCTAAAATGTCTCATAGCCTTTAGCTCATAGTTGTGGTGCACAACACAATAATGAACAAAACTCTAATTGACATAGTGCGTTGGATGTTGAGGACCATTAAAAAGCTAGTTCTCTAATATCAAGATTTTCACGACCCTAACCTAGGCCCTAGACATGATACGACGAATGGAAAACCTGAGATGACCCCAAACAAGCCTCTTTACATATCATTATACATCCTTGGTCGTGGAAGCATTAAACAACATTGACAAGAGTAGAAATAAGGACAAAAAGGTCTAAGGGAAAGCCTTATATAACATAAGACATCATTAAATCAAGATATTCAAGGCTCATAACATAATTGCATAACTTGTCCAACAACACCTTTACTCATAGGCAAGAGCGGCGGCCAAGACAAGCAACTAGGTTCACCCTTATAGTCATAAGTATACAATAATGTAAAGAGGGTCTTAATACATATCATAAAATCAAAGTCATTGTCCCCAGAATTGAAGACTCACCAACTAGATTTGAGTAGAAGTACTAGCCATGAGGAAGAGGATGATCAAGCGGTACTCCGGTCCCTATATAGTAACATCATGTAGGCATAGAGTATGCGTTAGTATGTTTGAATGTACTTAGTATGTAGTATAAAATGTAACAAGGGATAGGCACATGAAAAATGCAATATCATAGGCAAGAGATAGCATATTAGCAATATGACATGAGTGAATGATGCTCGAAATAAAACATACTTATATAGAATATATTATATGTGAAGAAGGTGACCACCATTAGATACCAAGGGCTATTACCTGCTTGGTGAAAAAATTGAGGTATTTACATCCCAATGTGGTAGCACAGGCCTATCACCCCCTGAGCTAGGCGAATGAGGTATATACACCTTAATATGGTAGCATAGGCGTACAACCACCTAAGCTAGGCCAATGACGCATATACCCCTCAACATTGTAGCACGGGCCTACAACCACCGGAGCTAAGCAAACGAGGTATATACCCCTCAAAATAGTAGAACAGGCCTACCACCCCCTAAGCTAGGCGAATGAGGTATATACCCCTCAACGTGCTAGTATGGGCCTATAACCCCCCAAATTAGGCAATTGGTCAACATTCATCACAATAGATACTTTTCATGCAAACATCATATAAATATCTTCCTTTCATCATCATAGAATCACTCAAGTCATAGGTCATGCAATGGATCATCAATATTTCAAGAATCCAAAACCGAACATTTTGTCAACCACTTGGTGGGTGTGTATGCCAGTGTAAGATCATACAATTCAAGAGTGAAATCATGCAAGAAAATCTAATGTAAAAACACCCACCAATACTTGGTAATACCCTCATACAATGGACATCAAAACCCTTCATCAAATCAAACAATGGACCATAGATTCCTAGCTCAAAACATGCTTTAAAAGTCACAAATTTATGAAACTCCAACATAGTTCATAGTCAACTTCATAATAAGTAAGAATCATAAGTAAATCAACTTATAATCATCCAATTTAGGTAAAACAGAAGGTTGGGCACCATCGGTGAAAGAACACAATGGTTAAAACTCACATGCCTTGACTTTGGAGAATTCCTTGACGAAGATTGGAATGGAGACTTGAAACGTGGATGAATTCCTTAAGATCCGGAAGATATTTGGACAATTGAATTTTGAGAGAAATATTAGTCTAAGCATTTGAGAGAGTATTGGGGAATGTCTTGTATGATATGAAGGTGAAATATGGCTAAGTATAGGTATTTTCACCTAGGGTAAGACTTAGGCCCAAGACCCAAAAGTCTTGGACAAAAATGAAAAATTGCACAAAAAATTGTATAGAGGCATGTCATTGGCGCGTGTCGCTTGGGGTGCATTAGCTATCTAAAAATTGCATTTTTGCTATTTTCAAATTTTACTACCGTTGCTCTTAAATTGTGGCTAGACCCATTTGCCACTTAATTTTGACCCTTGAACAAGAATATGAAGTCGGATATTTGATATCATGCATGAATTTTGAGATATATGAATATAACGATTTCGACCAATCCTGAGGCACATTTTTGCTCACTTTTGGGTGATGTTTCAGAGGAGCCACTAGAAGAACCAGTGTCGCTGCCCAGTGTACGAGCCCCAAGACCTCAACAGCCCCAAGTAGTGAATAATGATTATGAGGTTTCTAGAACCACTGGAGCACTAGTGCTCCCCCCGTTACCTGCAGGTGTTAAGTTTATGATCACTTGTACTATGTTGTAGATACTATAGTTGAAAAGGTTATTCAGCGGAGCAGCAACTGAGGGTGCAAATCAACATGTCCTAAAATTTTTGCCAACATATCAATCATCTAAAATTCTAGGGGTCAGTCAGCAAACACTTAGGTTGTTGTTATTTCCCTTGTTTCTTTCTTGTGCGACCACTAAGTGGATGGATGAGCTTCGACATAATTCCATCCTCACTTGGGGAGAGTTGAAAGAGGAATTCTTGGAGAGGTTCTCCCTTGCATTAAGACAATTGAAAATCACAGATGACATTGGGGAGAGATTCAGGCAAAAGCTTAAGTGGTGGTCCAATCATCATCTCACAGATGAGCACTTGAAGGCGATCTTCTATAGGTCCTGCAACTTTGTGATGAAGCCTATAATTGGTGTTTCTTGTGGGGATGATACATGTCTAGGACTTTCCCATACATAGTGTGATCTTAGATTAGGTAGCTAAAAATAACAGAGCATGGTACACTAGAGAATGGAGACTGTTTAGGGTTCATATTTGAGACAATTGTGGAGCAACGATAGAAGGAGGAGGAACGAGATAGCCCACATAAAGACCCAACAGGACTTTTTGGCAAAGCATCTGTTAGACAAAGGTGCAAAAAAGGTAAAAGTTATGGACATATTGCCCAGGTATAATCATCAAGGCTATAATTATGATGAGGAAGCGAACTTCTTAGGTAGACAAGGGGGTTACCAGCCATTTAATGCCAGTAAACAAGATTGGAACCATGGTCATGATCAGAACTATCAAGGCAATTACTAGAACAGAGATGGCTATAGGAACCTTGAGTGTCAGAATAATGGTAGTGAAACTCCAAATTAGAAAAAATGATGGCAAAGGTTCTTAACAAGGTTAAGTCCACTGAGGCAGGGATGTAGGATATAAAAGGAGAGATGTCCATTGTTCGGCAGTTGGTCGACTCACACTCTACCTCAATCAAGTAGTTTGAGTAGTAAATAGGGCAATTATCAACTCATTCAATCAAAGAAAAGTTGGGTCACTTCCTAGTGACACTATTTAGAACTCGAAAAATGATGGTCATTGTATGGAAGTAACCACGAGGAGCATTAAAGTACTTTTTGATGTTGTTGTAACAAGTAATACAGAGCTTTCGGCTGCTAGAAAGGCTCAAGAGTCAGACAACTAGTGACTCAATCTTTGCCAGCCATTCCTAAGCCACCACTACCATTCCCACAGAGGTTGTATAAGAACGTTCAGGATGGAAAGTTTCAAACGTTCATGTCCATGTTAAAAGAGGTATAAGTGAACATCTCCCTGTTGGAGGCACTTGAGTAGATGTTGGGCTATGCTAAGTTTATGAAAGACTTAGTGACTAAGAAGAGGATAGCCATGATTGAGTTGGCAAACAACTTCCACCACTATAGTGCCATTGCTATAAGATCCTCTTGTTGAAAAGAAGGAAGATTCAGGAGCCTTCACTATCCTGTGTACCATTGGAGCATTTAACTTTGCAAAAGCTCTCAGTGATCTATGTGCCAGCATCAACTTGATGTTGTTGGCAATTTATAATAAACTGGGGTTAGGAGCCCCCACACCCACTATAATGTGGCTATTCATTGCAGATAAATTTGTGAAGTGACCAGTGGGGAACTTATATGATGTGTTCGTCTATGTGGGCAGGTTTACCTTTCTAGTGGACTTTGTCATTCTGGACTGTCGGGTGGATTTTAAGGTTCGTATCATCCTTGGGAGACCATGTTTTGATACTGGTAGGGCATTGGTAGATGTGAAGCGAGGATAGCTGACCTTTAGACTAAACGTTGAAGAGGTAAAACTCAATGTGTGTGCAGCAATGAAGAGACCTAAGGAGATGGCTGTGATATCTATCATAGATGTAGAAGATGACTATCTTTCTAAAATTCCACTTGAGGAAACAATGAGTGTAGACACATATGTGGAAGTGTTGATAAACTTCCCAGAGGATGGTATTAATGGGTATGCAAACACCGTGATGTATTGCAAGATATGGGGACGAGAACATTTGTCCCCAAAAAGTTAGACTTAGACCTGCAGAACAGACCTACATCGCCAGCTATATTGTCCATCGAGGACCCTCCATCTGTAGAGCTCAAGGAGCTGCCCTAACAATTAAGGTATGCATTTTTGGGCACTAATAACACTCTTCTTGTGATTGTGGTTGCAAATCTCTAGGAAAACGAGGTGAAAGAATTGTTGGGGGCCCTCTAACAGTTCAAGTGAGCCACTTGTTAGACCATTGCAAATATTATAGGGATTACTCAAGGGATATGCACACATAAGATCAAATTGGAGTATAATTATGTGCCTAGCATTGAGTAATAGCGTAGGCTAAATCAAACTATGCAAAAGGTGGTGAAAAAGAAAATCATCAAGTAGCTGGATGCTGGGGTGATATATCTCATTGTATAGCAAGTGGGTTAGTCCAGTTCAGTGTGTCCCTAAGAAAGGGGGTAAGACGGTGGTACCTAAAGACAAAAATGAGCTAGTCTCTTTAAGACTTTTTACTGGGTGGTGAGTATGCATGGATTACTAGAAGCTGAGTAGATGGACCTTGATGGACCATTTTCCCATGCCCTTCATGGACCAGATTTTAGACAGATTAGCAGGTATTGGATGGGTACTTAGGGTACAATCAGATGTCCATAGCCTTGGAGGATTAAGAGAAGAGCAACTTTACTTGACCGTATAGAACTTCTGCTTTCAGTAGGATACTTTTCAAGCTATACAATGCCCTAGCCACCTTCTAATGATATATGATGTCGATTTTCTTCAACATGGTTGAAGACACCCTTGAGGTATTTATGGATGACTTCTCTATAGTGGGTGATTCCTTTGATACATGTTTGTCAAATCTTAGCAGGGTATTACAGCATTGCAAGGAGGCTAACTTAGTGCTAAATTGGAAATAATGCCATTTTATGGTCAAGGCGGGGATAGTTCTTGGCCATAAGATTTCTAAGAAGGGCATAGAGGTGCATAAGGCGAAGATTGAGGTGATTGACAAATTACCACCTCCCATCTTTACGAAGGGGGTCCAGAGTTTCCTTGGGCATGCCAGTTTCTACCGCCGATTTATCAACATCTCCAAGATTGCACATCCATTATACAAGCTATTGGAAAAGGATATGAAGTTTCTTTTTGATGATAGCTACAAGCATGCTTTTGAGATCCTGAAGCAAAAGTTAATTTCTACACCCGTGGTGGTTGCACCTGACTGAACTGCCCATTTTGAGGTTATACGTGATACAAGTAGAGTTATTATGGGTGTTGTGATCTGATAGAAGTTCAACAAGATCTTTCACCCCATCTACTTACTCCAGCAAGACCCTCAATAATGCTCAAAAGAATTATATGGTGACTAAGCAGGAATTGTTGGTCGTGGTATATACATTTGAGAAGTTTCGAGCTTACTTATTGGGAACCAAATAGATAGTGCATACTGACTATGTAGCTTTGAGATACCTCATGGCAAAGAATGATGCTAAGCCAAGGATGATCGGATGGGTTCTCCTGTTGAAGGAGTTTGACTTTGAGGTCCTAGACCAAAAAGGATCTAAGAATCAGGTAGAAGACCACTTGTCCAGGTTGGAGGATGATTTAAGGGCGATGGATTGTTTGAACATTGATGATTCGTTTTCCAGAGAGCAGGTACTGGTAGCTTCTATTGACCTTATTCCTTGGTTTGCTGATTTTGCTAACTTTCTGGTCAACAACATTATACTAGAGGGCCTCAACCCTCACTAGAGAAAAAAATTTCTTTTTGATGTGCATAGGTACTTCTGGCATGAACCGTACATATTCCAAATAGATGCTAATGGGAATATTAGGCGGTGCATCCCAGAAGCGGAGATGTTGAGTATCATAGAGGCTTGTCACTCCTCCTCTGAGGGGGTCATCATGGTGGGGCTAGGACAACCAACAATATTCTGTAATATAGGTATTACTGATCCACCATCTGTAAAAATTCCCATAACTTGGTGGTTGGGTATGATCAGTGCCATTGACAGAGAAACATCTGAAAGTGCCAAGAGCTGCCCATGACCCTAATTCTTGAGGTAGAAATGTTCGACGTCTGGGGCATTGACTTTATAGGCCCATTTGTGAGATCTTATGGAGTAAAATACATACTTGTGGTGGTGGACTATGTCTCTAAGTTAGTGGAGATGGTTCTCCAAGTCGGTGGAGGCGGTTGCACTGCCGAACAATGAAAGTAAGCGTGTTGTCCAATTCTTGAGGTAGAATATCTTTTCCAGATTTAGGATACCTAGAACTATCATCGATTATGGGGGCTTTCTACAACAAGGTCCTCTGTGATGTGCTAGCAAAGTATGGAATACGATAGCACAAAGTTGGCATACCCTATCACCCGTAGACTAGTGGACTAGTTGAAGTGTCCTACAGAGAGATCAAGGAGATCCTGACCAAGTCTGTGAATGCTATAAGAACTGATTGGGCACGGAAGTTGTATGATGCACTTTGGGCCTATTGGACGGCTTACAAGACACCCATTGGTATATCCCCATATCAGTTGGTGTTCGGTAAAGCCTGTCATCTACCCATAGAGTTAGAGCACAAGGCACTCTAGGCTTTGGAGAAGCTCAACATTAATTGGGACGAGGCTGCTAACTTGAGACTTGACCAGCTCAATGAGTTGGATGAGTTTTGCCTCGAAATGTATGAGAGTGTAGCACTACACAAATAGAGGATGAAGATCTAGCATGACAAGTATTTATTCCAATGGTGTTTTAGTGTTTGTGACAAAGTACTATTATACAACTCCAGATTCAGGTTGTACCCAAGTAAGCTCAAGTCCTGGTGCTCAGGCCTATATACAATCACCTAGGTACTCCCTCATGGTGCAATTGAGTTAGAAGCAAAAAAATAAGGATTAATTCAAAGTGAAAAGGCAGAGAGTGAAGCAATACTTAGGTGCAGTAGAGGAGGCCTCAGTGATTAAGGTTTTGCTCCTTGACAAAATCTGAGTCAGAGTCAAGATAATGTGTCATGCTGCGACGTTGTATCAAGTGCTTCATGGGAGGTAACTAGTGCATTGTAATAGAAAAAAAAAAAGGAAAAAGAACTTTAATTTATATGTCATGTAATTTTTGTATTTTTGACTGGTGTTTTCAAGTGAGTACAAGTATCATTTTGGAGGTCGAAAGCTTATACGAGTTGGAAGGCGTGGCTGGATATCAGAGCAGCCAAAATTTTGAAAAAGTGCATTGCCACGTGTATTTACACGGGTCATCTGATGTGGGAAGGTTTGTGAGGATGCCCATCCATCATTTTGCTTGTGACCTTGGCAAGTTGATGGGATGATATTGTTGAAATGCAACAACACAGGCCAATACATGGCTCATGCACACTCACATGGCATGTGTGGCCCGTCGTCCAATAGGCGCTCATAGTACTGGGTATTTTATAGCTAAATTTGCCAAGTGGGGTGACATGGACCATGCAATGTGTCACGACTAGTGTGATATATCATCGAGGTATACCAATGCATGCATGGCAAGGTAAGTGTTATATGTTGCTTAAGGTTGGGCTAATAAACGGGTCCGAACAGACGATAACATATGTCATGGGACGTAAGGCTGCTTGTGCGGTGGGTGTTGATCGGTCAGACATGGTTGACCAAGGTATTAAATACCTTTCCCCTTTGACTCACTATTTATTTCCAAATTTCTTGATTCTCTCTCAACACCGCATGACTCTCTCTCTCTCACACCTATTCTCTCTCAAAAATCCCTAAATATTTCCATCTTATTTGTGACGATTCATGAGTTTATTACAAGATTCGTAGCTTAATCTAAGTGTAGTTCTCTACTTTTCCAAGCAAGTCTTTTCTCCATTGTTACTCATCAACTAAGAACTTAGTCTCTTTATCTTCTAGATTATATTTTAGTGTGTACATGTGTAGGTCTTGGTTCAAAATTGTTTTCTTTCTTGGTTTACTACATCATAATTCATACTATTGATGTTGGGTGTGCATATGGTGGTTTAAACCAACATTGTTGAGCTCTTAAGGTTTTAACCATGAAAGTAAGGGTTTTAGTTGATTTTTCATATAACTTTTGGGGAACCCGACTTGTATATGTTATGGTGTTAATGGAATCATGGTTAAGTAGGGTGAAATTGGATGAACTTGTGGCTGTTGGTACATTAGGATGAAAGTCAACAAAAAAGGGGGTCTCATGGATGGATAGACGATCTGTGTACTCTTACATGAGTCGTGTAATGGGCTATGACTCACCCTTTCCTCACCATGCTTACGTCACTCCACATGGGCCCTTTCATGGACAATGTCTCATTATACGGGCCGTGTAGGATCTTCTTGACCCTGTGCCACCTGTATGATATTACTTAGGTAGACCTTGAATTTTAATTCACATATGTTCCTTAAGAACAATGGCCCTATGATAGACCGGGGTGACGCCACTCTTAAGCTTATTGTCACTTTTATGGCACAAGGGAAATCGGAGTACCCATTAGTGGGTCAACCTGCTTATGTAATAATTTCTAATAGAGTGTACTCCTTTGTGACACTTGTAGGTGCTATGGGACCATGCTTCAAATTAGTCAGACTTAGTGAAAGGGACGAGCCTGTGTCATGTCTCCATGACTCCCTAACTCTATCATCTACCTATCAAACTGGGAGTGACTTCGGTGATGACTCCTCCAGTGGGTCCGAGGTTCGTTATTGGGTCAATGTCTCTCCTTACTCCCCTTACACTACATAGGCTCGTGCAGTAGGCCAACATAGAGCCACCCAATCTAAGAAGGGGGTTGCTTATATAGGAGTTGAGGAGGAGACAGACGCTCCGAAGCAAGAAAAGTAGGTGCAAACCCTAAAGGCTAAGAATCACGAAATAGAGGAATATGAAAATGAGATCGAACGCTGGGACAGTGATGATAAGGCTATACATTTTGCAGTCTCCCAGACGACGGGTTCCCTAAATTGCTAGGGCACTTATTGTATTTTTGTGGGGTCGTTGGACAGTCCCAGGAGCTAAATATATTTACACTCACGGGCTTACAAAGGATTCCAGAGGGTTGCAATGGCCGGTCTTCTAGGAGGTTCAGATCCTAATTGAATAGCTTGATCGTATCCCAGAAATTAAAGATACTTTTAAATCATATAAGTTTTTTACAACCACTGGGTTACTATTAGCGTGCATAGTTGAGGAGTTTTATTCTAATTATGTTGTTAGTCTACTGAACTCTATGTAGGATACCAGTCTAAGAAGGTGAAGAACAGATCGCATCTAGTAGGTCCTTGGGATCACATGTGATGGTACATGGTACATGAGTGGATATTATAGAAAACACCATCAATTGATTCCTATTTTGGCCAGATTACCGAGCTCATCCAGATGGACAATTCATGGACAGACACTTGCGAATTATGGATGAGGGGCAAATGTCTGATTTATCATCTCGGGATGAACTATTAGAATGGATTGCCAAATGAATTGCCATTCAAGGGATAGAGGTTTCTTGGTTTACGAGCTCTAAGTGTCCTATCATCAAAGCGTCTCTAACCTTTGTTATAATATTTTGATGGTTAGTGGTGCGGACCAGGTTGCAGCCTACAGGAAACAACAATGTACTTCAATCTTTCCATGTCTCTCTTATTGCATACCTGATGTCCAGGTACAGAGTAAATGTGGGACGGATTATTGCTTTTGAGATGTGGGATCAGCCCATATCCGATAGAGTTAGCATGCCCTTCTCGTGTTTGGTTCATGCTCTTTGCAAACAGGCTGGTGTTCCTACCACTCACTTTTTGGATAAGAAAATAGCTCCAAAGGGCACAGCCAATATTGCTCTAATTAAAGATGTCCAAACTCCTCTCATGCGGAACAGAACACATTTGCTAAAGGGCCCAGTAAATTTGTCCTTCACACCTGCATAGCAACCCTTGCTATTTGAGGATTAACCACCACCCCACCATCAGGCGAGGCTTCTGAGTGGCCTAAAGGTGATGGTGCAGTCCCTCCTACATAGCTAGGTTATGTATATGTGCGCTACGAGTTCCTGGACAAAATAGTGATAGACTAGTGGCAGACACGTGCCATTGTAGACCAGATAGTCGAAAGGATGCCGCAAGTGGTCCAGTCTCACAAATAGTAGGCTATGGCGCAACAAAATGAATTTATTTTGACCCAAATCGCTACCTTGCAGTGCCATGTCAAAACTCTAGATGGCTACTTCCATGAAATATTTAGGAGTATGACCAAAATGAAGAATCTTGGTCAAACGGTGAATGACATAAAGGCCCAGATTACACAGCTAACTACACAGTACCAGGCTCCCGCACCAGTCCCACCTCCAGAATCTTGGATGAGTTTGTTCGAAGCTCTTGTGATGCATGTTTTGGATGAGACATGGAGCATTTTACCCGCCCTATCTGATGCACCTATGCCACCTACTGATCCGCCTAGGAAGAAGGACAAAGGTAAGAGATGCGACCACCGAAGTAGTCCTCCTTGTGACCTAAAAAAGGAGGAGGAGATGTAGATGTGCAAGGCCATGAGGTCCCAGCGCAGAGTAGCTACCAAACAGGAGGAAAGAGAGTGGCTAGCAAAAGAGGCAGCAAGGATAGAAGTCTTCGGAAGCACCTTCGACTTGCTGCTACATATGATGATAGTGACCACCCTAGAGGGTCTAGTCCCATCGATGCTACTGATGCTTAGGGCATCTTAGGTATGTTCTCCCCTCTTGTAATGTAGTGACGATACTACACAGTCTTTTTGGAGGGGGTGGGGCATCCTACTTGAGAGTTTTTCTTGCCATGTTTCTTTTCTCTCAAGTGTATTATCTAGTATAACTGGCATGCTTAGGTTGTGATGTTTGTGTAAATATAGGTGTTCACAGAAGTCTAGGGCAGCCCTTATGTTAATCTTTGTTATGACCCATGTTGATAATATTAAGGCTATATGTGTTTGCATATCATCCTGACTAACTTGCATGATTTCTTGTAAGTATGGTGTGTGTATGGTTGGTATTTTGGTGAATGAAGCATATCTATGTTGGTCTAGTGCTAATTAGTGTAGAAGATGTACCATGTACGCAAGAGCTTGTTTGCATAATTCAGTCGATGCACTTGTGAGATAGAGCTTGCTTGGTTAGTCTTACTTAAATAATTGAAGGGCTAGATTAGGATGTCATCTTAGGTCGTTGTTGTTGATTAGTCACTTAGCCGAAAAATGACCAACCAAATTAAATTGTCCCTCTTGAACCAAAAGTTGAGCCTGAATAGACTTTTCTTTGTAAGCACCCAAATTCACTTCCCTAGTCTATTTGCTGATTTTTGTTTTGGCCCTGGTCTCTCTAAGAATATTGCGAACCTCTGCCTAGGTCTAAAGCCTAAGTTGAGGATGGCTTATATTGGCCCTAGTCCCATAGAAAGATATTGAGTACCTTAACCAAAGCCAAAGGCTTAAGTTGAGGGTAGCTATTGCAGGGAAAACAAAACAATAAGTATAGAAAAGAATAAAGTGATAAAAGAAGAAAAAGAAATGGGTTTTGACAATGAGAAAAAGTAATGATCAAAAAAGAAAAGAATGAAAATGAGTAAATAAGCACGGAAATCACTTCCTATACTATAGAAAGCTAGAAAAATAGGGGCAATAAGTGTTGGAGACCAAAATGCAAATGGCAGAGTCAAAATAAATGTCTAGGAGAGGCTTTTTAGTCACGCAAATCCTAATTGTATCTCACCCGAGCCTGAGCCTATGCTATAAGCCAAAAAAGTCCTATTGTCATTCTAAAAAGGTCATTCAAAAGTTAAGGTTGCTGAAACAAACCCCAAAAGTGTCCGAAGATGTGCCTCTAAATTGTTAGAATTGTAAATTTCATATATCTCAAAATTTGTGCATGAAATCAAATATTTGACTTCATATTCTTGTTCGAGGGTTAAAATTAGCATAAAAAGTGTCTAACCCTGATTTAAGAGCAAATGATTAGCAATTTCATTTGTCATAAATTTTCTTTCCAGAATCAATCTACGACAGTGCCGCGACATGCAGCTATTGCAGACATGTATTAATTTTGCCTCCATGATAGATCTACCTCACAGACCAGATGTAGACCTGTGTATTTTGTTGCTAGTGATTTTCGTTATCTCAGTCAAAGGCTTTTGGGTATTGGGCCTAAGTGTTATCAAATGTGCTTTTACCTATACTTAGTCATATTTCACCCTTATATCATCCTAAGCATTCCCTAATACCTTCTCAAATACTTAGTCATATTTATTACTCCTAAATTTAAGTCTCAAAACCCTCATCAGGAACTAAGGATTTCCTTCAAGCTTCAAGCCTCCATTTTCAATCTTCATTAAGAGCTTCCTCAAAATAAAGGTATGTAGACTTTAGCCATTGGGTTATTCCAACCATGGTGCCCTAATTTCCTGACTCCATTTGCATTATTTAAAGTTAATTTTACTAATGTGTTTACTAGTATGAACATGTCGATGAACTATGTTGAAGCTATGTAAAGTTGTGATTGTTTTACTATCTTTGAGCTATAAATCTTGGATCTATTGTAAGATTTGATGAGGAATTTTGATGCATGTTGCTTGAAGATGTTACAAGTTGTTAATTAATGATTTTACAATGGATTTTATTTCATGATTTCATCTCTAAATTGCATGATTTTGTATCCCTAGTATACACCCGCCAAGTGTTTGATAAAATGTCCAACTAGGGTTTCTTGAGGAATTGAAGGTCCAAAGCATGAGATATGATATGAATGATGTTATGATCATGAAATGAGGTTATGTATATGATGAATTATATATAAAGTGTTGCATTAGACCATGCTCAATTTTGGGGGGACCAAGAACCCAGATAACCTAAATGGGGGTTCGTGTTCATCAACCTAGTGAGGGCTTGCATTTCACCACCAGAGTGATTAGGTAGCATCATCATCAACCTAGATAGGGGTTTGTACTCATCAACCTAGTGAGGGGTTTGTACCTCACCACTATGGTGATGGGGTGGCATTATCACCAACCTACCAAGGGGTTTGTACTTTGGAAAGCTAGCTTGGTCTCTCCTACACATATGATATCCTATATGAGCATAAGTTACTTAAGCATGTTTTACTTATGCTTTGATCATACATGCCATATTGTTATATTATGCATATTGCTTATTGTTATGCATTTTGATTAAGTTGTCTATCTCTTGTTGCATTGCATCCTACATACTTAGTACATTCAAATGTACTAACACATAATATTGCCTACAAGATATCACCATATAGTAATCGGTGACCAAGTTGATCATCCTCCTCCTCCACATGGCTAGTTCGGTACTACTCAAGCTAGTTGGTGAGTCATCTACTACGGGGACCTTAGTCTATATCTCTTATTATGTATTAAGATATTTTTTATATTCTATTTTGACTATGAGGGTGAGCCCATTGCTTTGTCTTGTCCCTCACTTTTATCTATATATAAGAGGTGCTTGTGGGATATATTATGTATCTGTGATATGAGCTTGACTCTTGCCTCTTGATTATGATGTTATGCAAGCTTTCCCCTTAGCCCCTTAGCCCTTAATCTTACTCTATATGTCTTTTATATGTTCATGTGACTGATGATGTGTAACAATAAGTTAAGAGGCTTGTTTAGGGTTCCTTTGGGTTCCCAATTTCCTGTGTCACATCTCGGCCCTAAGCTCAGGTTGTGAAAAACTTGGTGTCAGAGCACTAGGTTGTAGATCATTGGAGTCCAACAAACCGTGTCAATTCGTGTCCTATTCATGGTTATGAAGTGCACCATGACTATGAAGGGGAGGCTATGAGGCATTTTAGGAAATGTTTCCCTTCTTTATGTTCTAAGACATACTGTAGAGTTGTGGTAAGTTTTGTCCCCTTTAATGATTGTTCTTTGCTATGATAGATCATCCCAAACACTAGAGGAAGAAGCACCCAAACTCCCGAGGAGAAACCTACCACTGGTGAGCTCCAGGATGCTATCACTATGCTTACCCAAGTTGTAGCCAACCAAATCAATCAAGGGGCCCAAGCCCCTTATGCTACTGCTCGGAAGCTAGGGTAAGGGACTTCATGAGGATGAATCCTCCAGTGTTCTATGGGTCAAAGGTGGATGAAGATCCATAAGAGTTCATTGATTAGGTCTACAAGGTTTTTAATATCATAGGTGTTGGGCTGAATGACAAGGCTGAGTTGGCAGCGTACCAAGTCAAAGAGGTAGCCAAAATATGGTATGATCAATGAAAGGGTAAGAAGGGAATTGGTAATGTGGTGCTTTGGGAGGAGTTCGAATTGGCTTTCCTTAATCAATTTTTCCTTTTTGAGCTTAGGGAAGATAAGTTGGTAGATTTCATGAAATTAAACAAGGTGTTATGAGTGTGAGGGAGTATGCACTCAATTTTAATCAACTTTCAATTTATGCTCCTTATTTGGTGGCCAATACTAGATCTAGGATGAATAAGTTCGTGATAGGGGTCTCCAACTTAGTAAGTAAAGTATGCTTATCCGCAATCCTGATTGGTGACATGGACTTATCTCGGTTGATAATATATCCTGAGCAAATAGAGGAGGAAAAGTTATGGAAGAGAAGGGGGTATGAGGCTAATAGAGCTCATCTTAGGGGTAAGTTCCAAAAGGGTGGTCGATTCCATCAAGGCCAAATGTCTTCTCATGCTACTAATAGGGGGTCTACCAATGACTTCCCTAGGCCTCAAGGTGTTGGTGGTGCGGCTCTCGTTGATGTGTGTCCGACATGTCAGAAGATTTATAGGTGCCCATGTTTGATGGGTTCTAATGCATGCTTTGATTTTGAGGAGCATGGTCAAAAAAGAGTGGATTGTCCAAGAAACTGTGGCAATGGCTAGGGTGCTAGAAAGTTCCATCTTGACCCCGAGTTGTTGCAAGAGTCAAATGAAGTGTCTACTCCTATTGATGCCTCTATTGTTGCTAGGAAAGTTTATAGAAGTTGTCCTATTTGTATTTTGCATAAGTTGTTTCCTTGTGATCTATTTGAATTAGACATGGTAGATTTTGATGTTATTCTTAGGATGGATTGGTTGCATACCTACTATGCTTTTATTCATTATAGAACTCGTAGTGTCAAATTCCAATTTCCAAATGAACCCGTCTTTTAGTGGGAAAGTCAAGGTGGTTGTCAAGGGTAGATTCATTTTTTGTATTAAGGCCTATAAGTTGAACTCTAAGGGGTGTCTCTGCCATCTTGTGATGGTTAGAGATATGGATTCTGAAGTCCCTGCCATAGAGTCAGTTTTGGTTGTAAATGAGTTTCTTGATATCTTTCTAAATGACCTTCCCGGTGTTCCTCCCGAAAAGAAAATAGATTTTGGTATAGACCACCTCCCCGATACTCAACCCATTTTTGTTCACCCTTATCATATGGCCCCGGCGGAGTTGAAGGAGTTAAAGGAGCAATTGAAAGATTTGTTGGAGAAGGGATTTATTAGACTTAGTCAATCACCTTGGGGTGTACCTATGTTATTTATGAAGAAGAATGATGGGTCCCTTAGAATATACATTGAGTACCAGGAACTCAATAGGATCACTATAAAGAATAGATATCCTCTTCTAAGAATTAATAATTTGTTTGACCAATTACAGGGGGCTAGCTTTTTATCTAAGATTGATTAATGGTCTGGGTATCATCAAGTGAAGGTGAGAGAGTGTGATATTCCTAAGAAGGCCTTTCAGACTAGTTATAGGCATTATAAGTTTGTCGTGATGTCTTTAAGGTTGATCAATACACCATCCATCTTCATGGGCCTAATGAATAGGGTCTTCAAACCCTACCTTGATTCATTTGTTGTGGCCTTCATTGATTATATTTTAATCTATTCAAATAGTAGGGAGGAGCACATGGGTCATTTGAAGGTTGTGTTGCAAAGATTGAGGGAGGAGAAATTCTGTATGCCAAGTATGAAAAGTGTGAATTTTGGTTGAAAGAGGTAGCATTGTTAGGTCATGTGGTGTTGGTGGATAGTATAAAAGTGGATCCGAAGAAAATCGATATGATTAAGAATTGGCCTAGACCATTGATCACATCGGATATTAGGAATTTCTTGGGACTAGTGGGGTATTGTAAAAGGTTTGTAAGTGGGTTCTCCTTTATTGCTTCCCCTATGACAAAATTCACTCAAAAGAAGGTTAAGTTCGTGTAGACCTATGAATATGAGAGGAGCTTCCAAACATTGAAAGACAAGCTTGTGTCCGTTCCTATATTGTCACTATCGGATTGGCTTAAGGGATTTATTATGTATTGTGATACTTCTAGATTTGGTTTGGTTTGAGTCGTAATGCAAAATGGTAAGGTGATATCCTATACTTCTATGCAACTCAAAATGCATGAGAGGAACTACCCTACCATGATTTAGAGTTAGCCGCCATTGTGTTTGCATTATACATTTGGTGTCACTGTTTGTATGGGGCGCATGTTGATGTGGTCACCGATCATAAGATCCTCTAAATGTCTTCACTAAAAAAGATCTTAACTTGAGGCAAAAAAGATAGTTAGAACTTTAAGTGTACACTACCATCCTTGTAAGGCAATTGTTGTGGCGGATACTTTGACTAAGGAGATGGCCAGGGAAATGCATCAATTGGCTAGATTGGGGATTAGGTTAGAAGAGGTTGGGAATGATGGTGTTGTTGTTGTTAGGTCTAAATCTTCATTGATTGATGAGGTGATAGCAACACAAGATCTTGATTCCTTCTTGATTGAATTAAAGGCCTTGGTGAAAGAGCGCAATGTAGAGATTTTGTCCCAAGTGGGAGATGGGTTTGAGGGATAAAATCCTTGATAAGTCCCATAATTCTTCTTATTCTATCCACCCTGGTTTCACCAAAATGTATAGAGACTTGAGGGATGTTTATTGGTGGTGAGGCATGAAGAAGGACATTGCCAAATTCATTTTCGATTGCTATAGTTGCCAACAAGTCAAAGCCGAACATCAAAGGTCAGGTGGCCTAACCCAAGACATAGAGATTCCTATTTGGAAGTAAGACGTGATTAATATGGATTTTATGGTTGGGTTGCCCAAGAATAGGAAGGGTTTTGATTCCATAAGGGTTGTGGTTGATGGAATGACTAAATCAGCTTAATTTCTACCCATTAAGGCTACAAATAGGACCGATGATTATACAAGGTTGTACATCTATCAGTTATTGAGGTTACATAGGGTTCCTTCGTCCATTATACCAGATAGTGGTGCATAATTCACTTCACACTTTTTGAGGTCTTTTTAAAGGGGTCTTGGTACAAAAGTTTACCTTAGTACGGTCTTTCACCCTCAAACGGATGGCCAAGTCCAAAGAACCGTTTGAACACTTGCGGATATGCTTAGGGCTTGTGTCTTGGAGCTTAAGGGTAGTTGGGATGACAATCTTCCTTTGAGTGAGTTTGCATACAACAATAGCTATCACTCTAGCATCGGTATGGCTCCTTTTGAGGCTCTTTTTAGAGGATGATGTAGATCACTAGTTGATTGGTTTGAGGTTGGAGAGATGGCTTTATTGGGACCGAATCTGGTTATGGAGGCTCTTGAGAAGGTTATGATGATTAGAGATGGTTAAAAATAGCCCAAAGTTGTCATAAAACCTATGCCGATGTGAGAAGAAGAGACCTTGAATTTAAAGTGGGTGATTGGGTCTATTTGAAAGTTTTCCCAATGAAAGGTGTGGTCTATTTTTCTAAAAAAGGGAAGCTAAGTACAAGATATATTAGTCCTTAATAGGTGATAAAGAGGGTTGTCAAGGTAGCTTATGAGTTGAAGTTTCCTAGTGAAATGAATTTGGTTCATCCGGTGTGTCTCTATGATAAGGAAATGTGTTAGTGACCCTAATGCTATTGTGACTCTTGATGTTGCAGGTGTTTTTAAAGATAACTTGAATTATGAGGAGATTCCAATTTAGATTTTGGATAGGCAAGTGAAGAGATTGAGGAACAAGGAGGTGGCATCCGTTAAGGTCCTTTGGAGGAACCAATAAGTCAAAAGTGCTACATGGGAGGCCAAAATAGACATACAAAAGCAGTATTATTATCTTTTCCTCCACTCAAGCCTAAGGTACTAGTCCTAAGTCCCCTATGCTATTTCAAGTCTTATATTTCAGCCCCTATGTCATTCACATGCATTCATGCTTAACTTGGCAAATTTATGATTATTTTATACTTATGTTGAGATTTTAAAAATGGTGTTTTAAATGCAATGTTGCATTTTTCTTAGGGCTAATTTTTTATGATCACTCTTATCTTGTATGTCTCTTTTACATTCGGGGATGAATGTTTCCAAGGGGGAGAAATTGAAACAACCTCATAAAGTGCCCAAAAATATGTCTCAAAATGCCAATAATTTTAAAATTCATATATCTCAAAATTCATAGGAGATATTGAAAATCCGACTGCATATTCTTTCTCAAGTGGTCAAAATTAGGGGGAGAATGGTCTAACCCCGATTTAAGAGCAAACAATTAAAAATTTCATTTTACGTAAATTTTCTTATCCAGAATTGATTCGCGATGCGCAACTATCGTGGACATGTATTAATTTTTCCTTAGATATAAGTCCACATCGTAGACCAAACACAGACCTGTGTATTTTGTTGCCAGTGATATTTTTTATCTCGGTCGAGGACTTTTGGGTCTTGGGCCTAAGTGTTCCCAATAGTTAGTCATATTTCACCCTCATATCATCCTAAACATTCCCCAATATCCTCTCAAACACATAGCCATATTTTCACTCCTAAATTCAAGTCTTAAAACCCTCATCCAGAACTAAGGATTTTCTTCAAGCTTCAAGCCTCTATTTTCAATCTTCACTAAAAGCTTCTTTAAAGCTATGGTATGTAGGTTTTAATTATTAGCTTCTTCTATCCATGGTGCCCTAATCTCCTTTTCACTTAATTTGCATGATTTAAAATTGATTATACTAATGGTTTTACTAGTATGAATATGTCTATGAACTATATTAAAGCTATGTAAAGTTGTGAATGTTTTGCTATCTATTAAGCTATAAATCTTGGATCTATTGTAAGATTTGATGAGGGGTTTTGATGTATGTTGCTTGAACGTGTTGCAAGGTGTTGAATGATGATTTTACAATGGATTTTCTTGCATAATTTCATCTCTAAATTGCATGGTTTTGTACCCCCATTACACACACGCCATGTGTTTGATAAAATGTCCTACTAGGGTTTCTTGAGGAATTGAAAGTTCAAAGCATGACATATGATATGTATGATGTTATGATGATGAAATAAGCTTATATATGATGAATTCTATATAAAGTGTTGCATTAGACCATACCCAATCCAGGGGGACCAAGATCCCAAATTACCTAGATGGGGGTTCGTACTCATCAACCTAATGAGGGTTTGTACTTCACCACCAAGAAGATGGGGTGAAATCATCATCAACCTATATGGGGGTTTGTACTCATAAACCTAGTGAGGGGTTTGTGCCTCTCTACTTAGGTGATGGGGTGGAATCATCACTAACCTACTAAGCTGTTTGTACTTTGGAAAGATAGCTTGGTCTCCTCTATACATATGATACCCTACATGAGTATGAGTTACTTAAGCATGTTTTACTTATGCATTGATCTACATGCCATATTTTCATATTATTCCTATTGTCTATTGTTACGCATTTTGATTATGGTGCCTATCTCTTGTTGTAGTGCATCCTATATGCTTAATACATTCAAGCGTACTAACGCATACTCTTGCCTACATGATATCACCATGTAGAAATTGATGCTCGAGTTGATCATCCTCCTTTTCCATGTGGCTAGTTCGGTACTGCTCAAGCTAGTTGGTGAGTCCTCCACTTTGGGGATCTTAGTCTATATCGATCTTATTATGTATTAAGATATTCTTCTGTATGTTCTATGTTGACTATGAGGGTGAGTTCAGTTGCTTTTTCTTGGCCCTCACTCTATCTATGTATTAGAGGGTCTTATTGGACATATTATGTATCTATTCTATGAACTTGAATCTTGCCTCTTGATTATAATGTTGTGCAAGCTTTTCCCTTAGCCCTTTTGCCCCTAATCTTACTTTTTATGTCTTTTATATGCTTCTGCGACTAATGATATGCATTGTTAAGTTAAGAGACTTGTTTGGGGTTCCTTTGGGTTTTTCATTCGTTGTGTCATGTCTAGGCCCTAGGCTTGGGTCGTGATAGTGACGAAAATAAGAGCAAGCTTATGATTGGCACGTGTCTGTTCACTTAAAGTCATTTCTGAGAGTAAGTGACTACATTCTAGTTTTGTTTTACAATCTTATGCTGTGAATGAGACTTCTTTGTAGTGGGGGCACTATCTTTTGCATTAATTTGTAGCCAACTCAACTGGGGTGTCTTTATTCCTAATTGTATGTCGACCGACCATGCATGCTTGACATTTGCATTAATCTTTATGGGTCCGCTTGGGATGTGAGCACATTCTTGAACTTGTTATCGGGGAATATGAACTAAAAATTGTGGGGCGATCCATATCTGAGTGAACACATGTGTTTATGTGTTGTTTGGTTGAGTAGTTCTCGCATGAGGATAAGAAATCATTCTAAGTTGAGGGTGTTGATGAGTCATAGAAATACGACTCTTATAACGCTTTAAACAAAGAATATTTGGGTATTCTCAAGCAAATTTGTTATTCTCATGTTTAGTTTTTGTTATTTTTCAGGAAAAATGACTAAGGCAAGGAGAAATGGGTGAACTATAGGAAAAGGGGATGAAAAAGAGTTTAAGGATGAGCGTAAGGAGCAAAAATAGAACCAAGTGATGGCACACGGGGACCTACATGGTTTGTGTACTACCACAGAGACCATGAGGCCCACTGTGGCCTCACACTTGGCAGCAAATAATGGCGACAAGGAGCTAAGGAAAGATGCAGGAGAAATTCACCTAAGGCTTGTCCCACGGCACCCTTCATGAACCGTGGGACTTGACACATGTTTTGTCATGCCTCATCAAAGTGACATGGAAAGGAGATTACCGTTGAAATTTGAAGAATTCGCGCAAGTGTGATGGGACGAACTATTCCACGGCCTGTGAACTTTCAGACAGACTGTGCCGATGTACATGAGGGTGATTGGAGTAGAAAAGAGTTGAAGGCAAAGTGGATGGTCCACGAAATGGACTTTTGACTTTTGGATGGCCCGTGTACTAGCACATAGAGAGGCAGTGTGAATTAAAGTTGAAGTATAGCTACATGGACCGGTAAACGGTCCATTCAACTCCTCACGGGTCTTGTAGTGGCCCGTGCTCATGCCAAAGTAAATTTTCCTATTTTAAATCTGATTAGGTTTTCATTATATATAAATACTATTTTTATTTTATTTTGAGTGATTCTTGCACGGCTGGAGACAGAAAACTCAAGAGAACACTATTTTGCTTGTAATTCGATTGAATCTTGTGGATTTCAACTATCTTGTTCAAGATTGTGATCTGTGAATTCTCTAATTCTTTAATAGTAAGTTCTTCATTATGAATTCTACTTATTGTTGTGGGTTATCTTTTATGAACATGCTAGGTTAAACCCACAACTAGGGTTGTGGGAACCATGTCAAACTAATAAGATAGATGAATATTGATGAAACGACCCCAAAAAGTGCCCGAAAATGTGCCTCAAAAGTGTCCGGAATTTTATTTTCCATATATCTAAAAATTCATTTGGAATTTTGAAAATATGACTACATATTCCTGTTCAATGGGTCCAAATTAGGGTGACAAGGATCTCAACTCAAATTTAAAGAAAAGCAATCTAATTATGAAATGTAACTTGGTGGAGTTTCCAGTGAGGGTCCACGACCTCTCCGCGATGCGGAGAGGTGTATTTCCTGCACTTCCTTTTCCTAGTTCACCCAGATTTTTCTAAGTGTTGGACTTAAGTTTTTTCAAACGTATTTTCACCTATACTCAGCCTAATTTTACCTACATATCACCCAAAACGTTCTCCAACATTTTTTGAAACACTTAGACTCATTTCTAACCCTAAATTCAAGTTCCAAACTCAAGGCCAATCTCAAGGATTTCTCTAAGGATCTCACCCAAGATTCAAATCTCCATTAAAGTCTTCTTCAATAACTTCACAAAAGCTAAGGTATGTTGTGTTGAACCATTGGGTCCTTCCACCCATGGTGCCTAAGCCTTCTTTTTACTAATATTTCATGATTTAGTGTTGATTTTACATGTGGATCTTGTATGTTGAGAAATTTACTGTACAATGATTTTAGTTCATAAAAGTATGGTTATTTAGCATATTTTGAGCTCTAAATCTTGGACCTAATGTTGGATTTGATGAGCGGTTTTAATATGAATGATCTTAGGGAGTTACAAGGTGTTGCTTAAAGGTTTTACCACTGATTTTCTTGCATGATTTTATCTCTAAATTGCATACTTTTTTACCCCCATTATACACCACCAAGGTATTTGACAAAATGACTGGTTATAGTTTCTTAAGGAAATGAAGGTCTAAAGCATGAGATATGATATGATTGGCTATTTCATGATGAAATGAGCTTATGTACATGGTGAATACTATCTAAAGTGTAATGGTAGACCATTCCCAATTTAGGGGCCTAGTTGATGGGTCAAAGACTCAACCACTTGGGTGATGGGTGTGATCATCACCGATCTAGTTGAGGGGTTGATATCTCAATCACTAGGGTGATGGGTGCGATCATCACTAACTTTGATGAGGGGTTGGGTGCGATCATCACTAATCATGATGAGAGGTTTGTACCTCACAAAATAGGGTGATAGGTGCTACCATCACTATCCTTGATGAGGGGTTTGTACCTCACACACTAAGGTGATGGGTACTATCATCACCAACACCAAGGGGTTTATACCTTCGCAATCTAGCTTGGTCTTGTCTTCATATATGGTATCCTATATGGGTATGATTTACTTAAGCATGTTCTACTTATGCATTGAACATACATGTCATATTGCTATATCATGCTTATTGCTTAATGTTATTCATTTCAATTATGTTTCCTATCTCTTGCTGACATTGCACCCCACATACTTAGTACATTCAAACATACGAACACATAGTCTTGCCTAAATGATATCACTATATGGGGACCGGTGCCCAAATTGATCCTCCTCCTCCTCCTCCATGTGGCTAGACAGTGCTATTCCAAGCTTGTTGGTGAGTCCTCCATTTCAGGGACCTTTGTCTAAGTTACTATTATCCATGTATTGAGACACTTTCTTATGTTCTATTGACTATGAGGGTGAGCTTGGTAGCTTGTCTTGGCACCTGCTATATCTATGTATTAGAGATGCTTGTTGGTCATGTTGGGTATTTATGTATGAGCTTTGACTTGTGATTCTTGATTATGACGTTTATGCAAGCTTTCACTTAGTCCCATTGCCCCTATTCTTAATCTATATGTCTTTGTATGCTTCCGCCACCCAGGATGTGTAATGAAAAGTTAAGAGGCTTGGTTGGGGTCCCTTCGGGTTTTCCATTTGTAGTGTCACATTAGGCCCTAGGCTAGGGTCATGACAAACTTTGTATCAGGCACTAGGTTGATAGATCCTCGAAGTCCAACACACGGCATCGATTAGAGTCCTATTTATGGTTGTGAAGCGCGCCATGACTATGAAGAGGAGGCTATGAGGCATTTTAGGAAATATTTCCCTTCTTCATGTCCTAAGTCATACTATAGACCTGTGATAAGTATTCTCCCCTGACGGTTGTTCTTTGCTATGCTAGATCATGCCGAATATTAGAGAAAAATGGGCCCAAATACCTGAGGAGAAACCCACTAGTGGTGAGTTCCGGGATGCTCTTACTATGCTTGCCTAAGTGGTGGCCAACCAAGTCTAACAAGGGGGCAAGCCCCTCATGCTACTACTACACCAGAATCTAGGGCAAGGGACTTCATGAGGCTGAATGTTCTAGTTTTCTGTGGGTCAAAAATGGATAAGGATCCACAAGAGTTTATTGATGAAGTCTACAAAAAACCTTATCGATCATGGGTGTTGGGCCTAATGAGAAGGCGGAGTTGGCAGCGTACCAACTCATGGGGGTAGCCCAAATTTGGTTTGATCAATGGAAAGGTAAGAAAGGTAATGGCTATGTGGTGCTTTGGGAGGAATTCAAATTGGCCTTCTTTAATCTGTTCTTCCCTCTTGAGTTTAGAGAAGCAAAGTTGGTAGAGTTTATGAACTTGAAACAAGGTGGTATGAGTGTGAGTGAATATGCCCTCAAATTTAATCAACTTTCAAGGTATGCTCCTCACTTGGTGGCCAATTTTAGGTCAAGGATGAATAAGTTCATTATGGGTATCTCTGATTTGGTAAGTGAAGAGTGTTGGTTCACCTTGCTTATTAGAGATATGGACTTGTCTCATTTAATGACATATGCTGCGCAAATGGAAAAAGAGAAGTCAAGAAAAAGGAGAGGCCAAGAGGGCCCATTTTAAGGGTAAGTTCCACAAAGGTGCTAGATTTCAATGCCAAAGGCATCATGATACTAATAGGGGGTTTACCAATGACTTCCCTAGGCCTCAAGGTGTTATTGGTGTGGCTCCTAACGATGTGTGTACTAGATGTGGAGGGGGTCATAAGGGCCCATGTTGATGGGTTCTAATACATGTTTTGAATGTGGGGAGCTTGGCCACAAGAAGGTAGATTGTCCTAGAAATCATGGCATGGCTCGGGGTGAAAATATGATTCCATTAGGTAGAGTTTGTCCTCAAGGTGGTGGCCCAAGGCATAATTGATTCTATGCTCTACATGAGAAGCAAGGGATTGGTGAGGTCCCCAATGTTATTACCAGTATGTTGAAAATCTTTGATCTTGATGTAGATGCTTTGATTGACCCGGGTGCCACCCTTTCCTATGTTACCCCCTTTGGTGCTAAAAAGTTCCATGTTGAGTCAGAGTTGTTGCATGAGTCATATGAGGTATCAATCCCTATTGGTGCCTATATTGTTGCTAAGAGGGCGAATAGAAAGTTTTTGGTTTGCATCTTGCAAAAAATCTTAACTTGTGATCTTGTTGAATTAGATATGGTTGATTTTGATGTTATCCTTGGGATGGATTGGTTGCATGCATACTATGCTTCTATTGATTGTAGAACCCATAAGGTCAAGTTTCAATTTCCAAATAAACCTATCCTTGAGTGGGAAAGTCATGATGTAGTAGTGAGGGATAGGTTCATCTCATGCATTAAAGCCCATAGGTTAATTTCCAAGGGGTGTTTGTATCAACTTGTGAGAGAGTCAAACATGTGGAGTCCAAAGTCCCTTCCATTGAGTCAGTTCCAATTGTAAATGAATTTCTTGATGTCTTCCCAAATGACCTTCCCTGTGTTCTTCCTGAAAGGGAGATAGATTTCAGCATAGATCTCCTTCCCGACACCCAACCTATCTTTATCCCCCCTTACCGTATGGCCCCGACGGAGTTGATAGAATTAAAGGAGCAATTGAAATATTTATTGGAGAAGGGATTTGTTAGACCTAGACAATCACCTTGGGGTGCACTGGTATTGTTTGTAAAGAAGAAAGATGGGCCACTTAGGATGTGCATTGATTACTAGCAACTCAATAGGGTCACTATAATGAATAGACATCTTCTTCCAAGGATTGATGACTTCTTTGACCAATTCCAAAGGGTTAGCTTTTCTCTAAGATTAATCTTTAGTCCAGGTACAATCATTTAAGGGTGAGGGAGTGTGATATTCCAAAGATGCCTTCTAGACTAGGTATGGGCATTATGAATTTGTGGTGATGTCCTTTGGATTGACTAATGTGCCAACCATCTTCATAGACCTAATGAAAAAAGTCTTTAAGACCTACCTTGATTCCTTTGTTGTGGTCTTCAATGATGATATTTTGATTTATTCACATAGTAGGGAAGAACATATGGGCCATTTGAGGGTCATGTTACAAAGATTAAGGGAAGAGAGATTGTATGCTAAATATGACAAGTGTGGATTTTGGTTGAAGGAGGCTGTATTCTTAGGTCATGTGGTGTCGGGGGATGGTATAAAAGTGGATCCTAAGAAAATCGATGTGATTAGGATTTGGCCTAGACCATTGACCTCATCAGACATTATGAGTTTCTTGGGCCTTACGAGTTACAATAGAAGGTTTGCGAATGGGTTCTCCTCCATTGCTTCTCTTATGACAAAATTAACTCAAAAGATGGCTAAGTTTGTCTGGACCGATGAATGTAAGAAAAGTTTGCAAACATTGAAAGATAGACTTGTGTTTGCTCCTATATTGTTACTAACGGATAGGCTTCAGGGATTTATTGTGTATTATGATGCATCTAGAGTTGGTTTGGGTTGTGTACTAATGCAAAATGGTAAGGTCATAGCCTATGCTTCTAGGCAACTCAAAGTGATAGAAAATAACCACCCTACCCATGATCTTGAATTGGCCGCCGTGGTGTTTGCATTAAAGATTTGGCATCATTATTTGTATGGGGTACATGTTGATGTCTTCACCGATAATAAAAGCCTTTAATATGTCTTTACTCAAAAAGATCTTAACTTGAGACAAAGAGGGTGACTATATATCCTTAAGGACTATGACATGAGGATGCATTATCATCCGGGTAAGGCAAATATTGTGGCTGCTTTGAGTCTGGTATCTATGGGTAGCCTAGCTCATGTGGATGGTGGTGACATGGAGATGGTTAGGGTGGTGCATAGATTGACTAAACTAGGGGTGAGGTCAGAAGATGTGGGTGATGGTATTGTTGTTGTTGATGGTTCTAACTCCTCTTTGGTTGATGAGGTGATAGCAAAACAAGATCTGGACTCCTCCTTGCTTAAGTTGAAGGCCTTGCTGAAAGAAGGGAAGATAGAGGTTTTATCCCAAGGGGGAGATGGAGCCCTTAGATACCAAGGTAGGTTGTCTGTGACATGTGTTGATGGTCTGAGAGAGAGAATTCTTGATGAAGCCAATATTTCCTCCTATTTTATGCACCCCGATTCCACCAAAATTTATAGAGACTTGAGGGATGTGTATTGGTGGGAGGCATAAACAGAGATGTTGCCAAAATTTGACACTGGTTGCCATAGTTATCAATAAGTCAAAGTCGAGCATCAAAGGGCAAGTGGCCTAACCCAAGACATAGATCTTCCTACTTGAAAGTGGGAGGTGATTAATATAGATTTAGTGATTGGGTTTCCTAAGACTAGAAAAGGTTTTGATTCCATATGGGTTAAATCGACTCACTTTCTACCAGTCAAGACTTCATATGGGGATAAAGAGTATGCAAAGTTGTACATCCATGAGTTGGTGAGGTTGCATGGGGTTCCCTTATACATTATATCAGATCATGGTGCAACAATTTATGTCCCACTTTTGGAGATCTTTTCAACAGGGTCTTCGAGCTTAAAGGTAGTTGGTATAACCATCTTCCATTGATTGAGTTTGCCTACAACAATAGCTATCACTCTAGCATTGGTATGGCTCCTTTTGAAGCTTTTTATGGGAGACATTGTAGATCACCAGTGGGTTGGTTTGAGGTTAGAGAGGTGGCCTTATTGGGGCCAGATCTTGTTATTGTTGCTCTTGAGAAGGTTAATATGATTAGGAAAAGGTTGAGGACAACTCAAAATCGTCAAAAATCCTATGCCGATGTAAGATGAAGAGACCTAGAATTCCAAGTGGGTGATTGGGTTTATTTGAAGGTTTCTCCAATAAAAAGTGTAGTCGTCTTTGGTAAAAAGGAAAAGTTGAGCCTAAGGTTCGTTGGTCCTTATGAGATGATTAAGAGGGTTGGCAAGGTGGCTTATGAGTTGAAGTTGCCTAGTGAAATGAATTTGGTCCATCCGGTATTCCATGTCTCTATGTTGAGAAAATGTGTTGGTGATCCTAATGCCATTGTTCCTCTTGACGTTGTGGGTATTGTTGAGAATAACTTAACTTATGAGGAGGTTTTGGTCCAGATCTTGGATAGATAAGTAAAGAAATTGAGGAACAAAGAAGTCGTATCCATTAAGATCCTTTGGAGGAACCAACAAGTCGAAGGTGCTACTTGGGAGGCCAAAGCAGACATGCAAAAGCGATACCCTTATCTCTTCCACTCCACTCACCCCTAAAGTACTAATTCTAAGTCCTCTATCTGACTTCAAGTCGTAAATTTCAGACCCTAAGTCATTCATGTGCATTTATGTTTAAGTTGGCAATTTATGATGATTTAACACTTATAATGGGATTTTGAAAGTGATGTTTAAAATGTAATGTTGCATTCTTGTTGGGCTGATTTGTTCATGATTATTCTTATCTTGTACATCTCTTATACCTACGTGGATGGACGTTCCCAAGGGAGAGATATTGAAACAACCCCAGAAAGTGCTCAAAAATGTGCCTCAGAAGTGCCCGAAATCTTGTTTCCATATATCTAAAAATCTATTTGGAATTTTGAAAATTCAACTTTATATTCTTATTCAGCGGTCTAGATTAGGGTGACAATGGTCTAAACTTGAATTTAAAGAAAAGAAATCGAATTATAAAATTTTACTTGGTGCAATTTCCGGTGAGGATCCACGACTCACAATATTTCCTGCACTGTCTTTTCTTGTACGCACAGATTTTTCTAAGTATTAGACCTAAGTTTTTCCAAAAGTATTTTCACCTATACTTAGTCTTATTTCAGCCTCATATCACCCTAAACATTCTCCAATATTTTTTCAAACACTTAGACTCATTTCTAACCCTAAATTCAAGTCCCAAACTCAAGGCCAATCTCAAGGATTTCTCCAAGGATCTCACCCAAGTTTCAAATCTCCATTAAAGTCTTCTTCAATAACTTTATAAAAGCTAAGGTATGTGTTGTTGAACCATTGGGTCCTTCCACCCATGATGCCTAAGCCTTCTTTCTACTAATATTTCATGATTTAAAGTTGATTTTACATGTGGTCTTGTATATTGAGAAATTTACTGTACAGTGATTTTAGTTCATAAAAATATGATTGTTTAGGCATGTTTAGAGCTCTAAATCTTGGATCTAATGTTGGATTTGATAAGTATTTTTGATATGAATATCTTGGGAGTGTTGCAAAGTGTTGATTAAAGGTTTTACCACTGATTTTCCTACATAATTGCATCTCTAATTTGCATGCTCTTTTACCCTCATTACGCACCCTCAAGGTGTTTGACAAAATGTCCGGTTATAGTTTCTTGAGGAAATAAAGGTCTAAAGCATGAGATATGATATGATTGACTATATGAATGAAACGAGCTTATGTATATAGTGAATACTATATAAAGTATTGTGGTAGACAATTCCCAATTTGAAGGCCTAATTGAGGGGTCAAAGACTCAACCACTTTGGTGATGGGTGCGATCATCAACAACCTAGTTGAGGGGTTGATATCTCAATTACTAGGTTGATGGGTGCGATCATCACTAACCTTGATGAGGGGTTTGTACCTCACACACTAGGGTGATGGGTGCCATCATCACCAACACCAAGGGGTTTATACCTTGGCAATCTAGCTTGGTCTCTTCTTCACATATGGTATCCTATATGAGTATGATTTACTTAACTGTGTGTTACTTATGCATTGAACATACATGTCATATTGCTATATCATGCCTATTGCCTAATATTATGCATTACGATTATGTTTCCTATCTCTTGCTAGCATTGCACCCACATACTTAGTACATTCAAACGTACTAACGCATACTCTTGCCTACATGATATCACAATGTAGGGATCGGTTCCCATGTTGATCATCCTCTTCCTCCACGTGGCTAGATGGTGCTATTCCAAGCTTGTTGGTGAGTCCTCCATTTTGGGGAACTTGGTCTAAGTTACTATTATCCTTGTATTGAGACACTTTCTTATGTTCTATTGACTATGAGAGTGAACTCGGTAGTTTGTCCTGGCCCCTGCTATATTTATGTATTAGAGGTGCTTGTTGGACATGTTGGGTATTTATATATGAGCTTTGACTCGTGACTCTTGATTATGACGTTTATGCAAGCTTTCCCTTAGTCCCATTGATCCTATTCTTAATTTATATGTCTTTGTATGCTTTCGCGACCAAGGATGTGTAATGACAAGTTAAGAGGTTTTCTTGGGGTCCCTTCAGGTTCCCCATTCGCCGTGTCACGTCTAGGCCTTAGGCTTGGGTTATGACAATTGAGTAAATCTTGGGATTGATTAGCATATATATCGTAGTAATCTTCATTATAATTTCTTCCTTAATGAGTAGATGCATTATGGTAAGCCTTTATTCATTGTATGCCCGAAAGGGATGTTTTGGTTAGGAAAAGAGTTCTACGACAGAAATTTGAGATTTTTAACCTAGTCTAAGTACTTTAGACCAAAAGGTAAGAGTATTCTGGGATTGACAACAAGGGTTAGTAAGTACGTTCTAAGACCGAAATGTGATGAACAATATGCATCTAAGAAGGACCAAAAAGTAAATTAGGTGTTATATAACTTGTTAGATCTTGTATACATAATCATGAATGAATTTACCAATAGATTCGACTATTGCATTAGATGTCATGGGGAACACAATCCTAGCTTCACATTAATTGTTTAAATCAAGTAGTCCATGCACTCATTTGTTATTTTATTTTAATAATTCAATTTGAAAAACCAAAACCCCCTATTTACTTTATGCATTTTAGTTTCGAAAATAGATATTACATCTGAAAAGAGTGCTAATAGATTTATTCTCATGCATTTCCTGTGGGATAGACCTCAACTCTGGCTAAGTTCTATATTTGATCAACGATCGTTTTATTATTCATTTTGGAGTATAAATTTGGGCGTATCAATTTAGAGAGAGCTCATGCTTGTAGGAAACAACACCTTCTCTCTGGCATCTATTTACATGCTTTGGCATAGTCGTGAGCATCTTGGTGGATGGTTGGCCAATAGTAGCCACACTACAAGATTTTATGTGTTGTCCAGATTCTACTATGATGCCCACCTACTAGAGACGAGTAGCATGCCTCTAAGATACTCTTCATCTCGACCCCAGGAACACAACAATGAATAATCCCATCTGCACAGACACGAAATATGTATGAATCAACCCAAAAGAATTTTCTCACATCAGACATGAACTTGTAGTGTTGGTGGGTATTCAATTCTAACGGCACAATATCACTAACCAAATAGTTTGCATAGTCTGCAAATCGTGGTATCAAATCATGGGATGCTGCCAACACTCTCTCTTCTTGAAATGAATCATCAATCTCCAATCCATCATCTAACTTTTTCATGCCTCCATCTTCTAATTTGGAGCGATGATCTACAACCTGATTTTTAGTCCCTTTTAGGTCGATAATATCCAAGTCGAACTATTGAAGAAGAAGTACCCATCGAATCAATCTTAGTTTTTCATCCTTCTTTGCCATCAAGTACCACAAAGCATAGTGGTCCATGTGCACAACGACTTTGGTCCCCAAAAGATATGACCTGAATTTTTCAAATGCAAAGACCACTGCAAGTAGCTCCTATTCAGTGACAGTGTAGTTCTTCTCTACTAAAAAAATTATTAAAAGAGACTTAAAAAAAGAGACCTTAAAAGTAGGTCGCTAAAAAGAGACCTCAAAAGGTCTCTCTTTCATTGAATATTATTTTTAATTTTTTTTTAAAAAAAACCTTATGAGATCAGTTAAATTAAAAAAATCTACAAATAATAAGATCAATTTTATAAGATTTATATTAATTTTTTAAAAAAAATAATAGAGACCTCACGGGGTCTCTAGAGATTTTTAAAAAATTAATAATTATATTAAAAAAATAAAGAGACCTCATAAGCCTTTTGATTAAGTTTACCCGCTGCTTTTCTCAAAAGCCCTAATTTAGCATAAAAAAAATTCACAGTTCCTCCACCGGAGTTAAAGAACGACAAATCCTATTTCTAAATGAGCTAAAGTGTTAAGAACGATGAGACAACGCTGGATCCTATTTCTAAATGGGTTAAATTGTTAAGAACGATGATGATGAGTTTGCTATTGAGGATGATTGTTCTAAGCAGATAACTAAAGCGTGTTCGAAATAGAGATAGTGAAATCCTATTGAGGAAGCCCGCAGCTCCTCCAACAGCGACGGCAAAGTTCGCAGCACCAAGTGGTATTCGAAACTCCTTCGTTTTCTACATCTGTAAGTTTTAAAATTCTTATAATTTTTTGTTCGTCTCCTTAAGTGACATTTTTTTTGTTATGTGAAATTGGCGTGTTGATCTGTGATAATTTTAATTAGGTAAGAGTTTCATATTTTGAACTGTAGTATTATGAGTTTCAAACTCATTTTGCTCCCGTCTGACCTTAGATTTTGGAGTTGAAACTTGAAAATTCAAGTTTTTGAAGTCGTAGTTTTTGAAACTTAAAGTGGAGTGGAGTGGGATTTCTCCTAAAAATTAACATATGCTACCAAATGCATTTAACCTTAATGTTTAATGGCATATGCTATCTGTCTATCCTCTGAAAATTTAGTGAATAGGTTATAGACAAACCACTTATCATATTAAGTTCAATTAGTCAATGAGGGCGTCTTCTTGATAGTTCAACATGATGTTTTGCAATCATCATCAGAGCAGATTGTTTTGGTACCGGTAGGCATGTCCCTGTTTATATGTTTTCATTGTAGTATCCAATTAGTATATAAGTAACAAATATGGTGTATTCCACAAAATATATTTACCATTATTTGTTGATTCAATATAATTAGTGGTGGTGAATAATTCTTAAGTAATTCCTGTCAAGCATGTAGAGATCATAGTTTTGCCATGTCCGGTGACCCAAAATAAATAAATTTATCTTTCAGTTAATTAAGTCAATACCTGGGTGATACGTATAAAGCTCACAAAACCGATCAAAATTTTTCATGCTTTAAAGATTCTAATTTAGGTATTTCACATTGACATGGTGTAACAGGGTAAAAACATAATTGCTTGGTCTTTATTACCCCACATTAATGGACTACCCTTGAATTCTACTTTACCTGTTAGCATTATGTTAGCATCTAGTGAAGTGATTTGCATATCTCGCTTTCACATGGGTTACTTTAGATCATGTATGTTATAGCTGACACAACTATCTCCTTCATCTTTGCTGATCCAAGTATACTTTTCTTAACTTAGCAGTACTGAGTATTTTCATCTATGACAATATATCACGATGGAATCTAATCTGAGGTCATGCTTCTGTTTGTGTTTGATCACAAGCTTGTTTAGTTATGGCCACAGTCTGAGACATCTAGTGTTTCTAAGTCTGATTGTTTTGCTTAGGTGATTTTGATCCTCTGCAGTAGCAAGGGCTTGTGGTGTTTTTGGCCCCTTTCGCTTGAATGAGATGCTTAAATTATGGAGTCTCTGCAATTTTCTGTTGGATCTCTCACCTTTCTCACACTAGTGATCTCGTATAAGATTAGGTCGATCAAGGAGTATTTAGATCATCTTTGCCTCAAGTGCATTTCATTGGAAAAACTGGAATGGTTAGCTTAGATCTAGAAACTAGAAATGTAAATCATTGTCCAAATTTGGACATGTGATGCAAAAAGCTGACTTTGTGATCAACATTTAGATGCCTTGAAATCTTATAGAGACCAAGTGCCTGAATTGGTCCTTTTAGCAGTGTCATAGCGCTCTCATTTTACTACGCTACTTGGTATAAGCCAAGCAAACTAGGCAACTTTTTTCATCAAGCACAGAGATATGTGAAGAAATTATCTAGTGTTTTTGTCTTTGCTTGAAATTTGAACCTAAGAAGTAAAGATCTAATGGTTCTCAACCTGTGGAAGAAGCTACTGGCCATGTTTTATGATAAATCTAGTTGTTAACGCTTGAGGAACTAAACAAAAGAATCGAGAATGACAAATAGTTTTATTTTTTATTCGGACTGTTTTCGGCTTATATTTGTTACTTCTATTATATTTTTATTTTTGTATTACAGGAAAAAAGTTTTGTAGCTTAAGAGAAATTCCCAAAACCAAGAGAAGTAGAGGTGGCCGTTTATTTAGCTAATTTCATTTATGAATATGTCTGTGCAGTTTGTTGACCATCTAATTTAGTTGTTTGTCTAGCATCAGAAACTGATCATAACACTAATCAAGAAAGAGCTTGGACCTGCATTCAAGGGAAACCAGAAAATAGTGACTGAGTTGTTGTCCATCTGAGTTGTTGCTGAACATAAGTTGGATCATTTATTTGTCTACTTAGATGGCAGATTGTTAGAAGAATAAAACTATTGATAATGCCTCCACAAAGAAGAAAATAAAAGATGGTGTGGTGATTAGTAGACCACTGACGGGGATCCATATCAGCAAAGAGATTCGATGGATGAGTCTAGTAGTGAGAAAGATGATGAGGAACTTGTGGCAAACACAATGTCACATTACTAAAGTATAGTGCTGTAATAGATATAATATAAATTTCTTATTTTATGGTTGCCTTATGATACTTATTATGTGTTTTGTCAATGTATGATAACTTTGAAATCGTATTGTTGAATTTATGACTTTTATGATTTACTAGCTTAAATTCAAATTAGTTTCTAGTTAATTTTCATATTGAGTTGATATGAGAATATTTATTGAATGTATTTTGTTGCGTGTTTTCCATCAATCTCGGATGGAGCCAAAGATTCACTATTTTTTGGTTTTGGATATGATGGAATAAAGCAAAATGACTCTTTAAACTGTTTGCGCTTCTTTTAATTGTGAAGTAGTAGTTAGTCAATGCAACTTTCGACGCTCATCATGGGTCATCCGGAAACAGCCGCGCTATGTTTTTAAACATAGGGGTCAGGCTGCGTACATCTGACCTCCCCTTACCTTGCAATAGGTGGGAGCCTTTGAGGCATTGAGGTAATGATGTTGTTGTATTTTGTTGTGATGTTGTTAGCTCTTTGAACTTGATTTGATTGAGAAAAATATATATTGAATTAAATGATAGGCGGAAAGCTGCAAAAGCAGTAATAAGCTGGAGTTTTCTCCAGAAAAGAGACTTCATGAGGTCACTTTGCGATATTTTATTTTCCAGAAAAGAGACCTCATAAGGTCATTTTTTTGTCTAGTATGTTTTGAAAAAATGACCTCATTAGGTTTTTATTTATTTTAATTTAAATAAATTTAATAAAGTATAGAGACTTCATGATGTCCCTTTTTGTAAATATAAAATAAAAATAAATTATAAAATTGTGACCTCGTGAGGTATCTTTTAGTAAAATATAAAATAAAAATAAATAATAAAGTGGTGACCACATGAGGTCTCTTTTTTGAAAAATTCAGAAAAAAATTAGCGACCTTGTGAGGTCTCTATTTGGTGACCTCATGAGGTCTCTACAAAAAAGTCACCTATGTTTTAGTGATCAAACGTTGAGATCTCTTTTTGATGTCTCTTTTAACAGATTTTTTAGTAGTGGTTGGGCTACATTTAGGGATAGGTAGCATAGTATATGTGATGTAATTTCCTGGCCCTATCCTAACACTACACCAAGCGCAATCTCGCTTGCATCACACATGATTTCAAAATGCTTTGACCAGTCTGGAGCTAAGATGATGGGAGCCGAAATCAACTTCTACTTCAATCCTTCAAAGGCTTCTAGGCATGCTTCATCAAAAACGAACTTAGCATCCTTCTCAAATAGTTTGTATAGGGGGTGTGAAAATTTTAAGAGAAGCCTTTGATAAAGTGCCTGTAGAATCCCACAATTCTACATGGCCTAGGAATGTCCTCACACCCTTAACAAAGATGGGTGGAGGAAGCTTCTCAATCACCTCCACCTTAACTCTATCAACCTTGATTCCCTTGATGGAGATTCTATGCCCCAATATAATGCCCTCCTTCACCACGAAGTGATATTTTTCCCAATTCAGCACTAGATGGCATTCTTCACATCTCCTAAGCACAACATGCAAGTGCTTCAAGCAATCTTCAAATGAGTCATCCACCACACTAACGTCATCCGTGAAGACCTTAATATGGTCCTTCGCTATGTCTGAGAAGATGGACATCATGCATCTTTGGAATGTTGTTGGAGTGTTACACAAGAGTGGCATCCTCTTCAATGCAAAGGTTCCATAGGGGCATGCGAATGTTGTCTTTCCTAGTCCTTTAGAGTAGTGGTGATCTGGTAGTAGCCTAAGTAACCATCCAAAAAGTAGTACCAGCTCTTTCCAGCCAAGCGGTCTAGCTTTTGGTCCATGAACGACATAGGGAAATAGTCCTTTTCTGTCGATGCATTGAGCTTTCTGTAGTCCATGCACACCCTCCACTTGGTTGATCGCATTGGAATCAACTCTTTCCTAGCATTTGGGACCACGGTGATATCCCCTTTCTTTGGAATATACTGAATCGGGCTCACCCATTCACTGTCAGCAATTGGATAGATCATCCGTGCGTCTAACCACTTGATGATTTTCTTGATGACGTTTTGCATAGAGGGGTTGATGTCGTTGGTGCTCGATACTCGGCTTGTAGTCCTTGACCAATTAGATTTTTTATGAGTACATACCTCGAGAAGGATACCGATAATGTCCGCAATTGTCCAACTAATGGCCTTCTTGAACTGCTTAAGTACCATGACCAAAGCATTCACTCGTTCGTCATTCAGGTCAGCAATAACTATGACTGGCAAGGTGTTGTTGGCTCCCAGAAATGCATATATCAGATGGGATAGAAGAGCCTTTAACTCCAACACTAGTGGCTGCTTAATAGATGGTTCAGTAGGTGGTGACTCTCAATTCTGTAAGTCCAACTCCAGCTTAGTTTGGCGTCTAGGGGTGTAAGATACCCCTAGTGGCTTCACTGTCTCCTCGTACTCTGGGATGCCATCACCATCAAAGTTCATCAACACTACCTCTAGTGTGTCGGCACCCAATATCTCCTCAAGTGGTACCTTTAGCTCTACATCATCAAAATCTCAATAACAGAGACTATTTTTAGATCATCATCCTTCTTTGCATATTGGCAAACGTTGAACACGACCAAATCTACACCCAATCTGAACTTGATTTGGCCCTTCTCCATGCCCACCAATGTGTGTCCAGTGTCTAGGAAGGGCCTTCCTAAGATGATTGGGACTTCAAAGTTAATCTAGCAGTCCAGAATCATAAAGTCTGCGAGAAATATGAATTTATCCAACTTTGACAGGGACGTCATAGAGTATCCCCATAGGCTTCTTAACAGTGCGGTCGACCATCAACAATTGCATGCTTATCAAGGTAGGGACTATAAATCCTAGCTTCTTGATGACCATAAGTGGTATTAATGACCCTTGTGAACTCTACATCTCCAATAATGTAGGATATGGTAAAAATGTCGAGATATTCTTGCTTTTGCACCAAAAACCTTATAGTAATTGCACTGTAATGTTAGAGATCTTGTGATAGCTCCTAACTCACAGTCCACTTTTTGTAATCAAGTCCTCCATGAACTTCGCATACTCTGGCATCTTCTCCAGTGACTCAATGAGAGGGATATTGATGGAGAGTTGTTTCAGGCTGGAGAGAAAGTGCTTGAACTTATCCTCCTTCTCCTTCTTTTTGATTCTTTGAGGGAAGGGAGGAGGAGGTCTAGGAATGGGGTTTAGCTTCTGTGGCTCCTCTGTATCATTACTCACCCCATCCTTGGAATGATCATCTCCAGTTTCTATATCCTTGGCCTCAACTGCCTCCTCTCAAACATCATCATCATCTACCGACATGGGAGGATCAATGGTACACTTACCATCATGAGTAGTCACCGCCATATGTTGCCCTTCATTCTTTAGATTCTGAACAGTGTTTCTAGGCAGTGTACCTCTCTGATGTTGGTTGAGTTGAGTTGTTACTTGACCAAACAATTTCTCGAGTTGTTTGATAGCAACAAAATGAGAATCAATCTTCTGATTTATGCTGGAGATATCGGACTTCATCCACCTCAAGGTCTCATCCTGTCTGTCAGCCTTCTTCAACAGTTGGTTAAACATTTCTTAACTTTGGAACTACTAGCACTGGTATCACGATTATGTGGTGGCACATAAGGATCATTTCTATACCCATCTCTGTGACCCTAATCAACATCTCAATCTTGGCCCCTGTTTCTATTGTAGTATCCTCCATGATTGTTATCTCTGAATGTGTCATCTCTATTATAGTTTCGACCTTGGTTTACTTGACCTTGGCCAATAGTTCTGATTAGACCCTTAGGTGTTGGTCCGAAAACTCCCTCACCCCCCTCCGCATCAGCAATGAAGCAAGTGTCCTCATAATAAGGCTCCTCGTACATGGGTGCTTGCGAAGGCTAATGAACAACTTCATTAACTCGTTCCTGATTCTGCTTCATTATCACCTCCATGTTGGTATTAATCCAAGCAAGCTTTTGCATTAATCTCCTTATTTATTTTAATTTGCTTTGAACAAATACTGACAGCACACGAGCTCTTGGTAGAGGACCTGTCTCTCTGCCCCGATGCATGATTCATCTTGACCACCTCTTCTAACTTCTCAACCACCCTTGCAAATGGTTGATCTAAAATCACGCCCCTCATGATGGTATCAACACATATTTGGCCAAGCTCGGCTAAGGCACTGTAGAAGATCTCCACCAAGGCATCATCAATAATTTTGTAGTCAGGAACACTTCTCTAACACTTTTTGAACCACTCCCATATAGTACTAATCAAGTTACTAGGACGTTGCTCAAAGTTGTTGATCTGATCCTTCAACTTGAACTTCTTAGATTCAGGAAGAACCTCTCCAAAAAGGCCTTCTACAACTCAGCCCAACTGGTGATCGAACTCTGCGGAAGCTTGAATAGTCATAGTGCTGCATTTTCTGTCAGATATAATGGGAAGACACGAAGCCTAGCAATATCCATGGACAGATTATGTGTCCCAATTATGCTCTTACAAACAAACACAATATTGTGTAGATGACTATGCAGATCATTTGATGGTAGGCCCGCAAAAAACCCATGATTTTATACCATCTGAAGCAACCAACTTGAAACCATGAACTTTGTGTCATCCGATAGTGGAGGTAACACAATGGCTCCAGTCACATCCATAGCCATAGGATTCGGCCGATATTAATTCCACCGGTAAGCTTCAACTTTGAAGTCTTGTGGCTATGGATCAATGTCCTAAAGAAGAGGTGGGTTGTGTCATTCTCATTTTGGTTTTGCTCAGAGCTGCATTAATCGTGGTGTTTGTATTATCTTGGGTCATCCTTCTCAATCTTCTCTTGATCTCTGGGTCAAACGGAGTCAAGGAAATGCCTCAACTTTGCATGTTGGGCATACACTACACTTGCACACTAAAATAGAACAAAAACAACAAAAATATAAAATGAGGGAAATAAGAGTTAATTCTCGAACTACTCAAATTAAACAAGTCTAGTCGTATTCCCCGACAGCAGTGCCAAAATCTTGATGTCACATAAGCTATACCTCCTTTTTGAAAGCTACAACAGTCGTTGTCAAGATATAACCTAACCAAGGTTAGGGTCGAACCCACAAGGATTATGGTAGACTTAGAAGAATTTAAAGCAATTCAGGTGGATTAACCTACTTATCTCTCCAAAAGGGGGAAGTTTGTAACAATAAAGTAATTCTAAGCTAAGACAAGTGTAAAATCAGTATGAAAAGTAACTAAGGTATTGTGTTCCCCATAATTCCCTAACTTGGTATTACCAGATAATCGAATTTTTTTCCAATATGCAACATGCAGAATGGTAAGTTAAGTTTATCAAACCCTTTGATCTAGGCGAAAGGCAAATTTAATTATGTGATTTGATCCATCCCCATGGTGTGGCATTACTAACCCTTACCTATTGTCCCAGTACAACCTCCCCTTTGCCGAGCATGGTTGATTAGACAAGAAACATCAATCGAATCATGTTAATTAATCTCTTTTCCTATTCATTACTACTTTGATCCAGTCAGTAACACTAGGTGAATTCCAACGTTGGCTACCATTAAAAATCATTCAAATTAAAGAGAATAAATTAATACATGTGTGCACACTTTTCAAGAATTATGAATTATCCGATTTTATCTTGTTATTTCTTCATGGTTCCCACAACCCTAGTTGTGGATTTAGCTACTCATGATTAGTGTAGATGCAAGAATCATGAATTTGAATAACATAATTGAGCACTTACACAATTAAATTAAGAACAATAAATCCAAGCTCTTCACCAAGAATCACAACATTGAATTAAAAGCACAAAATAATATTTCACAAGTGCTCTCAAGCTCTCTACTGTTCTGTAACGTTCCTTATGAAAAATAACCTAAAACCCTATTTATAGTCGTTAAAATACAAAACAAAAATAAAATAGAAAAATTGGGTCGACCGGCTCTACGGGCACTTCTAATGTTTTATGACCCACAGTTGCGGCTTCGTGGATTTCATCTTCAATTCTGAGGTTGATTTCTACGACATCTATCTACAGATCATATAAGGTGCTATGGCCTATGAAACGTTTTGTTAACTTTTCAAGAACTCCCCATCTTTTGATCCCTCAGGGCACGACAACAAGTTTATGGCTCGTAAAATCTTTTATGGCTTGTCTACATGTTCGTAGACTTAACTTCAGAAAATCATCCTTCACTGGAATTATGTACAAAATCAACTTCGGTTCGTGGAATGTTCCACGGCCTATAAAGGGTCTCATGAAACCTCAATTTTTGCAAAATCTGCACACTTAGCCCAAAAATCAAGCCAACCCTGTAATCCTACAAAACAAACACAAAAACACATCAAACCTACTAACATTGCTTTGAGAACACACAAAATTCCAAATTTTAAGTATCAAAAGTGTTGTATTTTGACAGCATATCACTGATAGCCACAAAGGATTTCCTTCCTTATTGAACTGAGCCACTGCTACCATCAAGTCATCAATTGAACCTTGGACCGAATCAAAATGGGGTCTAACTTTACCAATGTAACTAAAGGGCACCAAAATTAGGGAATTATGGATGATCGGGTGATTATGTGGGTAATTCATTATCTAGCTAAGGCTCAACTACCGTACCTGGTCTTATATGCTATTCTATAAGGATCTAAGATGTACGAAACAACATCGACGAATCTTAAAGTAGGTTTCTATCAACCTATACTAAGGTCATCATGCTCTACTCCACCAACATAAAGTAAAATGGTACCACTAATAATACTAATAGCTAACAGAGAAGTTCACATGCTTTCAGTTACCTAAAAATACCAGCAATTGTCAAAATCATAGTTTCTAATATCTTGGGCGTATAAATAAGGTACTCAAACAAAAATTCAAACTATTTCAAACGATTTCACTCAAACCAGCTTAATTAATCTAAACGAAAGAGAATTAGTAACCTTCTTACAGGTCGATCATGCACGCTCTAACTTACTCCGCCAGAGCTTTTTTCTTTCGAACGACCAATAAACGTTGCCATGATCTAAAAAATGGATTCACAACATCATTACGATAGTTTAGACACGAAATTTGCAAGAAATAGGGATAGTTAAATTTTGTGGTCTATAATAGAAAATGTACGACCTGCATAAAAAATTTCAGAACTAACCCCAAAAATAGGTCCTAATTAGCTCCCTAGGCTTATATCCCAAAATGGAATATATTTTGGTACCAGAAAATACCTCACAAGCAAAAAGCACAAAAAATCCAATTTAAATGAAAGAAAGCTAATTATGGCAGCAACTAATTACAAAAAATATGTTGTAAACAGAGCCACCATAGTTGAAACCAAGCACACCATGATATTTCTCACTAAGAACCTATCATGACCTGGACCTAGGGCCTAGATGTGACACAACATATGGGAACCCGCGAGTCCTCAAACAAGCCTCAAGATACCAAAACTCGCATCATGGGTTCAGAAGCATAGTCAACAATCAACACATAGTTCTAAGGAACGGGAAAGTAGGACTCATGCTATGGGGAGTCATGGGTAAAGGGTCAACATGAGTTCACATAACACATAGCACAAAAATACTAAGGGGCGAGTACATAGGACTCACACTATGGGGGCAATTCGGGTCTTAGGATCTTTCCATCAACATGAGAGCAAGTCACATACCGGTACTTAAAGATAACTACATACATAACATAGACTTAACTGTAACACATAACATATAACGTGAAGAGGTTTACAAGGTATCCAACAATGCCTCTAGATAGATGGTTCGAGGCCAAGACATACTCTGAGCCCACCCTCAAATACATAATGAGAAGTAGTAACATAGATAGATAGATGGTGGTGTGTCCTTCAAAGACAGGACTCACCACTATAAGTAAATCCGAAATTCGAGCTAAATGTCAAATGGTGGATGGTCAAAGTCCTCGGTGCCTACATGGTAAAATCATGTAGGCAAGAGTATGCATTAGTATGTTTGAATCTACTAAGTATACGGGGTGCGATGCATGTAACTTGCCAAAACCTGCATATCAATGTTAAATGACAAGGCACATAATATCGAAAGAGTTGAATATCAAAGAATGTAATATAACGAGATGCTATGAAACTCATGATGCATGAAATGCAAATGATGCACTCGTTTATACATATATTGGGGATGTGACCTCAATCGACATAAGTAAGACCAAGCAGGCTATTACTTGGTATCTCGATGAAATCCCCTTATCGGTAAAGAGGTGATCTACATGCCAAGGGTAGACCATACTTCACCTTACGAGAAAACTCCCTCTCCATATAAAGTAACCTTCCGTATGGGGCAACTCCCTTTTTAGATAGGATTTTCACAAATCACAATTCAAATCATTCCTTCTCCTTACGGGATAACTCCCTCTTCGGATCGGAAATCTATTCTAGGCACATAGTTCAAGGAAAGGGAGAGGTCCCTTGGGGATAGCCCTAACGCCCCCAATCTATCGGTGCTAAGTAGTCATCACACAATAATCAATATACATATACACATATATATACATACTTTTGAACGACGTAAATCATTTCTGAAACCATCTCAATGCATTCTTAGGCTTAAAGGCTAAAACATAATCTCATAGTCTTTATACTCATGCATAGGAATAGCCCATTCATATACAAAATGGTACAAGCATCCAAAATGCTCAAAGAGCCAAAATCAAAGATATATATGTGATCCCAATATTGCCAAAACCAATATTTTATCAAAACTCATATCATAGAATATAATTGGGATTAACCCATAACATAATTTCTCAAATTAATCCATGTACATGAATGCATATGCTATGGACAATGAGAGAATGGCATGGGTAATTAGGATCCATTTTAAAATCAACAATATAATATGAAATTCAATCGAAAACATAATTAAATCCACATTTAAATTCATATTATGATCACTTATGCATTTAGTAGTCTTAAAGGGGACATTCATACTTGAAATTCCATAAACTCCAAAGAAAATCCTCATGTAATAGTTTAAATCACATTAAAATCATCAAATAAACACTACCCATGCATAATTAGAATTTTAGGATTCATAATCTTCAAAACCCCGATTTAAAGTAGACTAGAAATCCATGAGATTGCTTAAAAATAATTTTGGGTCTCCTTGATTGAAAAAAAGTCAAGGATCAACCCACATACCTTACACTTTAAGTTCCTTGAAATTGAGTTGAGAAAGAATGGAAGCTTGGAAGTGGGTCTAGGAGTCTAAACTTGTTCTTGAGTTTCCTTGAAATTGGGATTGGGGTCTAGGTGGAGGCTCTTGAGAGAATTGAGGATGTATTTGAGATGAGAGTAATGAGTTTGATCCTTAGGAATATTGTTTAGGTCTTTTAGGAAGGTTAAGATAACATTGGAAGTCAAAAAAAGTCATTAGAATAATTAAAGCTTACGAAAATGCCATTGGTGATTGGATGAAAAATTTGGCAAAGTGTCATCTCACTGGAGAATTCACTGGCCATGTGGCACTCCACGGGTCATGTGGAGTGCCCGTGTGAAGTGCCTTAGGAAAAAAAAAAGTCGGGAACTTGGAAAAAAATTGACATCTTGTCACTTTGACGAACCGCTTCACGGACCGTGTATTGGTCTGTCCCACCTCACTTAGACCAAAAATAAATATCGCAGGCCACCACATGTCCAAGTGCCATAGACTGTCTTACTCCACACAGCCCGTCAACAGTGCCCGTGGCACCACCCTTAGCCACCTTTCCCCAATCCCAACAAGCTCCCTTTGGCACACCTTGTGGCCATCCCCATGGTCAGTGCTGAGCCACACGGCCCATATCACTGGTCGTACCACCTTCCTCAGTGCCAAAAATGGCCTTTTCCAACCCTTGCTGCCCCAAACGGCCCATCAAAGGCGACACTAGCCGTCAAACAGTCCATGTGACAACACTGCATGGGAGGGCCTCACAAAAATGATCATAACTCCTTCATCCGACCTTGGAATGAGGTGAAACCAAGTGTATTGTGAAGCAGACTCAAAGGGATTTCATTTTAGATATTGTAGGGCATCCTGTTCCAAATGTGTTAAGAGTTATGCTAGTTTAAATTTGACCCTTCTACGGTACTTATGTCGAACTTAGCCAACAAAAAATCCTTTGAACTTGGATTGACGTAGGGGGCCCATGACGGCCTTAAACAAAATAAATAAGCTTGTAAATTTGAGTCCTTACAGAACCCTATAATTGGGAGATAAGAATCACTGAAAATGGCCTAGAATGCTCAAGATATCAAATCTCAAATTTCACCGAGAAGTACCTCTGCAAGTATCTAAAATCAATAATTTACCTCAATCAAACTTTCCAATCCAATATCTCAGCTCACCAACATACTTTTTATTAAATTCTACATAAAGTAGCCTTCAAAATAACTGAATTTTTCTCCCAGATGATTAAGATATGGCCTTATGAAATTTTCTCCTAAATATTGATCGTGTGAAGGAATTAAAAATATATATGCCACTAATTAGATCTCTGCGCCCATGGTGAACAATACCCCATGACTGTGGAGTACAAAAATGAACACCTTTGCAGATGAGGAAGGTCCTCCACTAAAATTTTATGAAGGGGGATGGGGCCTCGTAATTGTGAAAGCCAACATGGAAAACTTTTGTGAATGCAACCCAAGGACCCATATAGAGAATAATTCCAGATGCACTAGATATCAATTGAAAAGTTGATATGTTCCTATTTCTAGATTTTGGATGGGGTACTCAAAATTCATCTTGAAACCCCGTGCACACAAACAGACTATGTTGTCCTACCGAATTCAACATTTTATAGTCAATAGCAAAGATAAAATTTTCATACAAGGTCATTCCGACTGAATGTGAATCCCACTCTCAAGGTAATTTGTAATCAAATTCCACCGAGGGCTTGAAATAAGTTCGCGAGTCTTGAAAATAGAATGAAAGGTCATTATAGACCAAACTAGACATTCCAGAGTAAACTGTGCTGTCAAAGTTTTTATTTAGATACATTTTCTAAGAATGTTGACCAAAGTCAACTTTTGACCAATTTTCATGGCTAAAATGTTAAATATGGTACAAACTCACACCGAAAGCCTCGATACTCAAGCCAACCATGTATGATGCATCTAGCCTAATTTGGTCCTTATGGAGTTGATGGAACTGTCAGAATTTTTTTTTTTTGAGATTGTTTACTGATATTGTTGACCAAAGTCAGCTTTTCAAGATATGAAGGCTTTAAAACATGAAAAGCTACACAAAATTCAAATGAACGACCATGCAATTGAGCCACCAGTGACAGAAGGTCATAAATGACCTGGGATCGCTATTGGAATGTTGTAAACGATGGAAATGATGTAGTATGAGCAAAATAACCCAAAGGTTTATTATAATTAAGTTTATAGTATTAATAAAAATTAAACTTAACCCTAGGATTAAGATCAGGAATTTGACAATTGATTTGGGTGTTGTAATTTCAAAATTTCATTATGATTATTTGTTTAACTAGGTTGTAGTATTTCAAATTTTACTTAGAAGATAAAATTTTAAGAGTTGATCGATTGTGATTATGGCTAAGGAAAGTGAATTTTCAAAACTATGTAACTCATGTAGAATTTCTGAATTTTCTTTCTTTTATGTATGTTGGGGAGCACTAGAGAATTAGTTATAGGATGAATTATTCATGAAGTGATTTAATAATATGAAATAGGGTAGTAAAATGATAATGTAAATTGATGTGGTGTTGTACCACTTAAATTGAAAATGTGATTAAGTGATGTAAATTCTATATTTAGATAAATTGTTGTGATTGGTGATTATGAGTGAATTTATTTGTGGAATTCACCTCATGCTCATTCATTCTATGTCATGCATATTTTGCATTCGATCTAGATATTGATATGAGTGAGATAATAAAAATTGAGATCGAGATCTTTTTCAATCGAGATGTGATATCGAGGTCTTCGCCAGTGATATATTGTGATGCTAATGTCTTTGCTGGTGATATATTATGATGTTGAGGTATTTTCCAATGATATTATGATGTCGAGGTCTTTTTTGGCAATATTGTGACACCATATTCTTTGGAAACGATATTGAGTGATGTCGAGGTCTTTGTTGGTGATAATTGCATGAGCTTTGCACATCATTCTTTCATATCCAGGTAAAGCATGATGTTATTCCTGTGATTGATTATGTTATCGTTTGTGAGCTATGCCTTGTGCTCTTGAACTATGATATATGAAAGCTATTTGTATTGTTTATTATGAACCTTATGTTGGGATAATTTTCTATACATGTTATAGTTTGGAGGTTCGGTTAGGATAAAAGAAGTTTGTGTTTTCTATTGGACTTTCTTTGTTTTGTTAGTTGGCTTGCTAGGTACCACATTGTTTTTGGTACTCATTCTTTGCTTTTATAGTTGTGTAGATTTTGTGCCCAAACAGTAAGTAGTAACTTTTCTAGATTGATCATTCGAGACTTTTCAGGAGATTTAGATAAGTAGTTGTGGTCATCCGATGGACTCTCTTATTCTTGTTTCTTTTATACTTTATTTTATTCGGAAAGCAAAGATATTTTGAGACTTGTACTTATGTTAATTTTTATAGTTGATAGTGGCTTGCACGTGGGCAACTAGTCCTTAAGTGGTATTTGTGTTTGTTTGGATTTTCATTTCTTATTATCTACTCTATCTCAAGGGTGTTTGAATTGACTTTTTTTTAAATTGACTTATAAGTTAAACATCAAAAGTGATAAGTTGGGAACCTTCAACTTTAGATCTTGACTTTTCTTTTTATACTTTTTCAACTTTAAAAATATGTTTCAAAACACTTTTTTGTGTTACCCAAAAACTTTTTCATCTTCAAATTGTTGTTCCTCGTCTCCTCCTTCTATTGAGTATAGTATATTTGGGCCACCCCCTTTAGTTGGTAAGCCACCAACTCCGCCTTCTCTTCCGATCTAACCCCCATAATAGACAATACTTTCTACACCTCATCAATAAATTCTTGAGGGTCCTCATCTAGTTTAGACTCATTGAACTCTGGTGGGTTCATCCTCATAAAATCTCTTACCCTAGATGCCAGAGTAGGAGCATGAGGGGCTTGGGCCCCTTGGTTGATTTGATTAGTCATGGATTGAGCTAGCATGACAATAGTATGCCGAAACTCTTCATGAGTCAGTTGTTCATCAGGAGTTCGGGCTTTTCCTCTTGGGATAGGCATGATCTAGCATAAAAAGAACATTCGTTAGCAGGGAACCTTACCTTAACTTCTATAGTACAACATAGAGTAAGAAAAAGGAAAACATTTCCTAAAACATTTCTTAGCCTCTTGCTCATAGTTGTGGTGCACTTCACAACCATAAATAAGACACTAATCGACATGGTATGTTGGATGTCGATGACCATTAACAATCTAGTGTTTTGATACCAAGTTTATCACGAGGCAAGTCTAGGGCCTAGACGTGACACGAGAATGGGGAACCCAAAGGGACCCCCAAATAAGACTCTTAACATATCATTATACATCCTTGGTCGCGAAAGCAATTAAACAACAATAAGAGAATAGAAATAAGGGAAAAGGGACTAAGGGAGTCTGTCATAGCATTAAAACATATAAGTGTCAAGAGAGTCAAAGCTCATAGTATCATTACTTAATTTGTCCAACAATACCTCTAAACATAGAATTGACTTACTTTGAATTGAGTAAGGGCCAAGACAACTTTCAGAGCTCACCCTTATAGTCAAAAGCATATAATAAGATAAAGAGAGTCTTTGCACAATATAAGATCAAAATATATCATCCTCGGAGTTGAGGGCTCACCAAACTTGCTTTGAGAAGATAGTACTAGCCATGTGGAGGAAGATGATCAAGTTAAGCTCTAGTTCCGACATGGTAACATTATGTAGACATATATTATGCGTTAGTACTTTTGAATGTACTAAGTATGTAGGATGTAATGCAATAACATATAGGCCATATAATTGAAATGCATAATAAAAAGCAAGAGATAGTATATTAGCAACATGGCAGGCATGAATAATACTTGAAGTAAAACATGTTTATATGGAACATATTACATATATAGAAAGAGACCATCATCATAGACCAAGCAACTTAGTAATTAGAATCCAAGGCATGCCACCCGCTCGGAAGGTGGATGAGGAACATACCCCTCATCTACGGTAGTATGAGATTGCCACACCCGATAAGGTAGATGAGGCACATATCCCTCATCTATGGAAGTACAAGATTTCCACCACTCGACAAGGTGGATGAGGTACATACCTATCATCTATGGTAGTCCAAGATTTCCACCACTTGACAAGGTGGATGAGGTACATACCCCTTATTTATGGTAGTATGGGATTGCCACCACCCAATAAGGTTGATGAGGTACATGCCCCTTATCTTTGGTGGGGTACTTCCAACACTATAGAAGCTTTCTATGATAACAACTTGTATATACACTCCTTTCATCATCATAAAGTCATTCAAGTCATAGGTCATAAAATGGATCATCAATAGCTGAAGAATAAAAAATCGGACATTTTATCAAACACTTGGTGAGTGTGTAATGCTAGTGTAAAACCATACAATTTAACACTGTATTTATGCAAAAAATCTTGAAGTAAATCAACCCACCAACACTTGGTAATACCCTCATGAAATATATATTGAAACACTTCATAAAATCTCAAAATAGATCATAGATTTATAGTTCAAAATATGCTTAAACAGTCATACTTTTATGAAACCCCAACATAATTCATAATCAAATTCATAATAAGTAAGATTCATAAGTAAATCAACTTAGAAACATATAATTTATGTAAAAAGGAAGGTTGGGCACCATGAGTAAAAGGACCCATTGGTTAAAACCTACATATATCAACTTTTAAGAATTCCTTGATAAGATTTGAATGAATTCCTTAAGATCCGGAATGATTTTGGAACTCTTCATTTTGAGTGATATATTTATCTAAGTGTTTTATAAGATTTTGGGGAAAGTATTGAGTGATATGGGGTTGAAAAACATATAGGTTGTTTTACACATAAGGAGGCTTAGGTCCAAGACTTAATGGCCTTGGATCGAACAAGCAAAACTGAAGCAAAAATAACACTGATTCGCACCCTGGAATGGATCCATTCTGGACATTGATTTTTTGGAATTTTAAATTTTGATACAGTTGCTCTAAAATCAAGGTTAGACCCATTTCTCAGTCAATTTTGCCCTCTAATCATGAATATGAAGTTGGATTTTTGATACCATGGATAGATTTATATATATATATGGAAATTATGATTATGGGCACTTTCGAGGTACATTTTTAGGCACTTTTTAGGGTCGTTTCAATATCTCCCCCTTGGGAATATTCATCCTCGAATGTCAAAGAAATGTGTATAAGAAGGATAATCATGAAGAGATCAGCCCCAACAAGAATGCAATAATGCACTTAAACATCATTTTCAAAAATCTCAATATAAGTATTAAAATCACCATGAACTTGTAACATAAACGTGGATACATGCAAATAACATAAGGGATGATACATGAGTCATGGAATCACATGGAATACTTAGAATTAGTGCCTTAGGCTTGAGTAGAGTGGAAAAGATAGGAATATCACTTTTGTATGTCTGCCTCGGCTTCTCATGTAGCACTCTCAACTTGTTGGTTTCTCTAAAGAACCTTGACGGAAGCAACATCCTTATTCCTTAACCTCTCCACTTGTCTATCCAAAATTTCTATCGGAAACTCTTTGTAAGCTAAATTATCTTTAACAACACCTAGAACAACCAATGGCACAATAGCATTTGGGTCACCCACACACTTCCTCAAGATAGACATAATGGTAGACTGGATGAACCATATTCATGTCATTGGGCAACTCGAACTCATAAGCCATATTGTCAATCCTCCTCAACACCCTATTAGGACCCATAAATCTTGGACTCAATTTACCTTTCTTACCAAAACAAAGCACACCCTTCATGGGTGAAACTTTCAAATAGACCCGATCGCCAACATTAAATTCAAGATCCCTTCTCCTCACATCAGCATAGGACTTTTGGAGACTTTGGGCTGTCTTAAACCTTTCTCTAATCAACCTTACTTTCTCCATAGCCTACATAACCAGATCTGGACCCAACAAAATTATTTTCCCTACCTCAAATCATCCAACCGGGGACCTATAATGCCTACCATAGGGGGCCTCAAAAGGAGCCATACCAATGCTAGAATGATAGCTATTATTGTAAGCAAACTCACTCAATAGGAGATGATAATCCTAACTACCCTTAAACTCCAAAACACAAGCTCTAAGCATATCCTCAAGAGTTTGGATAGTTCTTTTGGCTTGGACATCCGTTTGAGGGTGAAAGGTCGTATTAAGCTTTACCTTGGTACCAAGACCTCTTTATAAGGACATCCAAAAGTGTGAAGTAAATTGAGCACTATGATCCGATATGATAGATAAAGGCACCCCATGCAATCTTACTAACTCATAAAGGTACAACTTAGCCTAATCTTTGGTACCATAAGTAGTCTTAAACGGTAGGAAATGAGCTGACTTTGTCATTTTATCAACGATAACCCTAATAGAATTAAAACCCGTTCTAGTTTTAGGCAGTCCAACCAAAAAATCCATGTTAATTTCCTCCCACTTCCAAGTAGGAGCCTCTATATCTTGTGTTAGGCCACCTGGCCTTTGATGCTCGGCTTTGACTTATCGACAATTATGGCAATCGAACATAAACTTAGCAATATCTCTCTTTATGCCACCCCACCAAAACACTTCCCTCAAATCTCTTCACGTCTTGGTAGAACCAGGGTGAATAGAATAGGAAGAATTATGAGCCTCATCAAGAATTTTCTCTCTCAAGTCATCAACACAAGGCGCACACAATCTACCTTAGTACCTAAGCGCACTATCTCCCTTTTGGGAGAAAACCTCCATCTTGCCATCTCTCACTAAGGCCTTCAATTCTAACAAGGAGGGCTCAAGATCTTGCTTTGCTTTTATCTCATCAACCAAGATTGATTTTGAACCATCAACAATCACAATATCACCATTATCAACCTCTTCCAACCGTGATAACATAAGAGCGGAGGCAAGCTTATCCTTCAAAGTTTGGAAACTCTTTTCACATTCATCAGTCCACACAAATTTATCGTTCTTTTGAGTCAACTTAGTCATAGGAGAAAAAATAGAAGAGAACTCATTCACAAATCTCCTGTAGTAACCTGCTAAGCCTAAGAAACTTCTAGTGTCTGACAGAGTCAAAGGTCTAGGCCAATTCCTAATCACCTCTATCTTTTTAGGATCCACCTTAATACCATTCCCTGACACCACATGACCTAGAAAGGAAACCTCTTGCATCCAAAACTCACACTTCTCATATTTAGCATACAACTTCTCTTCCCTCAAATTTTGTAACACCACCCTCAAATGGCTCACATCCTCCTCTTCACTATGGGAATAGATCAAAATATCATCAATAAAAACAACCACAAACAAATTAAGGTAGGGTTTAAAGACCCTATTCATAAGAACCATAAAGATAGTCGGTGCATTGGTCAATCCAAAAGACATCACCATAAATTCATAATGCATATATCTAGTCTGGAAGGCCATCTTAGGAATGTCACACTCCCTCACTTTCACTTGGTGATACCCAAACCAAAGATCAATCTTATAAAAGTAACTAGCCCCTTGAAGTTGGTCAAAAAGGTCATCAATACTTAGTAGAGGGTACTTATTCTTGATGGTGACTCTATTAAGTTGCCAGTAGTCAATACACATTCTAAGAGAATCATCTTTCTTCTTGACAAACAACATTGATGCACCCCAAGGTGATTGGATAGGACTAATAAAATCCTTCTCCAACAAATCCCTCAATTGCTCCTTCAACTCCTTTAACTTCGCCTGGACCATACAGTAGGGGGAACATAGATGGGTTGAGTATCAAGAAGGAGGTCTATAAGAAAGTTTATTTCCCTTTCGGGAGGAACAATGAAAAGGTTATTTGGAAAGACATCAACGAACTCATTAACCACCAAAACCGACTCTATCGGAAGGACCTTAGACTCAACATCCTTAACCCTCACAAGCTGATAGAGATACCCCTTAGAATCAACTTTTGAGCCTTAATGCAAGAAATAAAACAACCTTTAACCACCACATCATACTCTCCCGTTCAAGGATGAGTTCATTAGGGAATTCGAATTTGACCCTATGGGTTCTAAAATCAATTGAGGCATAATAGGCATGCAACCAATCCATCCCAAGAATGACACCAAAATCCACCATATCTAATGCAACAAGATCACTAGGCAAAATTTTATGCAAAATGAAAATGGGACAATTGTATATACCTTTCCAGTAACAATTGATGCACCAATGGGAGTAGACACGTCATAAGACTCAAACAACAATTTGGGTTCAACATGAAACTTTTTGGCAACAAAGGGAGTAATCAGAGAAAGAGTGGCACTCGGGTCTATCATTGCAAACACTTCAAAATCAAAGACTTTTAACATATGGTGATGACATCAGGCACCTCATCTACCCCCTACCTCCCTTGAAGAGCATAAAACTAATTATACCTTAGGTCACCAACTTGTTAGCCTCCTCTCCCCAACTTTAGCGCATTTGCACCCCAGCCTTGTGGACGAACATCTTTACCCTTGTTGCGATTACGTGGATAATCAATCATTTTGTGGCCTACTTCTCCACAACCAAAACAAGCATTGGTATCCCTCAAGCATGAGCCACCATGATCCTTACCATATTTTGAACAAATAGTATTAGGCACCATACCACTATCACCTTAGGCCCTTGAGTAATCACTGGCAAACCTTCTATTAGAAGCATGAGAAGACCCTTCGCCTTGATAAAATTGGCCACCTTTGAAACTTTGGAATTTACCATCAAAATGGGCCCTCTTGGCTTCATTACCCCTTCTATTTCTCAATTTCTCCCCCTCCAATTGTTCGGTATAAGTCATAAGGTGGTACAAGTCTATGTCACCTATCAACATGGCGGCACGACATTCTTCATTCACCAAATCAAATACATCTATCACAAACTTGTTCATTCTAGACCTCGGGTTAGCAACCAAGTGTGGAACATATTTAGAGAGTTGGTTGGACTTGAGGGAATACTCCTTCACACTCATTGACCCTTGCTTCAAATTCATGAATTCCATCATTTTGGCCGCCCTTAGCTTAAGATGGAAGAACCGGTTGAGGAAAGTCGCCTTAAACTCCTCCCAAAGGATCATATTGTTGTTCTCCTTCTCCTCCTTCCATTGAGTATGCAATATTTGGGCTACCCCCTTGAGTTGGTAAGCCGCCAACTCCACTTACGCTTCCGATCTAACCTCCATAATATACAACACTTTGTACATAACATCAATAAATTATTGAGTTTACTTATCCACTTTAGCCCCGTTGAACTCCAATGGGTTAATCCTCATGAAATCCCTTACCCTAGATGTTGGAGTAGGAGCATGAGGGGCTTGGTCCTCTTGGTTGATTTGATTGGTCTTGGCTTGAGCTAGCATGACAATAGCTTTTCTAGAACTCTTCATGAGCCGGTTGTTCTTCAGGAATGCAGGCTCTTCTTCCTCTTGGGATACGCATAATCTAGCATAGCAAAGAACATTTATTAGAGGAAAACCTTACCTTAACTTCTATAGCACAACATAGAGTAAGAAAAAAGGAAACATTTCCTAAAATGCCTCTTGCTCATAGTTGTTGTGCACTGCACAACTATGAATAAGACTCTAATAGATGCGGTGTGTTAGACGCCGAGGACCATAACAACCTAGTGTTTTGATACCAAGTCTGTCATGACCCAAGCCTAGGGCCTAGATGTGATAGGAAGAATGGGGAACCCTAAGGGACCCCAAACAAGCCTCTTAACATATTATTGCACATCCTTGGTCACGAAAGCAGTTAAATAACAGTAAGAGAATTGAAATAATGGCAAAGGGCCTAAGAGAGTCTTTCATAGCATTAAAACATACAAGAGTCAAGAGAGTCAAAGCTCATAGCATCATTACATAACTTGTCCAACAACATCTCTAAACTTAAAATTAAGCGGGGTCCAAGATAAGTTTTCGACCTCACCCTCATAGCCAAAAGCATACAATAAGAGAAAGAGAGTCATTGCACAACACAACATCAAAAGATATTATTCTCGAAGTTAAGGACTCACCAAACTTGCTTTGAGAAAATATGTCACGCCCCAAGTTGTCGTTAGGGTGGACTGGCACCCGTTACCGATAAGGCTCGGGAGAACCAACCTTTATTTATGCGCTTTGTGTACATGTTATAAGGAATTTCTATGTTTAGTATGCTTCTAAGAACATAAATGGTAATAATCTAAAGGAGATGCGTATAGCTAGGCCATTGGGGCCACTGTGCCTAATGTACGAGACATGATCATACTTTAGTTTACATAGTCTACAAAGCCTTTAGTCGAGAGAAAGTATCTATAAATATTTAGGACAGGCCCCAACTGAATTAACTATATAATATAAACATATAAACTCAAAATACACATAAAGCTCTAGAATAACCTGGAGCTTGCTAACAGCAGCTGAATGTCCTAAACTCTACTCGGGAGATCTATTAGCACCTGTACCTGTAGCATGAAGTTCAGGTACCCCGGAAGGGACTCAGTACGAGATAATGTACTGAATATGTAAGGCAGCAAATATTATACATGAAATATAATTCAAATGAAATTATGCACTGATTGCGGATAAGAGGCCACCTTTAATTATACTTTGGGATCAAGTACTTTATGTTCTTTATATTACTTTACCTTTATCGTAAAATTTATATTGTAAAATCTGTGCATAACTGTAATCAAATGACCAACTGATCAGTGGTGAACTGTATCGGGATCGTCCCTACGCTAGGTTCTCAATAAACCCCCTCGGGCTACCACTCGTAAATTGTATCGGGATTGTGCCTATGATAGGTTCTCAATGAACCCCTAGGGCTACCACCCATCAAAAGTGTATACTTTATCTTTCAATTACCTTTGAGATGATTCTTTTGGTAGCCATAATATTGGAGAAATAAGGTTTTTATATGCAGCATGTTCCATGTAAGTAATCATACAATACAATATGAAAATGAAAAGAGTATGTTATATAGACAATGAAATGCGTATGAACTGAAGCAACTCATGAACTTTGTTTAGCAATAAGAACTCATTTACTTAGTATCATATATGTATATAAATTTGGAGACATCTATATATAAGAGCATATGGATATGTTTAATATTGGAGGTATGGCTGATTTGTCATGCTGGAGTAGATATATGTATTTGCTTACTGAAGGATCTATGTTTCATACCAAGTGATACGAAATCAACTAACCTTACATACCTCGTTGTATGACCTCTTTACTACCTTAGAGTTGTTGTGGTTTCCCTCAAATATTTAGCTACAGTATATTAATCAATAAGACTAGTATTAGCATTAATACAATACTTCTAGGCTGTCCAATATCATAAAAATAATCTCCGGACAGTAAGCTTTCAACTAACGACACAAAGATGATTCTTCAATCTTTTCGATTATAAACGTATTTTCTAAGAACCATTCTTATATACATGTCATGTATATCTTATTTTCAAATTCTTATCATACCTAAAATAGTCCACACAACCCAACGCTTAACAATTCTTCACACCATACAAACAAGTGGCATAACGCTATATCCTTTCACCATACTTCGACGTCAACAAATCCC
>JAOTQJ010000011.1:7318574-7346050 GCA_025642045.1 Solanum sejunctum | reverse complement strand
ATATATAAGAGTAGTTTTGTGATCCAAAACATAAACGACAAGGGTAGTTTTGATCTCAAAAATAGTCAAAGGATATATTTGAGCTATTCCGAATAGTTCAAATGTAATTTTGACCCTTTTATTGCCACGTGGATATCCTCGTGGATTATCATGTGGCAAGGATAATGGTGTAAGGGCATTTGTGATCCTTTGAAATAACGGCAGGAGTATTTTTGATCCTAAAATATAACGAAAGATATAAGTGATTTATTTTGCATAGTTTAAGAGTAATTTTAACCCTTTTTCCTATTCAAAATTTAAAATTTTAACTAGTAGCAAAAGTGTTTCACGATGTTGATTTTGCACAAAATAGGCACGATCAGAGTACAGATCGTATCAACAATTTGGTACACATAACGTGAGCTACTACATAGCTTACGAGTTATAAGTATTTGTTGACTTATTTATGAGTTTGTTTAATACAAAAAAGTATTTATAATAAGTGTTTATATAAGAAAAATAAAATTAAATATCATCTCCCATTATATATAGCTTTTAAATTTGTACGCCCTTTTGATTTGATTCTATCCTTAATATCTTTTTTAGAAAATTACACAGATTTTTTTTCTACCTAATGATCTTGATTTTTTATCTTTTTATAAAAGAAGTCTTGTAAAAATATCTTTTCTTTCACTTTACGTTGAATCAAAGTATATTTTTGCCCCTCTACATCTTAAATATTCTTTAAAAACTCTCCATGCTCAATTGCCTCTCAATTTTTTTATTTTTAATTTTTTTTATTTATTTTGTCTTCTCTTTTTTTTCGTGTTTTTTCTTTTTCTGTTTTTTTTTTTGCTTTTCTTTTTTTTCCATTTTTTTGAACTTCTATTTTTCTGTTTCTTGATTTTGTTCATTATTTTTCCTTTTCTCTTTTATTTTTAATTCTTTTTTCTTTTCTCTTGTTTCTTAATTTGTATTTTTTTGTCTTTTTTATTTAATTTTATTTATTGCTTTTTCGTTTCCTTTTTTTCATTTTGCCTACTTTTTTTGATCTTCTTCTCATTCTATTACATCATCGAGTTAAATTTTACTTCTAAGATAAAAGTTATTTCCTTACCTGATATTTATAAAGTATCTCATAAATCAAAATAAAACATGATATTGTCAAGTCTTTTTCATAAGGCTTAAGTTGTTATTTTGAATTTCATGGGCTGGACGAAAAGAATTATATATATGATAAATCAAGACACAATATAGAAGTGTCAAGTTTAAGTCTTGCCTCTAAGGTGAGAGTTATAGAGCATTTCATAAATCAATACATAATGTGATAATGTTAAGTCATCCCTGTAGGCTTAAGTTGTTGTTTGGAAGTCCTTGGACAAACAAGTCTTACCTCTAGGGAAATAGTAGAGTATCTTATAAAACAAAACATAATGTTATATTGTCAAGTCCTGCCCGTGGAGCTTAGCTTGTTATTTCAAAATCTTTGAGCTATGAAGTGAGAGTTATATATATGATAAATCAAGACCCAATGTAGTAGTGTAAGTCTTTCATGAGGTGTAACTTTTGAAGTTCTTAGTCTACGTCTTATTTTTAAGACATGAATTATAGAGCATCTTATAAATCAATACATAATGTAGTAGTGTTAAGCCTTATCTGTAGGGCTTAACTTGTTGTTTGAAATTCCTAGAACCAAAAATTTCTACCTCTAAGACAATAGTCGTAGAATATCTCATAAATTAAAATGTTATATGATATCATCATGTCTTGCTTATGGGGCTTAGCTTGTTATTTTATAGTCCTTGGGCTAAGAGGCAAGAGTTATAGAACGTATGTAATGAACCAGAAATTGTACGACTCCATCGAAACTTGAGAATTTTATTTTTTGGAAAAAAGTTGGACCAAGTGTCGTATCAAGGGAGACCACATGGCTCGTGTGAGGTCACACGAGCCGTGTGGCCTCCAGTGAAATGATACTTGGCCTCAATTTTGGGTGTGTGACCTTGGAGTGGAGTTTCGGGCTAAGGCACATGATATGTGTACCCCACATGGCACGTATGACACTTCACGGGCCGTGTGGAGGACCGTGTGATGGTCTTGAGTTAGGAACACCAAATTTGGAGCTAAGTAGTGGGACACGGACACTTCACACGAACCATGTAAGGCACACGGGCCATATAGCCTTCAAGGTGGAAAAAATTCTAAGTGTTGCTTCACTATTGACGTAGAATATTTTATTTTGGTAGGTTGGTGCCACGGGCAGTGGTACGGACCGTGAAAAGCCACAAGACCCATGTGGTCCAACCGTATAATTCACTTTTGGCTCAAAAATATTCCAAGTATGGGATCTTCAAGCTCAATCTAAGTTCACTTTCAATCCTTCAATTAAAGATCTTTGAATTATGTTTCCAACGCACTTCGTTTCACCTCATTTAGAGTTCGGATGAAGAAGTTATGCTCATTCACGTAAAGCTCGTCTGTGTAGAGTTTTCAGAAAATTCCTAAGTGTTGTTATACTAGTGGGTTGCACGGCCATGAAACCTTGTACGGACTGTGAGACCTCTTCACGGACCCCTGACAAGGAATATGATTTTTGCTTCATTAATGATATTTTCGTAATTGTAGCTTCTCTTAAGGATCTTTTATGACTTCCTAAGCTATCTTAAGACCTCTAAATGACCTAAAATCTATTTCTAACATTCAAAATTCACTCCTGACATTTTAAACCCTCTCAAATTTTCTCTCAAGAACTCTTGAAGATTTTCAACTTGGGGATCAAGGTAAATTCAAGTATCCTTCAAACTCTCTTGGAATTTCTTCAATTGGGTCTAGGTATGTGGATTTGATCCTTGATTCCTTCTAAATAAGGAGACCCAATTCTTTTCAATCAAATTGCATGAATTTAAGCTTTCTTTGAATATGAGTTTTCATTATTTAGATTTATTAAATTAAATTGGTGTATGGACTATACATATTTGATGATTTTAAGTTACTTTAAGCCCTATATGATGATTTACATTGAGATTATGAAATTATGAATATGCATGTCCCTTTTTAAGAATTGTTTATGCATGAGTAATAATATTATGATTTAAAATATGAATTTAATTATGTTTTCACTTGAATTTCATATTATATTGTTGATTTTAGATTGAAGCTTAATTACCATATTTTTCTCACATCATTTATGGCATTTGCATTCATGATATTGGATTTTCATGGAAATTATGAGGTAGATTAAGCTCGATTATAATCTATGATATGATTTTCACAAGATTATGGTTATGAAAAGAATGTGATCACATATGTCTATGATTATGACTTTTTGAGCATTATAGGTACTTGCACCATTAGGTATGTATGAATGAGTTATTCCTATGCATGGGTATTATGACTATGAATTATGATTTTGGCATTTGATCCTAAGTATGAATTATTATGAATAGTGTTCAGTTTTTAAGCCTAAGAATGCATTGAATGGTTTTAGAAATGACTAATGTCTCTTTTGAAAGAATGTATATATATATATATATATATTTTTGTAGGATGACGACTTATCATCGATGGATTGGGGGCGTTAGGGCTATCCCCAAGGGCTTTCTCTCTTTCCTTAAACTATGTGTCAGCATAAAAATGGTAGTCATCACCAAAATGACCGGGTCGTAAAAGATGGCTATTCATTTTTGATACGATATGTTTTGATAAGGAAATCTTTGTGAAATGATCGGGACGTAAGAAAGCCGTCCATCACATATGAAATGACCAGGTTGTAAGGTGTGGTATAAATTACCTTTGGCAGGTAATCTTCTCTCACCCAATGACATGTCAACATCGGGCAATTTCATGTAATAGATCACATGAGTTTGAGATATCTATTATGGTCACATCCCCACTATATATATGAGTATCATTTGCATTTCATGCATCATGAATTTGATTGCATCTTGTTATGTTATATTTCTTGCTATAATCTCTTTGTATATTGTGTGCCTTTGCCATCTGACATTGATATGCAGGTTTTGGTATATTATATACATTGTACCCCGTATACTTAGTACATTTAAACGTACTAACACATACTTTTGCCTACATGATCTCACCATGTAGGTACCAAGATTACTTTCATCCATCATTCGACGACTAGATCGAATTTTGAGACATTTGTTATGGTGAGTCCTATCTTCCAAGGACAAGCCACCATTTCTCTACCTTATGTTGCTTTTGCTTATGTTATCTATACTTTGATGGTCAACCTGGGACATGTCTTGGCCCCTATTCCATCTTATGACTAGAGGCATTGTTGGACATCTTGTAGACTCTTATCAGATCTATATGTTATATGTTGTATTTGGAGCCAACGGTTATGGATCTTTTGGATATGGCTACTATGGATTTGTTATGAGGATTATGATATTTAGCTATGTTTGATATGAAAATATGGAAGATCCTAAGTCCTGAATTGCTCCCATAGCGTGAGTTGTACTTTTTCGCCCCTTAGGCTCTATATGCTATGTGTTATTAGAATTTATGTGAACCCCTTTTCCTATGATATCCCTATAGCGTGGGTCCTACTTTTCCATCCCTAAGAACTACGTGTTTAGTTTTGAATATGCTTCTGCATTGATGATGTGAATTTGAGTACTTTGAGGCTTGTCTGGGGACTCCCAGGCTCTCATTTGCCATGTCACTCCTAGACACCAGGGTTGGGTCAGGACAGAGATGATATCAGAGTACTAGGTTTATTAATGGTCCTCAAAGTACAACATGTCACGTCAAGTAAAGTCTTATTCATGGGTGTGAAGTGAGCCATATCTATGGGTAGTAGGCTACAAGGCATTTTAGGAAATGTTTCACTTTTTTCATGATTCTTATCGTGTTATGGAACATGTCTTGAGATTTCCTATCTCAAACCATCCCTATCAAATAGGGAGAGCTACTTTGGGCTCGTAATGCAATCCAAGTAAGGAGGATGTTATAGTTGATCTTATATATGAGGTTAGGCGGGAATTGGTGAAGGGAAGAAGGAGTTGATGAAAGATGTTTACTGTTTGGCTAGATTGGGTGTTAGGTTGGACAGCTCTAATGATGGAGGTATTCATGTTCAGAATGGGTCCGAATCTTTTGTGGTTGTTGATGTTAAGGCTAAGCAATACTTAGACCCATCATTGGTTGTGTTGAAAAGGTGGTTGTCGGAAAAAGGATAGAAGTTTTCTCCTAGTGGGGAGATGGTTTAATTAGGTACCAAGATCAATTGTGTGTTTTGGACGTTAATGGTCTTAGGGAGATGCTCATGAATAAAGCCCATAACTCTCATTATTCTACTCACCCGGGATCTACTAAGATGTATCGAGATTTGAGAGAGAGATATTGGTGGCATGATATGAAGAAGGATATAGGAAAATTTACTTTTGAATGTCCTAATTGTAGATAAGTGAAAGTAAAGCACTAAAGACCCAGTTATTTGGATCAAGATATTAAAATTTATACTTGAAAGTGGGAAGAGGCAAATATGAGTTTGTGGTTGGATTGCTAGGGACCCGAAAGCAATTTGATTCAATTTGGGTTACTATTGACTGAGCGACTAAGTCGGCTCACTTTTTATTGGTTGAGACTATTATCAATGTTGAAGACAACACCAAGTTATGTAATTTAGAGTTGGTTAGACTAGATGGTATACCTACTTTTATTATGTTGGATTATGGTACACAACTTACTTCTCACTTTTGAAAATTTCTCAAAGGGGGCTTGGCCCTAAGGTGAAGTCAGGTACATATCATTTTTCATCGTCAATCCGTTGGACAAGCCGAGAGGATAATTTAAACTTTGGAGGAAATGTCAATGTCTTGCATATTTTAATTAGAGGTTAATTGGGGTGATCATCTACCACTTATTAAGTTTGTTTACAACAATAACTTTCATGCTAGTATTGGTATGCCACCGCTTGTGGCTTTGTGTGGTAGAAAGTGTATGTATTTGGTGGGATAGTTTGAGTTAGATGAGATAACTTCAATAGGCCCGAATTTAGTGTTAGAGGTTATGGAAAGAGTGGTATTATTTAGGGAAAAGTAGAAGATAGTTCAAAGTCACGAAAGGTTTTAAGTGGATGTTGGAAAGAGGGATCATAAGTCTCGTATTGGTGATTGGGTGTATATGAAGGTCTCACTAGGAATAGTGTGATGTATATTAGAGAGGATGGCAGGTTAAGTTCTCGGTATGTAGGACCTTATGAGATTGTTGAGCGGTTTAAGAATGTGGCCTATAGATTGGATTTACACTTGGGATTGAGTTTTATTCATTTTATTTTCTGTGTTTCTAAGTTGAGAGAGTTAATTAGTGATACTAGTGCTATTGTGCCTTCGGAAGGCGTTAAAGTTGAGGGAAACTTGTTTTATGAGAAAGTTCCAGTTGAGATCTTGAATGGATAAGTAGGGAGGATTCACACCAAGGATCAAAATATTGAAGGTGCTATGTGAAAAGTGGAATCAAGTATAAAGCGACGATACCGCTATCCTTTTCAATCTACTCAAGCCTATAACATTAGGTTCTTCCTATTCTCAATGGCCCTAATTCATTCACTATTGAGTCTCATGACATGACATGCATGCATGTGCACGAAAATAATTTATTTTATGATGTTTTGAATGATTTGAATATGTTTTGATATGAGTTTTAAAGACTTTATGATTTTCAAATAATGAATTATGCATTGTGCCTTGTGTTTGGTAGTTTCATGTTCTAAGTCAAATCTTTCAATTCTTGTTCTTCCACATTCGAAGACGAATATTCCCAAGGGGGAGATAATGTAATGATCCGTATATTGTACGACTTCATCGAAACTTGAGAATTTTATTTTTTGGACAAATCTGGACCAAGTGTTATCTCAAGGGAGACTACACAGCCCGTGTGAGGTTACACGAGCCATGTGGCCTCCAGTGAAATGATACTTGGCCTCAATTTTGGGTGTGTAGCCTTGGAGTGGAGTTTTGGGCTAAGGTACATCACACTTGGACCCTACACGTGTTTTATGACACTTCACGAACCGTGTGGAGGGCCAACTGATGGTCTTGAGCTTGGAACACTAATGTTTGGATCTAAGTAGTGGGACACAGCCACTTCACTCAGACCGTGTGAAGTCACATGGGTCGTATGGCCAGCCTATGGCCTTTAAGGTGGGAAAAATTTTAAGTGTTGCTTACTCTTGAAGTGGAATATTCTATTTTGGTTAAGGTTAGTGCCACGTGCAGTGGTACGGAACGTGTGAAGCCACACTACCCGCAAGGCATAATCGTATGGCTCACTTTTGGCTCAAAAATATTTTAAGTATGACATCTTCAAGCTTAAGCTAAGTTCACTTTCAAACCTTCAATTCAAGACTATTTATGTTGTTTAAGGCAATCATGGGCCTCCTACATCAAGTCAAGTTCAAAGGAATTCCATTGGTTAAGTTTTTCACAAGTACCGATAGAAGGGTCAAATTTAAAGGGTCATATCTCTTAGGACAAAAGGAACTGGGTATCTTGCAAACTATCAAATTAAAGCTCTTTCAATTATCTTTCCAAAGCACTTGGTTTCACCTTATTTGGAGTTCAGATGAAGAAGTTATGCTCGTTTTCATAAAGTTCATCTGTGCAGAGTTTTCTGAAAATTTACCTAAGTGTTGCTATATGGATGGGTTTAACGGTCCGTGAATCCTTGTACGGACCGTGAGACCTTTTACGAACCCTAGTAAGGAATATGATTTTTGCTTCATTAATGGTATTTTTGTAAGACCGTGAAACCTTGTACGGACCGTGAGACCTCTTTACGAACCCCTAGTAAGGAATATGATTTTTGCTTCATCAATGATATTTTTGTAATTGTGGCTTCTCCTAAGGGTCTTTTATGACTTCCTAAGTTATCTTAAGACCTCCAATAACCTGAACCCTATTCCTAACATTCAAAATTCACTCCTCACATTTTAAATTCTTTCAAGTTTCTCTCAAGAACTCTTGAAGATTTTCAGTTTGGGGATCAAGGCAAATTCAAGTCTCTTTCAAACTTCTCTTGGAATTTCTTCAATTGGGTCTAGGTATGTAGGTTTGATCCTTTATTCCTTCCAATCTAGGAGACCTAAATCTTTTCAACCAAATTTCATGAATTTAAGCTCTTTTTGAATATGAGTTTTCATTATTTGAATTTATTAAATTAAATTGATGTATGGGTTGTACATATTTGATTATTTTAAGTTACTTTAAGCCCTATTATGATGATTTATATTGAGCTTATGAAATTATGAATATGCATGTCCCTTTTTAAGACTTGTTTATGCATGGTGATTATATTATGATTTTAAATGTAAATTTAACTATATTTTCACTTGAATTTCATATTATATTGTTGATTTTAGATTGAATCTTAATTACCCATATTTTCCTCATATCATTCGTGTCATTTGCATTCATGACATTGAATTTTTATGTAATTATGAAGTGAGTTAAGCCTGATTATGTTCTATGATATAATTTTGACAAAATTATGGTTATGACAAGAATGTGATCACATATATGTCAATAATTATGGCTCTTTGAACATTATAGGTGATTGCACCATTATATATATATGAATGAGTTATTCTTATGCAAGGTTATTATGACTATGAATTATGATTTTGGTATTTGAGCCTAAGTATGAATATTATGAATGGTATTTGGCTTTTAAGCCTAAGAATACAGTGAATGATTTTGGAAAAGACTAATGTCTCTTTTGAAAGCATGTATATATATACGAATATGTATTCTTGTGGGATGACGACTTAGCACCAATAGATTGAGGGCATTAGGGCTATTCCCAAGGACTCACTCTCTTTTCTTGAACTGTGTCGGCATAGGAATGATAGTCATCACGGAAATGACCAAGTCATAAGGGATGGCTATTTACTTATGATATGATATGTTTTGATAAGGAAATCCTTCCGAAATGACCGGTCCATAAGAAAGGTGGCCACCACATATGAAATGACCAGGTTGTAAGGTGTGGTGTAGAATATCTTTGGCAAGTAATCTTCTCTCACCCGATGGGAGGACAACATCAGGCAAATTCATGTAATAGCTCGCATGAGTTTGAGATATCGGTTATGGTCATATCCCCACTATATATATGAGCATCATTTGCATTTCATGTATCATGAATTTTATTGCATCTTGTTATATTACATTCCTTGCTATAAATCTCTCCTATATTATATGTCCTTGCCATCTAACATTGAAATGTAAGTTTTGGTAAGTTACATACATTGCACCTTGCATACTTAGTACATTCAAACGTACTAACGTATACTTTTGTCTACATGATCTCACCATGTAGGGACCAGAGATTACTTTCATCCATGATTCGATGGCTAGATCGGATTTTGAGACATTTGTTGTAGTGAGTCCTATCTTCCAAGGACAAGCCACCATTTCTTTACCTTATATTATTTTTGCTTATGTTATCTCTATTTTGAGGGTGAATCCAGGACATGTCTTTCCATCCCATCTAATGACTAGAGGTATAGTTGGATATCTTGTAGACTCTTATCGGATCTATGTGTTATGTGTTGTATTTGGAGCTTACGGTTATAGATATCTTTTGGATATGACTATTATGGATTTGTTATAAGGATTATGACATTTAGGTATGTTTGATGTGGAAATGTGGAAGATCCTAAGTGTAGAATTGCCCTCATAGCGTGAGTTCTACTTTCTCGCCCTTTAGTCTCTATGTGCTACGTGTTATTAGCATTCATGTTAACCATTTTCCCTATGATATTCCCATAGTGTGAGTTCTACTTTTCCGTCCCTTAAAACTATGTGTTTACTTTTGAAGAAGGTTCTGAACCGATGATGTGAATTTGAATACTTTGAGGCTTGTTTGGGGACTATCGGGTTCCCATTCGCCATTTCACTCCTAGAACCTAGGTCCGGGTCATGACAACGTATAATAAATCAAGACACAATTTTATAGTGCCAAGACTTGTCCATGGAGCGTAACTTGTGAAATTCTTGGTCCATGTTTTGTCTCTAAGGCAAGAATTACAGAGCATCTCATAAATAAATATATAATGTGGTAGTATCAAATCTTGCCCATAGGGCTTGACTTGTTGTTTGGAAGTCCTTGGACTAACAAGTTTTACCTCAAGGAAAATAGTTATAGAGTATCTCATAAATCAAAACATAATGTGACACTGTCAAATCTTGCCAATGAAGCTTAATATGTTGTTTTGAAGTTGTTGGACTAAGAGGCAAGAGTTATATATATGATAAATCAAGACACAATATAGTTATCAAGTCTCGCCTATGGGCATAAGTTTTGAAGTTTTTGGTCTAAATCTTGCCTCAAAGGCAAGAGTTACAAAGCATCTAATAAATCAAGACCTAATGTGATAGTGTCAAGCCATACCCTTGGGACTTAACTTGTTGTTTGGAAGTCTTTAAGTTAAGAAACAAATATTATAGATCATGTACTAGCATGAAGTCATGCCATAGGGAAGAACTTGTAATGTTTTGGTTTAAGTCTTGCCTCTAAGGCAAGAGTTACAGAGTATGTCATAAATCAAAACACAAAAAAAAAATTTATCAACTCTTGCCTATGAGTCATAACTTATTCTTTAAAAGATTTTATGCTAAGTATTGTCATTAAAATAAGAGGTGTAGAGTATCTCGTAAAATTTCAAACCATATGTATTTAAAATAGTAAATATGAAAAAAAAATTATCTTGAACTTGACACTTGAATTTAAGAATCATTTTATTTAAAAGAAATACAAAATATAAAAAATAAATATTATTTATAATCCCATAATTTTAAAAATAATAGAAAAAACTAAAGATAAGAAAAAAAAAAGAAAAGAAGAAAATAGATCGAAGGAAAAATAGAAGGAAAAAACGCCAGAGAAAAAGAAAGAAGGAAAAAATGATAGAAAAAAAAATGTAAGAAAATTGAGAAATGAGGGAAAAGAGAAAGAGAAACAAGAAAAAATTAAAAAATTTTAGTTTCATTTAATTATTAAAATATAAGTTTTCTTTATTTTGTTAGATATGGAGAATAATTTTGTCCAAACAATTTTCATTAAATGAATAAATGATATTTTAATAAGACTTTTTTTATAGAGGGCAAAATATCAAGACCATCGTTATTGGGGACTTTTTTTAACCTTGCCCCTTTATCAATGTAACAGCCTTACTTTTTTAAAAATAACTTCCGGAGAATTTTGAGTATTTTAATAAAAACATATTTATAAAGCAGTTAATTTATCCAAACACATAAAAAATAAATAAAATTAGTTTCAAGATTATATTTATTTTTGTCCTTAAACGTTTCATCTATGATCAGTAAGCTAAATCAAATCAGCATGAGGTTAAATATCATTTATTTATTTAGGTGAAGATAGCGGCTAACGCACAGTAAAAAAAAAATTCATGAATTAATTGACTATTAGATGGGTATTATCTTAAGTCATATTAACATACGGATCTTTGTTTATTTGGAGATTATACTGTCGTTTTCTTAATTATTTTATTTTAAGTGTGCAGGAAACTAATAAAATACACTATATTCTTAATTAACTCAACTGATTCTTAGGACAGAATGATGTAATTAACATGTGTAGTGGAAGAGTCAAGGTAGTTAAAGTTCAAACCATTAGGAAATTTTTTCAGTAATTAAATCAAACTTTCAATAGTATAACCTTTTAATGTCTTCATCATTCCCTGCGTAATGGAAGCCTTAAATTAGGCATACCACTTATTCTAATATTCTGCAACTCAAGATAACTTATGCAAGGCATTTGATGATGCTAAAAATTACTGCGTTTACATCAAATAAATTAGTGGAAGGCACATGCTTTTTATACATGGATTATCTATTAATTATGAGTAAATGATATGTATTCTGACTTTTATTTTAAATTGTTAGAATTAAATTATTTTATTTAGTGTAAATGAGGAGTGTTAAATATTAATAGTAAAAAACAAGTATCCAATTTTTGTAGCCCTTGCTCTTGTTCCCTATGTAATGGGGCGTGAAGCCAAATTTTCAAATATTTGGTGTGTGTTTGGTATGGAAAATATTTTTCTATTTTCTTATATTTAGTTGGATTAAATATTTTTTAAATTAATTTTTTTTTTGAATTTAAGGAAAATGACTTGTTTCTAAAAATTAAAAAAAATATTTTTCAAAATACTTGTTCAATAATCTCATTCCTACTTGTAGTCAAATCAAACGACCCCTAGTATTAAATAATGTTGTACTCTACTAATTTTTTATACATAATCACATGCATTATAGTATGTATAAGGATATAACAAATATTTACTCAAATGCATCATATATTTCTATGCACGTTCCATCTCTTGGTAATTTAATATATATGAACAGTTGGGTTTTCATTTTGAAGAGGATGTTGTGGGTGGGTTTATTAGGATGTGCATAGAAAATTAACTAGGATACGAATCCCAAAAATTAATGGGAATGTATTTCAGAATATTGTATTAATGGAGCCAGTCAACAATTGGCAAAATCTTTTCCCATGTGATTGTTGTATATTTTCTACTCCGTCGTCTAAACGCTCCTCACTCTTCACTGACCAACAAACATAAGTTTATGCAAAAAATAAAAGGTCATGTAACAGAACTGTATTTATTTCCATTGAGTGTTACTAATTTGGCCTAAATAATCAAATTTTATAGGGAGAAGAAATAGATATTATGCATGGTTAAGTTAGTACGACTGTTGTTTCAATTTTGATTTAATATAAAATTTTAAAAAGTAAAAGAAAATATTAAACATAATATGAAAATAATTTTTTTTAATATTAAACCCACCACTATCCATGATGAAAAAGGGAAAGATGAGAAGCATGTGAAGTAGGAAAAATACCTAAGCTACCAAGTTAACATGTGTTTTCTGTTTGTTAGTTATAAATGAAAAAAACAAACAGTAAATTTGACCCAATTACGGCTTAATTTTGTCTTCTGAATTTCCTATAAATACCCTTTTTCCAAATACTCATTTGCTCACCACATAGCAAAAATGAGTTTTATTATTCTTTTCCCACTTATTCTCACAATCATCTTTTCATTCAACTTATCAACAGCTGCAGATTCCATGTACAATGTCCAAAATTATGGAGCTAAATCCGATGGAAAATCGGATTCGTCCAAGGCGTTTATTATTGCATGGATTGCAGCGTGCGCATCTACTAGCGCGGCCACCATTTACGTGCCAAAGGGAAGTTACCTTCTTAGTAATGCATATTTTTATGGTCAAACTTGCAAGAGTAATGCCATTACCATACGCATTGTAGGTACACTTGTAGCTCCTTCCGACTATAATGTTATTGGAAAATCTGGCAATTGGATCAAATTTGAAAGAGTCACCGGAGTTTCCATCGTTGGTGGAACTCTAGATGGGCAAGGTACCGGTCTTTGGGCATGCAAAAACTCAGGCAAAGGTTGTCCCAAAGGAGCCACGGTATAACTTTAAATTCTCTATTGGTGGAAAACCTTATTTCTCGATTAACATACAAAACAAAAACATTTCGTGCAGACATTAGCATTTTACAACTCAAACAACATTGGGATAAGTGGATTAACTTCACAAGACAGCCAGATGTTCCACATTTTGTTAGACGGCTGCCATAATGCGAGTTACAAGGAGTGAAGATTTCAGCACCAGAAAACAGCCCCAATACCGATGGAATTCATTTACAGTCATCTTCCCATGTTACCATCATGAATTCCCAAATAGGGACAGGTGATGATTGCATCTCAATTGGTCCTGGCAACTCCAACTTGTGGATCGAAAACATTGCTTGTGGCCCTGGTCATGGAATAAGGTCACTCTTTTCGTAGCTAGATTGGTCCAAAACAAATTTTTATATTTGTATGAATAATGGAAATGTTCCACCTCTTTTTTTTTAATATAAAATTCGTCTAACTAATATTTTGTATCGATGCAGCATTGGGAGCTTAGGTTGGGATATGCAAGAGCCAGGAGTACAAAATGTGACTATTAAAACATCAACATTTACTTGGACTGAGAATGGTGTGAGGGTCAAAACATGGGCAAGGCCTAGCAATGGCTTCGTTAGGAATGTACTTTTTCAACATCTAGTCATGAATAATGTCGAAAATCCCATCATCATAGATCAAAATTACTTGCCCGATAGTGGAAATTGTCCTGAGCAGGTAAATTATAAAGAAATAGAAACCAAAGAGAATCGCCTCATATTTCATTTTTTGTGAATGCTTTTTTTTTCAGGGCTCTGGCATCAAAGTTAGTGATATAACGTATGAGGACATACATGGAACATCGGCTACAGAAATTGCAGTGAAATTCGACTGTAGCAAAACAAATCCATGTAACGGAATAAAACTATTGGATGTGAAACTTAGTTATAAGGATCATCCAGCTGAAGCTTCATGCGTTAATGCTGGAGGAATGGCTTCTGGTCTTCAACAACCTGCTAGCTGCTTACAAGTCTGAACAAAAAAAGAGGAACATTTCATTTCTTATTTTAGTTCCATATGTAGGAGACTATGTTATAATAGTACAATATAAGAGTATTGTTTTAGAAAACCATTAGACTTACTTGAGCCTATGGCTCCAATATCTTTAGCCTTCTTGGTATTGGGCCTGGCCTTGCAAGATATCTGTTGATGTGACCCATTAAATGTAAGAAAAAATTATATGGCATAGCAAACTGTGATAAATATTTAGTCAATATAATTGTACTTTATTTTATTTATTATATATGGATATAATTATGTAGTAAATTTCAAATCTCTTTTTTAGGCCTATACACGCTTAGTACCATTTTTATATGTATCCTTCTGCAATGTTTAAGGCTTCCGTATTATTTCAACATTCAATCTTTTCTCTTTCATTATTAATACATTAGCGTGATTCTCTCCAATTTCTCTTCTACGTCAATATCCTTCAAACAATTTTAGGAAGAGAAAGTGAAATTCTTTGTACGTGGATATCTTCTAAATCCTTATTTCATCTCAAAGGTTTTATTTGTATATATTTATTTATATATTAATTTATGAACATGTGTCTTGCACTTGTATCCCATATAAATTTTTATAAATCTATTAGAACGATTAAAATTTTATGAAAACATGCGTGGTTTGAACTTTGGTTAGTATTTAACTAACTTCCAGTGAAGTCGCAACTGGCTAATTCTAATTTGAATTCAAATAAAAAACTTATAACAATCAGAAATTTATGAAAAACTAAATTAAATAAGTCTAGTCAAGAGAAAATAAAAAAAATAGGGAAGAAAAAATTTCAACATATATAGCGTTAGTAAGACTTTAATCATAACAATATATGAAAAAAAGAAATATATAGAATTAGTACATAATTTTTGTGTTCTTATCGATTTCTTCTGTCCAACTAATCAAAATTCAAGAATTTTCTACATCACGAATTAAAGCATAAAATAAATAATATAATAGTGTTAAGTGCTTCAATATTTTTACTATAGAATGCAAAGGATGTTCTAGGTGAGAGTCCCATGAAACAAAAAAGATGAATTATATAGATAAAATTGGGGGAATATCAAAAGATATCTTAAAGCTTAGATTAAATAGTTGGAGGTTATGAAGAATATGAAAAGTATAAGAGTTATGAATATGAAGAGTAACAATTGAATAAATAATTGAATATGAGTTAGACTTTATAAAGGATTTTTTAAAATTTTTTTAATGGTATTGTTATAATAATTTAACTTTGTAAGGATATTTTGATATTTCAACTTTTAACATTTTTGTTCCCACTTTTAATAATATATAATTTTCTTTCATTATCTTTGAATTATTGTGATTTTCTTCCATTTTTCTTCCATTTTAAGATTCCTTGAACAATTTTAGACATTAAAGTGTTATTCTTCTTTTGCCATCAAATATCTTCCAAATTCATAATTCATCATGAAAGTTTTATTTATATACAATCTATACATTTTCATCAATTTTTTAGGGTTTCAGCACCAACTTTCCTTTTCACCATTACAATGGACGAAATTAGTACTTCAAAGAGGTTACACAAGGTATAAATTACTTTGGTAAATTTTGGGATGAAGCACCAACTTTTCATTTGCATATTATTCTACAACAAGCTATACTTCTAGCCTCTGTCACTGCAATGGAGATCAAAATATGAACAAAGAATCGTAATGATCTCATACAGTTGAATTTAATTAATCAAGAACAAGGGGCAAAATCCATCAAGAGGAAAAACAATGTCACACCCCGGGAGGGGACCCAAGACGTGACCGACACCTAAAGACTATTTCTAGTCCCCAAATGAATCACTTGACCTCATCACATTCATTCAATTAATCATTTTACTAATCAGCAGAAGTTAACAGAATGAAAATGGGCATATCTATCATCTAGTCTCAAAATAATAGGATAAATGAAAGGCTAGTAAAAAGAATTAAGTCACAATTTTAACAATCAGCATTCAACTCTAGTCTATGAAGCATCTATCACTATTAGGTGGTGCCAATGACAGACTCATTACTATCTCAATCAAAATAAAGCTAAGCAACTCTAACTCTAAAGCATGATAAAATAAAGTAAATGAATTCTCCAAAGTAGGGGAGGCTCACCAATCCGCTGAACGTCCAAAGATCCTCAACGATGCACCTGCTGATAATCTTTATCCTATGTAGCTACATTATAAAATGATGCAGCGCCAAAGTGGCGTCAGTACGTGAAATATACGGTATGTAAAATAGTTAAGTGAAATCAAAACAGGTAGAACAATATAGAAATAACAATCAACTTAATACAGAAACCAATCAATATGTCAAATGTCTATCTAAAGCAAGAATAAAGAGCAGACATATGACCCATCAACCAATCAATCCATCAATCAAATCATACTCATCTTAAAAGGACTCATCTCAACTGATCTCATCTCATCTTATCTCAACTTAGAGTACTTAAGATGGGAACTTTCTGGGAGTTTCTCTTATCCGACAATAATCACTTATGAGCCAGTGATTGTACAATGATTATATTGTTGTTACCATAGCCGTTTTGTACTTGCCAGGTAGAGAACGAATCAAAATCATAAGGACAAGTCCAAATGGAGACAAAAGATCTATAAGTCCTCTGTTGATTTCAAGGACTTCTAATCAGAGGGGTCCTCAACACAATATGATGTGGTGGTCCTAATCCTCACCTATGCTTGGCTACATAGTTTGACAAGTGCGAGTTGGTTTAACTCTTACTCTTTTGGTACTCGATACTCTTCCCATGACTCAATGCTCATAAAACAATCGATCCAATCAAACTATCTCAATCCAATCATCTAAATCAGCCTCATGGAGACAAAATCTTTCAATTAGTCTCGTAGAGACACTAATCATCTCATCAATCAATAGCTCAATCAATAGCTCAAGGGGCTAATCGAATAGACAAATCATAGAGTTTATTTATGGAGACTCAAGGGGCTATCAAGTTCTATCAACTCATCATCATTCTCACATAACAATCACAATCAACTTTCTCAATCAAGGCTATAGACTCAATCCCTATCTTCTTTCATGCATGTTTTTAAAAGTTAATGCATAGGTTTATGCAATATCTCATGAAAATATTCAATTCAAAAAAGCAAATTTATGATAATCATCAATATAAGAAAATACATGTAAGAAATATAATTTTTTGAGAAAATAATCAAGATTCATGCTTGTAGACTCAAGAACCTTCAACTCTCTTCTAAGACCATCTATGGGGCACACGAGATAACAATCTCATGCTTCTAGTTTAGCCTTACATACCTAGAATGAAGCTCTTCAAATCACCATTCAAGAACTCTCCTCGAATTCTCCAATCTTACGTTTTTCTTTCTTCTCTCTCAAGCCCTAACTTTCAAGTGTTATGAAGTGTACTTAAAATGGGGTTTTAGACCCTATTTACTCATCAAAACAACCTAAATTGATTGTGTTTTGAGTTTAGGAGGGCTTAGAAAAAGTCTAGAATGCCCCTAAAAACATTTAAAATTTTGAACTTCGGTGGAACAGGTTGAGGTAACAGGTCCGCGACGCAGACTTGTCGTGCACCTGTGTAATTTCAAAAATTCAGTCCTGTCAAAAAAATAAAAAATATAAGTGTGTGTCCATGATAGGTCTGCATCGCGGCCCTAACATGAACCCTCACTATCTCAGTTTTTCGGATCGAAAAATTATTTTTTGATCCTGTTGCTCTAAAATTGGATTGAGATCACTCTCCCACCCAGTTTTTTGTGTTGATCACAAATCTGATCTTGAATGTTTCATCCGAGCTTGGATAGATGCGTTATGTGCACGATTCCATTCTAGGAGCATTTTAATAGTTTCATCGGGCATTACAAAAAAGGCGTAAAACCTTCAAAAGAGAAAACTAACTTTGGAAAGAAAAAAAAGTTAATAATGTTGCCCCTGGTAGCAATTGAGAAGAAGTGCACGAAGAAGAAGGACAAACAATAAAAGAGGTATTATAATCTAATCCGAAAAGCTTTGATACTTGAATATTTTTATAAATAACCCATCAAGTATATTTTTCACTATATTGAATGTATAAGAAATCAATAGTTGTATCCATTAATATAATATTTTGTATTTACTATATGTTTAATAATTTTATTATATTTTATGTATTATTTAGTTCCATATACAAAATGTATACAACCTTATGTCAAAGTAACTGTATTGGGGCGTGATGTTTAACTTCATTCATTTTTCATATATTTGTATGCATAATATCATCTATTACGTGTTAAATCATACTGTTGAAGCCCCACACATGCAAATATACACAAATCACAATGTAATTCGTGATTTAAAGCAAAAGCTTAGTTAGGTGCAGTTTAACAAGTTTAAGAATACATGTTTGGTATATACATCTGTATGCACTAGTGATTTGTTCAGGCACAAATATTTAGATATTTCACGTTGTAATCCTTAAGAAGTTCCAACTATCTCCTTTGCCTCAAATTAAAATCTCTTTGAGTGAACACACACTGCAAGCTCTTGTGATCACTGAATACATCAACATGGACCCCATATAGATAATGTTTCCAAATCTTCAAAGAAAATACCACAGCTGCTAATTCAAAGAGAAATAGGATCATAGCTCTTTCAAATCAAAATCATGCATACTTATACTTAAGAAGCCAAATCATATTTTATAATCATACATACTTGGACTTAAAAGTCAAATCATACTTAAATACATGATTACATGCATAGGAATAGTTCATTCATACTTGAACATGATGGTGAATACTCACCCATAATTTCTTAAAGCCATATAATAGATATTATGTGATCATATGTCATGTAATAACTATACTTGTTTGAAATCATAGTCATAATCATAATTGAGTAATAACCCACATCATAAATCTCATAAAAAAATACTTGTTCATACATGCATATGCCAACATGAGTTTTAGGAATTCATAATTAAAATAATATAATAAGATAAAATCATATAAATCCATAAAGAAATTAACAATTAAAGAATAATTAAAATTATCCACGCATAAGTTCATAAATTAAAGGGATATGCATTTTAAAATTCTCATAAGATTTATGGAATCATCATAACAAGATTAAATTCATCGTAAAATCAATAATTAAGTTCAGTCCATAGCTCAATTTCAACAAATTAAAACTAATTTAAGAGACTCGTTTGCAAACTATCCTTATAATTCATGAAATCAAGAAAATAGAATTTTTGGGTCTTCATGATCAATTAGAGGCGAATCACAGATCAATCCAATATACCTTGAGGAGATTAGGAGAAATAAGATGAATTAGACTTGAAAGTGAAGCACCTTTGAATTCCCCAACTTGAATCTTCAAAGCCTGATTTGAAAGGACTTTTTGAGAATTAAATTTTTGAGTTTAAGTGTTTGAATTGAGAATGGAGTGTACTGAATGAGTGAGGACTGATTTAGAGGCCTTAGGATAGCCAAGACCTATGCACTAAAAGGCTTCAGCTCGTGAAGCCCTATATGGCTCATGAGGTCCTGTCATGGAGGGTCCCAAGTTCAAGATAGTAATTTAACACTTATAATAATTTACTAAAGGGTCCTTCCATGCACGGAAGCCCACCACGACCTGTAGTGGCTTGTACGGGTTGTATAAGTGCCTATGGTGTCTCCTTTGGTCGAAAACATGGCCTTGAAAGCAGGGGCTCTTCCCACGAGCCGTGAAAGGCTCCATGGAGGTCCACCAAGGCTTGAACTTCTCCTGAGGCCAAGATAAGCCAGGAAAAGGCCAAGGGTCAACCCAAGGCTGCCTCTATGGCTCGTGGAGGTGTTCCTGGAGAGGCACCTTGACAAAAAATCATGAAAATCCATTTCTAAGCATCGTTAAGGCCTCTCAATGTCCGGGTCCTTACAAAGTGAATGTATGTCGATGCTTGCTCTCAATCTTGAGATATATTGATTAAAATTGGGAGAAAAACTTAGGGCAATTGTTTTGTAGTAAGGGCACATGGTTGATGAAGAGCAGGTGATTTATATGATATACTGAGTGAAGTGCCATGCTTGAGTTTGTAAAAAGTTGTTGAGTTGATTCTTGAGGTTAAGAGGTTTCAACATAGTTGTTACATAATGAATGTGAAGTGTTGTCATGCATATTATGAAAAGATAAATGCCTTATGAGTTGGGTCATTCAAAGTTCGAATGTTGTTATTCTGAGTCAAAGTCTTATGTGCAATTGTGCAGATCTGTTCGAGGACGAACAAAGCTTTAATTATGGGATGATTATCTTGGACATATTTATATATTTAAAAGCCAAATGAAACTCATAGTTTAGCTATGTTTGAAAGAAACATTCATATAATTGTCATTATTTGATCTTGATTTTGACATTTATTATTTGATTTTATAGGTTGTAAATCACGTGGTAAGGACAATAAATGAAGAATCATAGAGTGAAACGCAAGATCAAAGAGAAAGCATAATCCTTAACTCATAGAGAAAAACCATAGGAGTCAGTAATGGCTCCATGTCGCGGAGCCTGAGGAAGAAACTTGAAGTAAAAAATGATGTGAAATAGAGAAGTACGTAATGGAGGCAGAGCATATTGCGGAGAAGGCAAAAATTGGTACAAGGTAGGTCCGCTATTATGGACCTTTGACATAAATTTCTATGCATTTTTTTCAATTATAAATCGATTTTATTTTTTTATTAGTTATTCTTTTTCTAATATTTAGAGAGAAAGACTTAGGTCGACTTTCTATGATTCTTTCCTACTTTTCTTCATCTTTTAATTTTGTGAATGATTTTTGAAGATTCAAACACTATCAAATCAAATTATGAGTGGTTAAGTCTCTTCCTTTCTGGGGTTGAGACTATGTATGATTGTATTATATTAGTTCTTTACATGAAGATGAGTTATCATTAAAAGTTATTCTTGTGTTCTTAATTTTATCATTTTAATGCTTGATCACTATTAGAATAATTATATTGTCTTTTCTTGACCTCAGAAGAGGAACAGAGAGAAAGAATGTGGAACGCAAGGGTCCTAGTCTTTTGGCAAAAACATAGATTGATTTGTATCTAAGATATGGATATACCTAGCTACAGACTTAGGGTACTTGGTTATGGAACAAGATAAAAGTTTAATGAAGCCTATCCTTGCTCAATGATGTAGTTAGATTCTCAATTGTGATAGACAATTAGAGATCGGGAAATCATGATCATATTATTAACTTGTAAATCAACAATGTGATGACATTTCGAATTCTAAAGTTAATAATACTATGAATGAACTTTTTATACTACAGCCGTGAAATTAGGCAAGTCATTGTTGAGGACAAAGGATCAATTGAGCATTGGTAAATATAAATTTGAGAGAAAAATTTATTCTATTACTTACTAGAATAGATTACAAAAACAACTCTCAGACTCACACAATATACTCTTGTCTTGGTGTTCTTGGTGGTATCTTACAAATGAGGATTGTACCTCTATTCATAGTAAATTTTTGCAGGTGTAAATTCTTTAAAGTTGGTGGCCAACTTTGAAGAAAACTGCACAGCCTTCATTTGAACAGTTATTCAAATGGGCTGTGCAGCCATTGTTGAATTCAACAATGGCAGGTTGGTGGCTTTAATTGTGGAATGCTACAAAGTAGCATTCCTTGACTTTGAAGTCAAATATGGCTGGATTTCTTCAACTCTCCCCCTCCAGTTATATCCAGAACAAGCATTCTAGCTATATCTTTGCATAGATCTAACTTCTCTCGAGTCACTACTTTCGTTAACATGTCAACTGGATTCTCCTTCATATGGATCTTCATTAGTCTCAACAGTTGCCGATCCATCACCTCGCATATCCAATGATACCGAATATCAATATATTTTGTACGAGAATGGTACATCAAATTCTTGCTCAAATCCAGAGCTCTCTGATTGTCACAATGTACCTTATACTCCTTTTGCTTGATTTCAAATTCTTAGAGATAATGCTTTAACCACAACATCTCTTTTCCAGATTTCGTAACAGCAATGTATTCTGCTTCAGTTGTGGATAAAGCAACACACTTCTGTAGTCTTGACTGCGATGAAATAGCTCCCCTTACAAAAGTAAAAATGAACCCTGAAGTAGATTTTCTACTATCAAGATCTCTGGCCATATCTGTATCTGTATAACCCTCCAAAATTGGATCAACTTCCCCGTAGCAAAGACATAATTTTATTGTACCCTTAAAGTACCTGAGAATCAACTTTACTCCCTCCCAATGCTCTTTCCCAGGGTTGGAGAGAAAATGACTCACCCTTCCCATTGTGTGAACAATATCTGGCCTCGTACATACCATTTGATCTGCTAATTCATGTTATACTGTCGTTATTGTCTAATGGGACACGCCGTCTATACCATCACATGACAGAAAGACTTTTGATACAAGACACCTTTATAGATCTTTAGTCCTAATGCCACACCGATGACTCTACACACGTCGATCCATCTGTTCAAGCTCTAAGTTCATACTTGTGACCATTCCAAGTATGACTCTAATTGAAGTAATCTTGACTACTAGTGAAAATATCTCGCCAAAGTCGATCCCTTTTTTTATTGGAATCCTTTAACTACAAGCCACACCTTGTATTTCACTATTTTTCCGCTGCCAACCTTTTTCAGCTTGAACACCTATTTATTTTTCAGTGCCTTCTTCTCTCGTGGAAGTTCTATGATCTCATAAGTTTAATTTTTCTATAGAGATTCCATTTCATCCTACATTGCGAGAAACCATTTTTCTTTGTCCTTATGAGATACTGCTTCATGGAAACTCTCTAGTTCTCCATCTTTAGTAAGTAGAAGGTACTCGGATTCAGGATATCTTCTCGATGAAATCTGACCTCATTCAGATCTATGAACTTCTGGAATAATTTGAGGAGATCCACCATCATCTTGACCTTGTGATGGTCTTGAAACGTCTGACAGATGGGATTGTGGCTCCCCCTGCTCAGCACCGTCAATTTCCTCATTATCTTCTAATTCTGGTATATCTTCAGGCACAATGTCACCATTTATCAAGAATGGTTCTGTTGTTGCTTCTAGCATCTGATCTGCAACATTTATTTTCTAAGACACTATGGGCTTTTCAATGTCATCAATTATTTGACTTTTATGGAATACCACGTCCCTACTTCTGATTACCTTTTTCTTCTTTGGATCCCATAACCTGTATCTAAATTCTTCATCTCCATAGCCAATAAAATGCATGGAGTGGTCCTTGCATCTAGCTTTTGCCTTAGCTCCTTAGATATATGTGCGTACACCAAACACCCAAATACTCTCAAGTGGGAGTATGATGGATCCTTTCCAGACCAAAGTTTCTCCGGAACTTCAAAATCTAATGGTACTAATGGAGATCGGTTGATCAAGTAACAGGCGGCTCTGACTGCTTCTCCCTAGAATGACTTTGGCAGCTTAGCCATACTGAGCATGCTCCGAACACGTTCCATGATTATTCGGTTTATTTTTTCAGCTACACCATTGTGTTGAGAGGTACATGTGACCATCTTCTCATGTCGGATGCCATATGATCTGCAATAGGCATCAAACTTCCTAGAAGAGTATTCACCCCCATTGTCGGATCGAAGATACTTCAACTTCTTTCCTGTCTCACATTCTACCATGACATGGAATAGTTTGAAGTAATCAAACACCTGGTCCTTCATCCACAAGAAATACACCCATATCTTTTGAGAAGCATCATATATGAACGTTAGAAAGTATCGGTTGCCACCGAGTGATTCAACCTCCAAGGGCCCGCAAACATCAGAGTGAACCAGACTAAGTAACTCTGATCTTCTTGTTGAAGAGGAATTAAACGAAACTCTATGTTTCTTACCAAACAAACAATGATTGCTAGGATCTAGTGCAGTATCCTTGTCTATATTGATAAGTTCCTTCTTCATCAGGGTCGACAACCTTTTCTCACTCATGTGGCCAAGTCTCTGATACCATAAATTTTGAGAAAGCCTCATTTTCCACTATATTGAGGCTGTCTGTGAATATCTTTATATTAGTTTTGTATAACGTGCCACAAATACGTCCTCGAGCAACTTTCATAGCGCCTCTTGACAATTTACCGGTGCCTTTACTGAAAAGACTATCATAGCCCTGTTTGTCAAGAGCTATACATGAAAGAAGATTCAGCCAAAAATCTGACACATGGCGAACATCCTTTAAAGTGATTGTACTCCCGAAACTTGTCTTTATCTGGACATCAGCAATTCCTACAATCCTAGAGGAACTAGAATTTCCCAACTTTACAGCTCCAAAGTCTCCAGCTTTATACGTTGTAAGGTATTCCTTATGTGGAGTAACGTAGTAGGTTACTGCAGTATCTGCCACCCATTTTGTATCTTTTCTTGAGACGTGAAGGCATGTCTCATTATGGGTTGAACAATAAGCTACATCTCCAAGAATAGTAACTAATATTTCTTCACCCTTGTTCTTCGGCTGCGAACTGCTCCGGAAGATGATGTTGACTCTTCTGTGGTCATTATCACCTTACAATAGCTTAATTCACCAAAACGAGGTTGAATCTTGAAAAATGGAGCTCACCGTTACATCCAAAAATGTAAAAAAAGGTGGAATTGACACTTTGAGGCCAACATTCCACTATTGGGGTAGAACAATAATTTCAAAAATTTTAGGAACTAAACTAAAATTTTAGAAAAATCAGGGGTCACACTATAATTTCAGAAAGATCAGGAGCCAATCTGAAATTTTCTAAAAGTTGAGAAACCAAACTGAAATTATAAAAAATTTTAAGGGTCACTTTGCAATTTCTAAAACTATTGCAGATTCCGACAAGGAACAGTGTTATCGATCGTCTTTTCCGGCAGAACTTCGATGAACAGTGTCATCTTCTCCGGTGGATCTCCGATGAACAGTGTCATCTTCTCCGATGGAACTCCGGCAGCGTTGATCAAACTTTGACCGCAATTTCTAGGCTTGTTTGATCTCCGATTAGGTCGCCGTTTGGTGTGTTGAATTCAGTTCGACGAGACGAATCCAATGGTGCAATCAGAATTGAATTTTGAGTAAAATTCTAAAAATCCAAATTCGACCTCTCACCAAAAAACTCGACCAACGCTTTTAACTTGGCTCTGATACCACTTATTGATACCAAAGGATCAATTGAGCATTGGTAAACACAAATTTAAGAAAAAAATTTCTTCTATTACTTACAAGAATAGATTACAAAAGCTACTCTCAGACTCACACAATACACTCTTGTCTTGGTATTCTTGGTGGTATCTTACATATGAGGATTGCACCTCTATTTATAGTAAATTTTTCAGGTGTGAATTCTTCAAAGTTGGTGGCTAACTTTGAAGAAAACTGCACAGCCTTCATTTGAACAGTTATTCAAATGGGTTGTGCAGCAATTGTTGAATTCAACAATGACAGGCTGGTGGCTTCAATTGTGGAATGCTGCAAAGCAGGATTTCTTGACTTTGAAGTCAAATATGGCTGGATTTCTTCAGCCATTGACAAAATCAAGTGAAATCAAACCATTGTTAGTTAAATTAGTTTACTTACTGCATTTTAGATTAATAAATCACTCTAAACACTTGCTTTTAATTATAGTTACAAAGAAAATTAGATAATTATAAAGTCCTTTGAGTTCGATATTCCCGTGACTTACTTGTTTAACCACATGAGCATTTGGAAGCAACAAAAATAGGTAGTAATCTCTCCTTTAATTACTAAACAAGTTGTGTTCTCATTGACAAAGTAAATGAGTATAAATTTTGATGTTTTGTGGTTTTTTCATATACAACTTGTGGGAACGATTTTGCCAGCATGCGAAGGCTGGTCTTCTCAAATGATCATTGTAAGTGAGTTTAATATCATGCAATTTAATTCCAGTAATCAAATTTCATGGCTGCTTGGGTAGATGAGGTTCCTTTCACATTCTTGAATGTTACATCGCTCATCTTCACTCCTCAACTCTGTATTATTATCAAATCATTATAAATTGAAGAATTTAATTGATTGTGTAGCTATCCAACTTCTATTTCCATATCAACGCACAATTCAAGTATTTTAAATAGCTAGTATTGTAAATATATCTCAATCCAAGGAAAAATTTCAGACTCTTTGAATAGTACACTTTTGCGGAGGCATATTAAATCCTCTTTTTCTCTTTCTTAAATCAAAATTAAAAGTAAAAGAAAATTGAGGGAATATAATGACTCATGAAATTAATATTATTAATCCTCACTTTTAATTTATTTGTGTTACTTTCTCGTTTCATTCGTTTAAAAATAATATTCTTTTTTGATAACTCTTTGATTCCAACATCAATTTTTTACATACATGTATATTTAAGATCATAAAATTACATGATATATTATACAGTTTTAGTCTAAGACTACAAAATAGTCAAAAGTTTTAATTTCTTTACTTTCTTAAAATTAGTATCAAGTAAAAACCAGACAAATAGATTGAAGGAGATCGAGGGAGTACCTGACGAGGGCACAATTATGGGGACAATAGTTTTGGTCAATGAAGATGGGATTTCCAACATTCCTCACAACAAGGTTTCTAAACATAAGATTTTTAGCAAAGCCACCACTTGGTCTTGCCCATGATTTTATCCTAACCCCATTTTGCGTCTTTGTGAACACCGAATTCGCTACTGTCACATTTGCACTCCAGCTTCATTCATACTATGTCCCAAACTTCCAATGCTGCACGTACAATTCAAGAAAGTCATTACTAGTAATATAATTATTATGTAATGCACAATTAAGTACGTACCTTATGCCATGCCCTGGTCCACATCCAATTTGTTCAATCCACATGTTCATTGAGCCAGGGCCGATGGAAATACAGTCATCTCCAGTCTTGATAATGTCGCCTTTAATTATAACCCCCCTTGAGTTCTGCACATGAATGCCATCCGTGTTTGGGCTTCCACTTGGAGTTGTTATCTTAACATTCTCG
>JAOTQJ010000011.1:7308242-7318474 GCA_025642045.1 Solanum sejunctum | reverse complement strand
GCGAAAAATGGGTCTAACCCCAATTTTAGAGACACCGTATCAAAATTTGAAAAACGTAAAATGCAATTTCCAGAGAGTTTTTTGCGCCCAAGGCGCGCCTCTATGTAATTTTTCGTCAGTTTTTGTTGTTTGGTCCAAGGCCTTTGGGTCTTGGGCCTAAGTCTTTCCATGCATAAAAGTACCTATACTTAGCGGTATTTCACTTTTATATCATACAAGACATTCCCCAATACTTTCTCAAACACTTAGACAAATATTTCACCCCAAAATTCAAGTGCCAAAACTGATTCGGATCTTAAGGATTTCACTGAAGTTTCAAGTCTCCATTTTCAATCTTTATCAAGTAACTCTCCAAGGTTAAGTTATGTAGGTTTAAACCATTAGATCCTTTCACCTATGGTACCCAAGCTTCCTTTTTACCTAAATTACATATTTCTAAGTTAATTTTACTTATGGGTCTTCTAGTACAAATTTGACTATGAACTATGTTAGGATTTTGTAAAAGTGTGACTATTTATGCATGCTTTGAGGTATGAATCTTAGATCTAAGGGTTTTGACGTATATTGTATGAGAGTATTACCAAGTGTTGGTGGGTAGTTTTATATTGAATTTACTAGCATGATTTTACTCTTGAATTGTACGCTTTTACATTAGCATTGTACACCTACCAAGTGTTTGGCAAAATCTCCGGTTAATGCATCTTGAGTTGTTAAAGGCCTAATTCTTGGCATATGAGTTATGCGACTCTATGATGAAAAAAGGATGATATGTATGTGTTGATCACGTGAAAATCATCTACAGTGTTGTGAGTTGACCATCAACCAATTGAGGGGTTGATACCTCAATTGCCTCGGATGGAGGTGGTAAGCCATCAACCAATTGATGGGTTGATACTTCAATTACTTCCGATGGAGGGTAGTCATGTCCATCATCCATTCAAGGTGTTGATTCGTCAATCACTTCTAAGGAGTGGTCTACCTTAGATTCCAAGTACTAAGTTGCTTGGTCTATGATGATGGTCTATTCCTACATATGTAATATATTCTATACATAAGCATGCTTACTTCAAGTGTCATATATGTTCATCTGTTGTCCATTTATGCATTTTGACTATGTTTCTTATCTATTATTGCATTGTATCCTACTATATGATGTTACCATATAAGAATCGAAGCCCCATTTGATCATCCTCCTTCTCCACATGGCTAGTATGATATCTCTCAAAGCAAGTTGGTGAGTTCTCAACTTTGAAGATATACTTTTCTTGATTCATGCTATGTATAAACTCTCCTTTCTCTATGGTATGCTATGACTATGAGGGTGAGCCCAATTGTTTGTCTTGGCCCCCGCTAAGTTCTATGTTCTGTGGTGTTATTGGACAAGTTATGCAATGATGCTATGGGGTTTGACTCTCTTGGCTCTTTTGATGTTTTTATGATATGAAGGATGTCCCTTAGCCCCATATACCCTCTTTACTATCTTTTATTGTTGTTTTATTGCTTTCACGACCAAAGATGTGTAATGATATGTTAAGAGGCTTGATTATGGTTCCTTCGGGTTCCCCATTATCCGTGTCACATCTAGGCCTTAGGCTTGGGTCATGACAAACTTGGTATCATAGCACTAGGTTGTTAATTGTCTTTGGTGTCCAACACACCACGTTGATTAGAGTATTATTCATGGTTGTGTTATGTATCACAAGTATGAGTAAGAGGCTATGGGACATTCTAGGAAATATTTCCTTTCTTCTTACTCTATATCATGCTATAGAAGTTAAGGTAAGGTTTTCCCCCCAAGGATTGTTCTTTGCTATGCGAGATCATTCCTCACACAAGAGGAAGAAGAGCCCGATACACCTGGGGAACAATAGGCTTATGGTGAACTCTAGGATAATCTCACTTTGCTAGCTCAAGTCGTGGCTAACCAAGTCAACAAAGTTGCCCATACCCTTCATGCTCCTACTCTGGCATCTCGGGTGATGGACTTTATGAGGATGAACCCATTGGAGTTCAATATGTCTAAAGTGGATGAATACCCTCAAGAACTTGTTAATGAGGTATACAAGGTGTTTTCCATTATAGGTGTGAGGTCAAAAGAGATGACAGAGTTGGAGACTTACCAACTCAAGGGGGTCGCTCAAATATGGTACACTCAGTAAAAGGAGGAGAAGGGGAACAACAGTGTGATTCTATAGGAGGAGTTTAAGGCAGATTTCCTCAACTAGTTTTTCCCTCTTGAGCTTAGAGAGGCCAAAATGATGGAGTTCATGAATTTGAAGCAAGGGTCTATGAGTATGAGAGAGTATGTCCTCAAGTTCAACCAACTCTCAAAATATGCTCCACACTTGGTTGCTGACCGAAGGTATAGAATGAATAAGTTCATGATGGGTATATCTTATTTGGTGAAATTAGGAGTACCGATTGGCTATGTTGACTAGTGATATGGATTTATCCCACTTGATAACATATGCCGAGCAACTGGAGGGGGAGAAATTGAGAAAAATAAGGTCATGAGGCCAAGAGGTCCCATTTTGATGTTAAGTTCCAAACTCCTAAGAGTGGCCAATTTCACCAAAGCCAAGGGTTTTCTCATGGTCCTAGTGGTAGATTTGTCAATGACTACCCAAGGCCCCAAGAAGGTGGTGGTGTGTTGCCAACACCTATGTATCCAATGAGTGGTTGGGGCCATGGTAGCCTATGCTTGAGGGATACCAATGCTTGTTTTGGTTGTGGGAAAGTAGGCCACAAGGTGAATGATTGTCCACGAAATCGCAATAAGGGTAAGGATGTTCGTCCTCAAGCCTGGGGTGCCAATGCGATTCTTTTGGAGGGAGAAGGACAACAAGGTAGTGACCCAAGGCACAATCGATTTTATGCTCTCCAAGGGAGGCAAGTTGTTGATGAGGTTCTCGATGTTGTCATCGGTATGTTAAAAGCCTTTGATTTTGAAATGTATGAATTGATAGAGCCAGGTCCGACTTTTTCTTTTGTTACTCCTTTTATTGCCAAAAATTTTCATGTTGAACCCAAATTGTTCGGTGAGTCTTATGAGGTGTCTACTCCCATTGGTGCATCTATTGTTGCTAGAAAGGTCTATAAGAATATTCCCATTTACATCTTGCATAAAATATTGCCTTGTGATCTTATTGATTTGGATATGGTTGATTTTGATATTATTCTTTGGATAGATTGGTTGCATGCATATTATTCCTCTATTGATTGTAAAACCTATAGGGTCAAGTTCCTATTTTCTAATGAATTTGTCCTTGAGTGGGAGAGTCATGATGTGGTGGTTAAGGGTAGGTTTATCTCTCGCATTAAAGCCCAAAAGTTGATCTCTAAGGGGTGTCTTTATCATCTTGTGAGAGTTAGGGATATGGAGTCCAAAGTCCTTCTTATAGAGTCGGTTCTAGTGGTGATTGAGTTTCTTGATATCTTTCCAAATGAACTTCCCGGTATTCCTCCCGAAAGGGAAATACACTTTAGTATAGACCACCTCGCTGATCAACCCATTTCTATTCTCCCTTACCGTATGGCCCTGATGGAGTTAAAGGATTCTAAGGAGCAATTGATGGATTTGTTGGAGAATAGTTTTATTAGGCCTAGCCAATCATCTTGCGGTTGACCAGTGTTGTTTGTAAAGAAGAAGGATGGATCTCTTAGAATGTGTACTGACTACCGGCAACTTAATAGGGTTACCATCAAGAATAAGTACCCTCTCCGAAGAATTGATGATTTGTTTGACCAACTTCAAGGGGCTAGTCACTTCTCTAAGATTAATCTTCGGTCCGAGAATCATCAAGTGAAGGTGAGGGAGTGTGACATTCCCGAGACGGCCTTCCGAACTAGGTATGGACATTATGAATTTGTGGTTGTCTTTTGGGTTGACCAATGCACCGACTATCTTCATAGATCTTATCAATAGGGTCTACCCTACCTTGATTTGTTTGTGGTGGTTTTCATTGATGATATTTTGATCTATTCTCATAGTGAGGAGGAGCATGTGGCTCATTTGAGGGTAGTACTATAAAGATTAAGGGAAGAGACATTGTATGCTAAATATAAGAAGTGTGAATTTTGATTGAAAGAGGTTGCCTTTCTATGTCATGTGGTGTCAGGGGATGGTATTAAGGTGGATCCTAAAAAGACAAATGTGATTAGAAATTGACTTCGACCATTGACCTCATTAGACATTAGAAGCTTCTTGGGCTTAACGGGTTACTATCAGATGTTTATGAATAGGTTCTTTTCTATTACTTCTCCTATGACTAAGTTGACTCAAAGAAGGCTATGTTTTTCTGGACCGATGAGTATGAAAAGAGTTTCTAAACCTTGAAGGATAAGCTTGTCTTTGCTCCTATCTTGTCTCTATCGGAAGGGTTGGAAGGGTATGTTGTTTATTGTGATGCCTCTCGAATTGGTTTGGGTTGTGTGTTAATGCAAAATGGTAAGGTAATAGCCTATGCTTCTAGGAAACTTAAGGTGCATGAAAAGAATTATCCTACTTATGATCTCGAATTAGCCACCATGGTTTTTGCTTTGAAAAATTGGCGTCATTATTTATATGGGGTGCAGGTTGTTGTGTTCATAGAACATAATAGTCTCCAATATGTATTCACTCAAAAGGATATCAACTTGAGACAACGAAGGTGGCTAGAACTTATTAAGGATTATAATATGAGTGTAGATTATCATCTGGATAAGGCTAATGTTGTGGTGGATGCTTTGAGTAGGATGATTATGGGTAGCCTAGCTCATGTTGATGATGGGGACAAAGAGGTGGCTAGAGAGGTCCATCGATTGGCTAGATTGGGGGTTAGGTTGGAGGAGGTTGATAATGGTGGTATTGTGGTTGTTGACAATTCAAAATCTTCCTTGGTTGATGAGGTAAAAGCAATGCAAGATCTTGACCCCTCCTTGTTAGAATTGAAGGCCTTGGTGAGAGAGGGCAAGGTGGAGGTTTTCTCCCAAGGGGGAGATGGTCTCCTTAGGTACCAAGGTAGGTCGTATGTGCCTTGTGTTGATGACTTGAGAGAGAATATTCTTGATGAGGCTCACAATTCTTCCTATTCTATTCACCTTAGTTCTACAAAGATGTATGCAGATTTGAGGGATTTGTTTTGGTGGGGAGATATGAAGAAAGACATTGCCAAATTTGTATCCAGTTGTCATTGTTGCCAATAAGTCAAAGCTGAACACCATAGGCTGAGTGGCCTAACCCAAGACCTAGAGATTCCTACTTGGAAGTGGGAGGAAATTAACATGGATTTTGTGGTTGGGTTGCCTAAGACTAGGAAGCGTTTTGATTCTATTTGGGTTGTGGTTGATAGAATGACAATGTCGGCTCATTTCCTACCTGTTAAGACTACTTATGGGGCCAAAGACTATGCTAAATTATATATTCAGGAGTTAGTGAGATTGCATGGGGTGCCCTGTCTATCATACTGGATCGTGGTGCTCAATTCACTTCACACTTTTAGAGGTCCTTCCAAAGTAGTCTTGGTACCAAGGTAAAGCTTAGTATGACCTTTCACCCTCAAATAGATAGCCAAGCCGAAAGAACTATGTAAGCTCTTGAGGATATGCTTAGAACTTGTGTTTTGGAGTTTAAAGGTAGTATGGATGATCATCTTCCATTGATTGAGTTTGTTTATAACAATAGCTATTATTCTATCATTGGTATGGCTCCTTTTGAGCCCTCTATAATAGGTGTTATAGATCACCGGTTGGGTGGTTTGAAGTAGGAGAAGTGGTATTGTTAGGTCTGTATATGGTCATGAAGGCTATGGAGAAGGTAAGTATGATTAGATAAAGGTTGAAAATAGCCCAAAGTCGTCAAAAGTCCTATGCCAATGTGAGGAGAAGGGAGCTTGAATTTAAAGTTGGTGATTGGGTCTATTTAAAGGTCTTACCTACAAAGGGTGTGATTTATTTTGGTAAGAAGGGTAAATTGAGTCCAAAATTTATGGGTCCTTATAGGGTAATGAGGAGGATTAGTAAGGTGGCCTATGAGTTAGAGTTACCTAGTGTAATTATTTGGTTCATCTGGTCTTCCACGTGTCAATGTTGAGAAAGTGTGTGGGTAATCCGAATGCTATTATCCCATTGGATGTTGTGGCTGTTGTTGATGGCAACTTGACTTATGATGAAGTCCTAGTAGATATCTTGGACAAAAAAGTAAAGAGGTTGTGGAACAAGATTGTGGATTCCGTTAAGGTCCTTTAGAGAAATCAACAAGTCAAAAGTGCTACATAGGAGGCCGAAGTGGACATGAAAAAGTGATATCCCTATATTTTCCATTCTACTCAAGCCTAAGTTACTAATTCTAAGTCTTTTACGCGATTTCGTATCACATATATCAGCCCTTTATGTCATTGCATGCATTCATGTTTATGTTGACAAGCTCATGGTGATTTTGACACGTATGATGAGATTTTTGAAATGATGTTTAGGTCCATTGTTGCATTCTTGTTGGGGCTATTTTATTTATGATTACTCTTCTTATGTATGTTTCTTTGACATTTGGAGACAAATATTCTCAAGGGGGAGATATTGAAACAACCCCCAAAAGTGCCCGAAAATGTGTCTTGAAAGTGCTCAGAATCATAATTTTCATATATCTCAAGTTCCATGTGAGATATCAAAAATCCAACTTCATATTCTTAATCAAGAGAAAAATTGAGTTGGAAATGGGTCTTACCACAATATTAGAGAAACCATATCAAAATTTGAAAAACATAAAATGCGATTTCCAGAGAGGTTTCCGCGCCCAAGGCGCGGCGTGCCAAGGGCGCGCCTCTATGTAATTTTTGGCCAATTTTTGTTGTTTGCTCCAAGGCCTTTGGGTCTTGGGCCTAAGTCTTTCCATGCATACAAATACCTATACTTAGTGATATTTCACCTTTATATCATACAAGACATTCCCCAATACTTTCTCAAACACTTAGACAAATATTTCACCCCAAAATTCAAGTGCCAAAACTGATTTGAATCTTAAGGATTTCACTGAAGTTTCAAGTCTCCATTTTCAATTTTTATCAAGTAACTATCCAAGGTTAAGGTCTGTGAGTTTCAACCATTGGGTCCTTTCACCCATGGTGCCCAAGCTTTATTTTTACCTAAATTATATTTTCTAAGTTAATTTTACTTATGGGTCTTCTAGTATGAATTTAACTATGAACTATGTTAGGGTTTAGTAAAAGTGTGACTGTTTATGCATGTTTTGAGCTATGAGTCTTAGATATATCTTGAGATATGATGAAGGGTTTTGATGTATATTGCATGGAGGTATTACCAAGTATTAGTGGGTGATTTTACATTGAATTTACTTGCATGATTTCACTCTTGAATTGCATGGTTTTACACTAGCATTGCACACCCACCAAGTGTTTGATAAAATGTTCAGTTAATATATATTGAGTTGTTGAAGTCCTAATGCATGGCATATGAGTTTTATGACTCTATGATGAAAAAAGGGTGATATGTGTTTGATCATATGAAAATCATCTATAGTGTTATGAGTTAACCATCAACCAATTGAGGGATTGATACCTCAATTGCCTCGGATGGGGATGGTAAGACATCAAATACCTCAATCACTTCCGATGGAGGGTGTTCATGTCCATCAACCAATTGAGGGGTTGATTTCTCTCACTTCTAAGGGGTGGTCTACCTTAGATTCCAAGTACTAAGTTTCTTGGTCTATGTTCTATACATAAGCATGCTTACTTCAAGTATCATTCATGCATTCCATATTGTTATACATTCATCTATTGCCTATTTATGTATTTTGACTATGCTGCCTATCTATTATTGCATTACATCTTGCATACTTAGTATATTCAAACGTACTAATGCATATTCTATGCCTACATGATGTTACCATGTAGGAATCAGAGCCCCACTTGATCATCCTCATCCTTCACATGGCTAGTGCGATATCTCTCAAAGCAAGTTGGTGAGTCCTCAACTTCGAGACATACTTCTCTTGATTTATGCTATGTATAGACTCTCTTTTCTCTATGGTATGCTTTGACTATGTGGGTGAGCCCGGTTGCTTGTGTTGACCCCCACTAAGTTCTATTTTTAGAGGTATTGTTAGACAAGTTATGTAATGATGCTATGAGTTTTGACTCACTTGACTCTTTTAATGTCTTAATGATATAAAGAATGTCCTTTATCTCAATATTCTCTCTTTACTACCTCTTATTGTTATTTTATTACTTTCATGACCAAGGATGTGTAATGATATGTTAATAGGTTTGATTGGAGTTCGTTTTGGTTCCCCATTCACCGTGTCACATCTAGGCCCTAGGTATGGGTCGTGACACCTAAGACCCCATGTTTGTGTAAAATTACAAGATGAAAAGTATACCCACACTTTATGAATTATGTTGATGTTTCTATATCTACTACATGTTTTGGATTCCATGCAATTGGATTTAGCATCGAATGAGGCTTAGGGTTGGAGCTTGACCTAAGAAGTCCTTATATAAAGTCTTAAGTCTCATAACTGTATGTCACCATAGGATTATGATTTATGCCTATAAGATTTATGTTAGTGGATCCACGCACACTTATGACACTCACTGTGCTGGGTTTATCCCATAGAGTGGGGTCAACTCTACCTTGGCATGTACACTTTTCTTCTACTGTAAGGCCTCACTTGTGGAATGTATGAAAAGTGCAAAAGAAATAAATTCTAGAAATTTTCTAAGTGTCAATGAGTTTCACGGAAGACTTTACGAGCCGTATGATGATGTACATGCCATACATTGGCTCATGGTTTCGAAGTGTGCATTTTCAGTAGCTCAAGTTTAGAGTGAATGAATGTACGAAGTGGTTTATGAGGCATAACATGTTCCACGGGTCATTAATTTTGCTCGTTGAGTGGTGGGAAGACTTGGTAGAAAAATGATCTTCCAAAGATTGCGAGTACGAGTTACCAGCCCGACCTGTAGAATGTTTGACTAGTCGTAGATGGTGTTGTTGTTTGAGTCTCAGAGAAAGTTTCTGAAGGTCCAAAAGGATACCAGGATGAGTCCCCCCTTCACGACCCATAAATGGGGTCTCATGGTCTTGTTCGACAAATATTTATGAGGTGTAAATTCAACTTTTCCTGATATTAAATGCCTCTGATACATCTTTTAAGCCTCACATGAGCCCATTCTAGTCTTATATAACCCTAAACAACTTTAGTCTAATCCATTCTCAAATAACCTAGTCCTAAACTTCTCCCAAATACTCCCAAGTTCCTCAAGGCCTTATGAGAAGAGCGCAAGCTAGGGTTTTGAATTGCTCACATTTTCCAACAAGATTTTCATTCCCAATCACATCAACATATGTGGGTTTTGATTTGTGGAGACCTTCCCTCCACAAAGATCAACCATTCCTCCTCCTCATCTATTGTCAAGTCATAGAAACTTATGGAAATTTTATTAACTCTTTTATATGATAATATCATGAAGATATTTATGTTATTTTGCCTTTGTACACTATAATGATATGAGATGTCATGGAAATATATATGATTTAAATGAGGGTTTAATGATGCCCTAACAAAGTTTTATCTTGTTGATGGTGGGTTACTTTGAATGACTATTAAATGATTCTATCTTAGTCCTCTTATATTATTTACTCTCAAGTTACATGATTTTGAGCATATATGTATACCCACTGTGTTCGACTAATGTTGTGCACCATGCTTTTTATATTAATGAAAGCCTTATGGCAAGACATGTAAATTATGAATGTTATGAATTTTCAAAAGGGCTATTATGCTTGCTATGAACTATGAGAATATTGTGAAAGTTATGAAAGATATGAGGCCCTATCTTTGATATTATGAAGCTTTGGTTTTGATAAGCTAATCTATGATAATATACATTATGATATTAATAGACCTCATATATTATGACTATGAATATGCATTTAAGTATTACTTGGGATTGTAACTTTACACCAAGAGGATCTTGGTAGATAAATATTGTCCCATAACTATGTTGCCACTATTGGTGTCAAGACCCAGACTTAGGACCTAGCCATGATAGGGCGAATGTGACACCCGAAGGCATTTCATTCAAGCCTCATTTCATATCATAAGCATTCATAAAGTAAAATAAGCATACATAAGAGAATAAGTAAGTAGAAGTTTATCAAAGTAAAAGTCATAGTTCCCATATGGGAATATACATCAATCCATTAAGAACAAGTCATGCCTCTACATCTTAGAT
>JAOTQJ010000011.1:7292583-7308142 GCA_025642045.1 Solanum sejunctum | reverse complement strand
TGGGAATTAAAACCAAATTAGTATGAGTAATAAATCTTGGGAGGGAAAAACCACAAAAGAAGGCCCTGACCATCCTGGTTACATCTTCCCCCACAATCTCCCAACAATGTTGATAAAAACTACCAGGGAACCCATCCGGACCACAAGCACTAACCCCGTTCATAAGGAAAACAACCTTTCTCACCTCCTGTACATTTGACATCCTCACAAACTGTTCATTCCTCTCCCCAGAAATCAGAGCTGGTATACAATCCAGCATGCTAAAGTCATTTACAACGTTATCTTTTATAACTTGTTTCTCTTAGAAAGAAACAGCCTTAGCCCCAATATTTTCCCCCAGGGAGATGATGTCTCCTTGCTTCGATTGGATCTCAGAAATATTCAACTTTTTCCTTCTCCCCTTAACATAGGAGTGGAAAAACTTTGCATTTCTGTCTCCTTCAAACCATTTCATCCCAGCTTTCTGCTTCTTGAATTCGTCTTCGTATAGATAGAATATTCTAAGCTCTGCATTCACCTTATTTAGCTCCTCCCTGTTCTCTTGGGTGGGGAAAATCTCCAGTTGGGTCTCCTTAAAATACGAACCTGATCCTCCAAATCAACCACCTTCCTGAAGACATCCCCAAAAGTTTCTTTACTCCATACTGCCAGAGCTTTTTTCACCCTCTTTAGTTTGTGTTGGAATTCGTAGAATGGATCCCCGATAAAGTCAGCCCTCCAATTTTCGTCAACCACCTTTTTAAAGCTGTCATGGTTAGTCCAAAAGTTCAGGAACTTGAATGGCCTATGGACTGGTTCCTCGGTAGTGTTGCACATCACATGAGGAGGGGCATGGTCAGACCCTTGCCTAATCAAATAATGCACTTCACTAGAAGGAAGGATTTGCATGAATTCCTGATTTGCCAGTACCATATCAAGTCTCTTAAAAATACACTCTTCCCCACTCTCCCATTCCACCAAGTAAAACTACGACCTTTATGTTTCAGTTCTTTCAAAGCACAGCTAGATATACAACCTGCAAAGTCCTATGCCTCAGCATATGTGAATTGCACCCCCCCTTGTTTCTCCTCCTCAAATAGGATGACGTTAAAGTTCCCCCCCCCCCCCAAAACAACCAAGGTTCCTTTATAGTGCTCCGATTGTCCTGCAACTCTTCCCACAACTCTAATCTTTCAATGGCCAGACACCTAGCATACACTGTCGAAATTGAGAATTGTCTCTGATTATACAGAAATCTTATAGTAACTTGTTGCCTAGAATCCCTAATCTCCTGTCTCTCCCACTTCTCTCCCCCAAAAGGCCATAATTTAGACGAATTACTACAATATGCATTATGGAAGCCCAACCTCCTTTTATACATCTCCATCTCCTGATCAGCTGGAATGGTTCCATAATCGCTATGAAAGAGTAGTGATCTCTTCTATAGATCCATTAGCCTCTCAAAAGATTTTTGAGATTTTATAGACCTAATATTCCAGAAAAGAACTTTCCCTATCATGGATTACTTTGATTACTTCTATTTTTCCTCCTTGTTTTGACTTGTAGAGCGACTTTTTGTCCCTTTTTAATCGTACCTTTCAAAGATTATATCTCTAGGTGACGGATCCCCCTCCTTAGCCACAATAGCTACATTAGCATTGATATCCCCATCTTCATCTTTTTCCCTTTGCTTATCTTGTGGTGTCCCCTCATTAATGTCAGGTGGATCATCTTCATTCATCAGGCCCTCACTCCTCAAAACCCTTTCCTCACCCATGTTAAGACTGTTATGTACAGACGCCTGACTGCTAGAGGCAGCCTCGAGGCCCTTGTTGGTGGACTCATCATCAGGAATCTTCCCATTAGCCCCTGAATCACCCTCCACCCCCTTCGGTACACCATTACTTTTATTCATCACTTCCTTTACTAAGCTAGATGGGCTGGCTGTGTTGTATTCTCCCCAATGTTATCCTTCTTTTGTTGCATGGCACTACTTCCCTTGTCCTCTTTCCCTTGTGTGTCATTCCCCTTATCCCCAAATTTCTCTTGCACCCATTCTTTCGTATTAATCTTCTCTTTTGTTTTAGCGTTATCTTTCTGCTCTTCACCCTTCTTATTCTAGTCCATTTCGCCCCCTCCTCCTTCCTTCAGAGCCTCAAATTGATTATTTGTCTCCACTACTTTCTTTTGAGTTGCTTTCCACATGTTTGACTGCTTTCCTTTCCCATGCTGCCAGCCATTATTATCCCTCCTTGTATTGCCTTGTTTCTTTCCCTGGTCCTTTCCTTGCTCTTTTTCCGTGCTTTTCCTCCTCTGTAGCCTCCCCCATCGTTCCCCTATCAGCTTTATCCCCATCTTCCTCTGTGTCCTCCTTTTTCTTTGGATGTAACTCCGGGTGTAATACAAAGCAATCATGCTCATTGTGACCCTGGAGTTTACACTTCTTGTAGTATTTGGGGAGATAGTCATAATTAATATTTATCCATTTGTCAACAACTACCCCATTATTCCTTGTCAAACCTACATTGATCCGCTTTGGGAAGTCTCTTAGCAAATCAACCTCCACTTTAACCCTCGCACAACTCGGCCTCGTTTGATTCTTTATCACTAAATCCACTTGTAATGGTTTCCACACTGCCACTGCTAGAGAAAATATAGCCTCATTACCAAAAAAATTCGGGGGCAATGACGGAAAAGAGATCCATACAATAGCTACCGTGGTTTCCTCTTCAGTATTGAAAAGAGGATCCTACTTAAGCTTTATCATCGTATAGGTCCAATTTTTGTGCGTGATGTAGAAAGCTGGTTTAGATAAGAGTTTAACATAATCTTCCACACATGATGCCTTTATAAGGATATGTCGATTACTCAGCGCGCCAATATTGCACTCTCCTTTCATCTTACATTGTTTGGGTATGATTCATCGCAATTCTTGTATATCCCTCCACCCATAAGAGAATTTTCCAATGACCGCATACTGAAGATTTTCATTCACAATCATCTGCTCCACCTCATGTTCCTCCCATATAACCCTCGGCTCTCCATGCAAGTAGGTCACTGGTTTCATGGGAATAGGCTTAACGTTAGGTTGTGGTGGTTTTAGTAAATTTGCATAGTTCAGCTTAGTAGTTTGTATGGCATTGTCAGCCCCAGTAGGAGGCTGACCAGTTGACGTGGTGGTCATAGCCACCAACCAGTAGTGGTTAACGATAGATCAGTTAAAAGAAGCTAGGGTTTGCCCTCTAGTAAAAGGACAAAGATTATATTGCAGTTATCATATATATAAAAAATAAAAACATGGCTTCCCTTGTAACTCGTTTCTATCGATGGACGATGGCACATTCTAAATTTGATTTGTGCAATGATAAACATAGGAGGCTTTATGGGTCCAAATACCAAATAGTAGCTACAAATCTTGATGATGTATATACTACAATTACAATAAATTACAATTGAAAAATAAAATAATAAAACTAAAGAATATATATTTATGCTGAGCCGTAAATATCTCGCTCTCTTTAAGGAGATTCAAGTATACTGTGGTATAATTTACACCGATTCAGCTATATAACTCTTCACTTGTCCCTTCTAGGATAAAACAACCCAACACCGTGTGAAGTTCAAAAAATATCTCCACGAAGGGTGCCATTGCAAAGGAGTAACAATGCAATGAGGACCATGCTCCGCCAATTCCTCAAACCACTAGTGATCCCCCTGAGCAAGTCCTTAATGCAGAGTTTCAGACCGCTATCTCTATGTTTGCTCAAGCTATGACCAACTAACTGAATCAAGGTGTTGTGGCTCCTCCTAATATGGCTACACCAACTTCTAGGGTGAGAGACTTTGCAAGAATGAACCCTGCGGAGTTCCATGGTTTTAAGGTGGATGAGTATTCACAAGATTTCATTGATGAGGTGTATAAGATAGTTGCTATTATGGGGGTGTCATCGAAAGAGAAAGAGGAGTTGGTGGCCTACAACTCAAGCACGTTGAAGAAGTGTGGTACAATCAATGGAAGAATGAGTGGGTCGAGGGCCCTATAGGTTGTCAGACTTTCAAGGTTGTCTTTCTTGATATCTTCTTCCCACTTGAATTGAGAGAGGTAAAGATGATAGAGTTTATCAAGCTCATCAAGCAAGAGGTGTATGAGTATGCCCTCAAGTTTACAGAATTGTCCAAGTATTCTTCTTCTTTGGTAGTCGACTTCTGTGCTCGAATGAGTAAATTTATTTTGGAGGTATCAGATCTTATGATGAAAGAATGTAGGACGACTTTGCTTGTTAAGGAAATGGAAATTTTTAGGCTCATGACATATGCTAAACAAATAGAAGATGAAAAGCTTAAGGAGCGAGAGGTGAGGGAGTCCAATGGCTCGATGTGAAGGTGGGTTTCACAATCCAAACCTAGTGAGAAAACGACCGTTTTCAATAAGGCCAAAGGTTTCAAGGCCAAGGATTTTCACAAGCTTCAGGTCAAAGATTTGACAAAGATAGGGTGTCCAACCCTAAAGTCTAAGGTGGAGATGCTAATGTTAGTGGGCCTACTTTTCCCAAGTATTCCAAGTGTGGGAAATATCATAGAGGAAAATGTTTGGCTGGTAGGACTGCTTACTTTGGATGTGGTAAGGTGAGGCACAAGCTTCCTGGATGCCCTAGTGTTCTAAATACGGGAAGAGAGGGCCGTCTTCAAGGCAAAGCAACTCAAGGTGGACAACCTCAACAAGGTGTCACGACCAAAACCTAGGGCCTAGTCATAACATAGCGAATGAAGAACTTGAGGTACCTCTCCCAAGCCATCTTAGCATACATCAAACATTCATAGTAATCTAACGTCGAATTTAAAGATGGGAATGGGACTAAGGGGAAACATTCATGTTTAGAAATCAATACATCCATACAAACGTCATTGTCCAAACATACTAACTACATAAGACTTAGCAAGGGCCAAAGCATAGCCATGGTTCCCCTCAAGTAGAAAAGACATGAAAATAAGATAGAAAGTAAAATTCGCCAATAAACAACCCAAAGTACGTAGGAGTCTCAAATACATAGCATGAAATAAAGAAGGTGAAGTCCCCGAACTAAGGGCTCACTGAATCACTAGTCTCGATTGTTGGAAGCTAGCCATGTGCCGGTGAAGGATGTGGAACATTAGTCCCTACATGATGTCATCATGTAGGAAAAATATGTGTTAGTATATTGGAATGACTAAGTATGTGAGATGCAATGCAAACATGAAATTGTAATGCCATCATTCATGAAATTTAGAAGTTTCCATGCATGGAATTGTAATGTCATCATTTAAACATGCTTAAACATAAAAAAAGGGATAAAGATCTATGTGAAGTAAAATCAATGCATCATATAAAACATATGTGAAGGAATAAAGACATCAAATCTCGCACTCCGTGGAAAAGGACCATAATCGATATATAAGACCATGTGAGCTACTACATAGAATCCAACATAAACCCCTATTTTGGCACGGGGAGACCACTTGTCGGGTGGAACTCTTTCACTTAAGCATGCATCTTTTTTTAATCACTTATGGCTTACGTGGATCCATTAGCCTAGCCTACAAGGGTTCCTATGGTGCCACATAGTTAATGGGACACGAGGTCCTTACTAGGGTTCCCTTATCGAAGCCCATCTGTATGCCTAATTCTGTGCTAAGTCAATCCCACGAAATACCTTTAATCATAAATATAATCGTATAATATAACTTAGAATTATAAGTAGCAAGTTCGTAGGAGTAGCTCGAAACTCAAAAACCGTCCAAGTGAGATTGACCTTTCGCGTTGAGGGTCCATCTTAACATCTTTTAGGGAAAGCTCAAAATGATTGTATCATTGACAAGAATAATAACTTTAAATCTTTCTTTATGCCCCTATCATCAACATCATGCAATTTTATCATGAGCTTAGTTGGCTAATGAAATGACTTGAAATCACATGGTTCAATGAAATAATGCATGGACATGATAGAATATGCAAGTTTAAAATAAGTATTTAACAACCCATATTTCATTAATAAAACTCTAAGTAGGAAAATCATAGCTATCAACTTAAAATCATAAGATCTCATTGTATATCATCACATATCATCATTAGGATCATTATACATGTAAATACAAAAATATTATTAAAGCCATCCTCATGGAATTCAATATTTTTCAAGAACTTAAAGAAAATGTAAAAAGGATTTAAAGGGGATTTTTGTGTGTGGAAGGCACCTACAAATCAAACTCACATACCTTAGAGTGACCTCAAGGAAAGGCTTAAAATAAGTTTTGGGAAGAATCTCCTTGAATGATGGAAACCCTAGCCTTGCCTTGAGTGCTTCCTTGCCTTAGAGAGAATTTGAGTGTAGAGTGAATGAGAGGGTTTGGAAGGATTTTGAGTCTGATATGGCGGCTAATGAACCCTAAAATGATGTAGTTACAAGTCTAGGGTAAAGGAATGGACAAAATTTCTCTTCATTGAAATTTTTGGAGCACGATCCACAACCCTATTGATAAGCCATAAACCAAACCATGAGTCGTGCTTTGGTTTCGTGCTATTCTCCTTTTTTAATCTTTAGAAACTGGTCTCCAGAAGTCCCACCTACGAGACCTATCCACGGCTCATAGATCAATCTATGGGTTGTAGAACCTTCATGGTTTCCTCTCATACTTAGTAAATTTTCCATTCTTCAGGACCCTAACCATGAGACCAGAATATGGTCTATAAATAGAACGACGACTCATCCTATTGTTCATGATTGCAATTTAAGAAACCTGTTTTCTCAGTAACTCAAGGCATCAATCCACAGCACCTTCCCACAGTCCGTAGTTCCTTTTACGGACCATAAATAGCCTTTGTAAATCCCTTGATACTTGGCTAAATTTAAATCCTGTAACCCTCCAACCTATGAGCATGGTTTACGACTCATGGATTGAACCACAGACCGTAAATTGAACTCGTACATTGCCTTGGCAACTTTTTCAGTTTTACTTTTTCTGCATTTCTAGCCTTCTAACTTGTGGGTCCTCACATTATCTGTCACTTGGGAATATTTGTCCTCGAATGTACTAAATGTAGGCTCTAAAGAGTTAAATAGGTAGCTAACAACCTAACATGAATGCAAATATACAATTTAAACATCTTTTCATGAAATTTTCAAAACTCATGTGTCTCATGTCAACTTAAAACAGTCCTAAAAACATGCAAATATACATATATGACATAAAAATTGAAATACATGAATTTCAGGTCTTAAGGCAAAAGAACTTAGTGCCTTGGGCTCGAGTAGAGTGGAAAAGATAGGGATTACTCTTCATCATATCTGCTTCTGCTTTCAATATTTCACCTTCAACTTGTTGAATGCACTAAAGTACTTTAACGAATGCAACTTTCTTGTTCCTAAGCCTCTTTACTTGTCAGTCTAGAATCTCAACCGAAACCTCTTCATAAGCCAAATTCTCCGCAGTGCTAACATCTCCCAATGGAACTATGGAGTTTGGAGCCCCCATGAATTTCCTCAAGATAGATACATGGAACACCGAGTGAATTATGTTCATCTTCATTAGCAATTTTAACTCATAATCCACCTTGCCAATTCTTCTCGCAATCTTTGTAAGGCCCTGCATACCTAGTTCTTAGTTTCACTTTCTTGCCAAACCAAACCACACCCTTCATGTGAGATACTTTCAAGTAGACCCAATCACTGATATTGAACTCAAGATATCTTCTTTCTGACATTGGAGTATGACTTTTGCCGATATTGAGCCGTTATCAATTTCTCTCTTATAGGTCTCACCTTTTCCATGGCAAAAATAACCAAGTCTGAACCTGACAAAGCCATTTCATCCACTTCGAACCATCCAATCATTGATCTACATTGCCTATCATATAGAGCCTCAAATGTTGCCATCTCAATACTTGAATGGTAGCTATTGTTGTAAGAAAACTCAATAAGAGGTAGCTGATCATCCTAACTCCCTTTGAGTTCCAATACACAATCCCTCAATACATTCTTCAATGTTTGAATTGTTCTTTTGGCTTGCTTATGGGATTGAGAATGGAAGGAGGTACTCAACTTCACCTTAGTAACAAGGCCCCTTTGAAATGACTAATTGTTCTTTTGGCTTGCTCATGGGATTGAGAATGGAAGGCGGTACTCAACTTCAACTTAGTACCAAGGCCCCTTTGAAATGACTTCCAAAAGTGAGTAGTAAATTGAGCCTCATGATCTGATATGATAGAGAGTGGAACCCCACGCAACCTCATCAACTCCCAGATATACAATTTAGCACAGTCCTCGGCATTAAAAGTTGTCTTGATCTGCAGGAAATGAGTCGACTTCGTAATTCTCTTAACTATCACCCATATAGAGTCAAGGTGATTCTTGGTCTCAGGCAATCCAACTACAAAGTTCATATTAATATCTTCCCACTTCCAAATGGGGATTTCAATGTCTTGAGCCAGGGAACTGGGCCTTTGATGTTCAACCTTGATTTGTTGGCAATTGGAGCATTCAGACACAAACTTGGCAATATCCTTCTTCACTCCGTTCCACCAATAAATTTCCCCAAGTCTCTATACATCTTAGTGGAACTAGGATTAATGGAATAGGAAGAATTGTGAGCTTCTTACAATATCAAACTCCTCAATCCATCAACATTGACACACATAACCTTCCTTGGTAACGAAGTACCCTATTGTGAAAAGGCCTTTATCTTTCCTTCCTTTACCAAGACCTTCAATTCAATCAAGGATGGATCTAGATCTTGCTTGGACTTTACATCCTTAATCAATGGAGACTCGGAGCCCTTTAACATCACCATAATACCATTGCTGGCATCACTCAATTTCACTCCCAGTCTAGCACATCTATGGAATTCCTTTTTTAACTCCTTTTTTCCACCATCTTCTGAATGAGACACTACCCATAGACACCCTACTAAGTGCATCGGCTACCATATTAGCCTTACCCAAGTTATACTTCACAGTCATGTCATAATCTTTGAGAAGCTCTAACCATCTTCTTTGCCTTAGGTTGAGGTCCTTTTGAGTCAACACATGGAGGCTCTTATGATCGGTGAGACATCAACATAAACCCATAAAAATAATGATGCCATATCTTCAAAGCAAACACTATGGCTGAAAATTCAAGATCATGTGTTAGGTAGTTCTTTTTCATGCACCTTCAATGCCTTGAGACATAGACAATCACCTTCCCATTTTGCATTATGACACAACCTAAAACAATTCGTGAGGTGTCACAATACTCTACAAATCCTTTGGTTCCCTTCGGTAAGGTCAGAATAGGAGCTAAAGTCAATCGATCCTTTAAGGTTTGGAAGCTCTTCTCACACTCATCCGTCCATATGAACTTCACTTTCTTTTGAGTTATCAAGTCAAAGGTGATAAAATGGAGGAGAAACTTTCAACAAACCTTCTATAGTATTCGGCTAGGTCCAAGATACTCCTAATGTTCGAAGGAGTCAATAGCCTAGGACATTTCTCACTAATCTTCTTAGGATCCACTTTGATCCCATCACTTGGCACTAAATGCATAACGAAGGAAAATTCCTTCAACCAAAATTCACATTTGTTGAACTTAGCAAATCATCTTTCTTCTCACAAAGTTTGCAACACTACCCTCAAATGTTCCACATGTTCTTCTTCACTTTGAGAATAGATCAAGATATCATCGATGAAGACCACAACAAACATATCAAGGTAGGGCATGAACACCGTATTCATAAGATCCATAAAGATTGTTGGTGCATTAGTTAGGCTAAAAGACATCACCACACATTCGAATTGTCCATACCTAGTCTGGAAAGCTATTTTATGGATATCACTTTCCCTTACCCTTAGTTGGTGATACCTGGACCGCAAGTCAATCTTGGAAAAGTATTGGGCTCCTTGTAATTGATCAAATAAGTCATAAATCCTTGGGAGTAGATACTTGTTATTGATGGTGACGTTGTTGAGTTGTCGATAATCTATGCATATCCGAAGTGACCCATCTTTCTCTCTCACAAACAACACTGGGTTACCCTATGGAGACCTACTTGGACTTATGAAAACCTTTTCTACTAGATCCGTCAATTGCTCTTTTAACTCTTTTAACTCAACCAGGGCCATTTTATAGGGAGGAATAGAGTAGGTTGAGTATCGGGAAAGAGATCTTTGTCGAAATCTATTTCTCTTTTGGAGGAACACCAGGTAACTCTTACGAAAAGACATCAAGAAACCATTTACAATGAGGACCGACTCAAGCGAGGGGACTTTGACAGTGGAATCTCTAACCCTCACTAGATTGTACATGCACCCGTTTGAGATAATGTTTTGGACTTTTAGATAAGACAAACCGACCTCTACATGAAGAACTACTACCCTTCCATTCAAGAATAGACTCATTTGGGAATTGAAATTCGACCCTACAAGTTCGATAATCTATAGAGGCGTAGGAAGCATGCAAATCATCCCAAGTATGACTGATCTGCTGCCAAAATACAACACTTTTGATGCTTAAAACTTAGAATTTTATGTGTGCTCAATGCGGTGTAGTTGTTTTTATGTGTTTTTTTGTTTATATTTGCAGGATTACAGGTTGGCCTTGATTTTGGGGTAAAGTGCAGAAGTTGTTGATTTTTTCTGCTATACAAGACCCTCTACGAGTTGGTATATCATGCTACAGGCCGTAGGGTGGTTTTGTGAAGAATTCCAGTGAGGGGGTATTTTATGAAGTTTATTCTACAAACATACAGATGAGCCGTAGAATTTTCTATGAGTCATAGAAGATAGTTCGGGCCCTGAGGATCAAAGAGTGGCACTTTCTGAAGTTCATCAGATGAAACCCCCTTTACGAGTCATAAATCACTTTACGAGTCATAGTGGCGAATCGTAGAGTTGAAGTCCAAATTTCCAGCAGTTGAGTACGAGACCCTGATTACAGGTCATAGAATGCAATACGATCCGTAAAGCCCTTTCGTATGGCATGTAGACGAGTTCTCCTATTTTGTTTAGGACTTGAATTTTAATTATTATAAATAAGTTTTTAAAGTTATTTTTCAGAATTTTTTTGCGCTTAGTACTCAAAGAACTCAGTAATTAGAGAGAAAAAATTGTGAGATCACATTGGAGAGCCTTTGAGAACATTTGTGTTTGAATTTTATCCTTAAGCTTGTGATTCTTATTGAAATTGGATTTGCTTGTTCTTAATTCAATTGTGTAAGTGTTCAATTATGTTTTCTCAATCCATAATTCTTGTATCTATACAAAGCATGAGTAGCTAAATCCACAACTAGGATTGTGGGAACCATGAAGAACTAACAAAGTAAAACTGGATAATTCATAATTCGTGGAAGGTGTATATGCATGCATTAATTTACTCTCTTTGTTTTGCATGTTTTCTAGTTGTGGCAAACATTTGAACCAGCCTAGTGTTACTGACTGGACCAAGGTGGTAATGAATAGGAAAAGAGAGTAAATTACAGGATTCGATTAATGTGTTCTCGTCTAATCAATCAACTTGGGCCAAGGGGAGGTTGTACTGGGACAAGTTAAGGATTAGTAATGCACACTATAGAGATGGGCTAAGTCGCATAGTGAAATTCACCTCTTACCTTTAACCAAAAGGCTTGGTGAACATAACTTACCGTCCTGCATGCTATACACTAGAAAAGAATTAGGTTATCCGATGTTACTGAGTTGGAGAATAGTTTCTCTCCATATTGACTTCTCCCTTGTGTTGGGTAGTTTAGTTATATTTTTTCATTGAATATTGCACCCCCACCCCACCCCCTCTTTGGGGAAGTAAGTTGGTTAACCATTTGAATTACAATCATTGGATTCTCTTAAGCCTACGCATTCCCTGTGGGTTCGAATCTAACCTTGGTTAGGTTCAATTTCTTGACAACGACCACTTTATCCTCTAAAAAGGAGGTGTAACTTGGGCGACATCAAGATTTTGGTGCCGTTGCCGGGGAATATGGCTAGACTTAGTGAATTCATAAGTAATTTGGGCATTAATCCTTAGTTCCCTTAATTTTATTTTTGTTTGTTTTTGTTCTTTTTCAGGGTATAAGTGTAGTATATTCCCAACATCCGGATTCAAGGAAATCTCTTCACTTTGTTTGACGCAGAGATCCACAGAATATTGAGGAGGATGGCCCAAGACAATGCCAATAATATGGCCAATGCAGTTCTGAAAAGGAATAACAATGAGGACCCTGTGAATGAGAACCCACGTCCTCTGGAGAACATTGCTCCATAGCTGCAGGATTTCAATGCCAATGCTTACCAGTGGAATCAATACAGGTTGAATCCTATGGCTGTGGAGTGACTGGAGCTATTTTGTTGCACTACTACCGGCAAACTCAAAGTTCACAGTCTCGAGTGGGTTACTTCAAATGCTGCAGAACCGTAGGCTATTTGCGGTCTTACTATAGAGGATCCTCAGAGCCACCTACACAATGTGGCGTTCATCTGCAAGAGTGTGATGAGAACACAAAATCTGTCTATGGATGTTGTGGGACTTTGTGTCTTTCCATTATCTCTTATAGGCAATGCAACATTATGGCTATCTGAGCTCCCCCATAATTCGATCACCAGTTGGGCAGACTTGCAGAAGGCCTTTTCGGAGAGGTACTTCCCTCGTTCGAAGAAGCTCAAGTTGAAAGATCAGATCAATTACTTTGAGAAACTTCCTGGTGATTCTATCAATACTACTTGGGAGCAGTTTACCAAATGTCTGAAGAATGTCCCTGACCACAAGATAGTTGATGATGCTTTAGTGGAGATCTTCTATCGTGCCCTTAGTAGAACAGTTAGGCATGTGCTGACACTATCATAAGAGGCATGTTCTTGGATCAACCATTTGCAAGGATCGTAGAGCAAATGGAAAGAGTGGTCAAGACTAATCGTGCATGGGGCAAAGAGACAGAGCATCTATCAAAAGTTCATAAACTGTCAGTATTGTTCCAGAGCAAGCAAAGATCAATGAAGAAATTATGCAACAACTTGCCTAAATTCGCACAGGTATGGAGATGATGATGAAGTAAAACCAAGAGCGAGCGAATGCAGTAGTTCATTGATGAAAATAGAACTCCTAAAGCAAGGTGTAACTACTGCGGAAAAACTTATGGGGGCTGCTACAAAAGGTAATGGTATTTCATCTATGAATAACCATTTGAATGACAAGTGTCCTAATTTTCCTCGTAGCTCAGTTGATGATCAAAACTAATAAATTTTCTATCATCTTCAACGGGAGGAAAGGAAGCAGTGATTAACACTTGGAAATTTGAACAAGAACAAAGTAGAAGATCTTTAGCCCAAATGATAATTGTTGACGAGTTACCGTTTAGTTTTGTTGAGAGGGAATGCTTTAAAAATTTCATAAAAATCACAATGCCACAATTTCAGATTCCTTCTCGTCGAGAACTTTGACAAGAGATTGTTATCAACTTTATAGTGAACATAGGCAACTCTTGAAGAAGACTTTTAGAGAAGCACGTCCAAAAGTTTGTCTTATGATAGATACTTGGACATCTATTCAAAGAATTAACTATATGTGTCTAACAGCGCACTTTATAGATAGAAATTAGACTTTGCATAAAAGAATTATAAATTTTTGTCCTATTTCTAATCATAGAGATGATGATATGACAGCTTCCATTACTAGTTGTTTGCTTGATTAGAGCTTGGATAATGTCTTTTCTATCACAGTTGATAATGCTAGTTCCAATAGTGTTACCGTGAAAGAAATATCTAAACAGTTGAGTAATTGGGGAACTGACATATTGGAGGGTCAATCCCTTCATATGAGGTGTATGACACATATTCTCAACCTTATTGTGCAAGATGAATTAAAAGAAATTGGTCAGTCAGTCAAGCAAGTGAGACAAGCCATGAAATAATCATACAATCTCCCGCGAGACTTAAAAAGTTTAAAGAATGTTGTGAATCTCAATTGATAACTTATAAGAAATCGTTATGTTTAGATGTTCCTACTCGGTGGAACTGTACATACTTGATGCTTGATACAACGCAACACTTTGAACTTGCATTTGACAGATATCGTTTTTATGATATTGGATTCCTTGATTATCTCCGTACCCATCCTTGTGAAGATGGAACTAGTGTAGGTATCCTCACCGGTGATGATTGGAAAAAAGTGAGGGCAATGATTAAATTCCTTGAAACTTTTTATAACTTACTTTGAAGGTCTCTGATTCAAAGTATGTCACAAATCATGTGTACTTTGTGGAAATTGCTGAGCTTGATCTAATATTGAAAGAGATTATGGAAAATGAAGATCCTTGTTTGAGAAAAATGGCAGAAAGCATGAGAGAAAAGTTTAGAAAATATTGGGGTGAGCCAGATAAAATTAACAAGATGATCTTTATATCATCTGTGTTGGATCCCCCTAACAAGCTTGAGTATGTTCCATTTTCAATTGTGGATATGCTTGGAAAAGAAATTGGGGACTCTCTTATTGCTTTCATGGATAAATATATGAAACTGTTGTTTGATCATTATGTTAAGAGATCATCAAAAGTCTCTTCATTCTCTTTGCCTACTTTATCTAGGAACTCATTGAGTGCATCTACTGTGAGTAGTGATGGAAACTTTCATAAAAGAGGATCAATGAGAACAAAACTATAATTTATGAGGCATAAAGAAGGAAGTGGAAGTTCAAGTAGTAAATCAAAGTTGGACAAATATCTTGCTGAAGATATTGAGCCAGAATCAGATGATTTTGATATATTAAAGTGATGGAAACTTAATGAGCCGAGATTTTCTATTCTTGCGGAGATGGCTCATGATGTGTTGGCCATTCTCATTTCAAGCGTGGCATCTGAATGCGCGTTAGCACAAGAGGTCGCATTCTTGACCCCTTTTGGAGCTCATGGACTCCTAAATTAGTCCAATCTCTTATTTGTCTTCAAGATTGGCTTAGAAGTGAACCTATTCCAATTAATGTTGAAGCAGAATTAGAGTATCTTGAGCAACTTGAACTTGGTAAGAATTTTTCATTTTGTATTCATTATATCAAAGATAATTTTTTATTTATGTTGCTTATAAGTTACTTATATCTTACAAGTTCTTTTAAATTTTTGTAAGATATGGCTCATAGTGGAAATGAATCTAAAGTTGTGGATGTATAGTTGTGAGATGCATAGATGTGGTAATTGGTAAGTAAACACTTCTATCTTTTCGTAATAAGTTGAGTTTACTTTATATTATACGTATTGAAGTTTCATTTTCTCTAGGGCATATTCATAGGTTAGATGTTGTTAATTGCTATGGTGGAAATTAGAAACTATTTTGGTATGTTGCTGACTTACACATTTATTTTGGGTATGTTGCTGAATGTTGACTTGCAGTTTTGGTATGTTACTGCATTAAGAAGCTTGAAGTGATTTGATTATGTTGCTGAAGTGCTGAAATGCTGATTGTTGAAGTGCTGACTGCTGAAGCCTGAAACCTGAAGTTCTGCAATATCGATGTTTTATGCTGGAAGTTGATACTTGGTTCTTGTTTTGTATTGTTGGTACTTGGTTCTTATTTTGAGTCTTATTTGCAATA
>JAOTQJ010000011.1:7271765-7282856 GCA_025642045.1 Solanum sejunctum | reverse complement strand
TCACAAATTATATTCAAGAATATTTCTTCTTCTTTTTTTTTTTTCCAAATTTCATAGCAATTAAATCTAAAAAATAAGTTCTTAAACTTTATGTGCGGATAACGTCACAGAAAAATGCTGCTTTTCTGTAGAGAAAATCTCTGTTGGGATGAATTCTTTGTTTCACTCAATTTAATAAATAATTAAAAATAAAAAATAGAAGGAGTTGTTAGTTATCTATCTATATCTATCTATTATATCTATATTTATACTATATTAAAAGCGTGAGGCCCTTAGAAATATTGTTTGAACTTTTGCCCTTCCTTAAAAGACTTTTCTTTAGACACATTCGTCGTTTCACCATATAAATTCATAATTAAATTTAATTTTTCTATCTAATGTTTGTTACCAGATAAGGTACACGCTTTGATCACGCGGAAAACGCATACAACAAGACTAGTAAGAGTAAGTGAGCCAAAAAGATAAATAAAAGGGTATAGTAAAGAGTATAAGTGAGCCAAAAAGATAAACAAAAGAGTATTTTTAAATCTTATTTTATAATTGAGAGATATTTTTTTTTTATCCTTTATCATTATTTCTTTATAGGTGTATTAGCTACGAAATTGTTAAGAATGTTTGATGCAGTTAGATTCTGTATCTTGCAAATGAATGTAGTGGTTGATATAAGAGTAAGAATGAGCGCACTTTTTCTCCAAATCAAGCAAGAGATCAGTTCAACAACGTAATCCTTATCTAACTTGATTTTTCATTCACGTCTATGCTTCTGCTTATTTTCTTCTATTTTCAAAATGCGTGCAAATATAAATGATTATGTTTTCATATTAACTTTTTGTTCCTTCAATAAAATATCCATATGATTAGTCAATTCCTTTTCATGCATTTGTGTGAGACAAAAAGTCCCACATCGATGGTTAATGAGATGGGTGGACTCATTATAAGGCTTAGGCAATCCTCCTTCATTTGAGTAACTTTTGGGGTGTGAGTTAGGCCTAAGACTTTCTTCAACATGGTATCAGAGCAGGGTCCGTCTCATCCAATGTTGGGCTCCCGAAAAAATTGTCCACACACCAGATGCTAAGCACTAGGCGTGAGGTGGGGTGTTGAGACATTATTAATATTTTGTTCTTGGTGATATTTGTTAATCATCAAAACTATAGTAAAGTATATGTAGTTCATAGCTTGATAATTAAACAAATATCTTCGATGAATAAAGCTAGCACGCAATTGATTACGACCAAAATATGTATATAAGTAGTGCCCTAGTGTATATATAAGTAGCTACCCTCAAACAAGTGTTAAAATATAAAGTTAGCTCACAGACGCGAAATAAAAAGACGTTATGGGAAAAAGAACTATAAGCAAGTATTTACAACTTCTGTTTCCAACAAAGCTTAGTTTGATGATCGGACAAAAAATCATGATTACCTAGTACAAAAAAAGATGAGTTTACCAGAAAGTATTTTTCTGAAACAATATCTCCAATTGATTTATTTGCATGAGTGACGTTGCTCCTGACACGATGGTAAAATTTATGACTATGTGAAAATAATTTGTTATTGAAATATAACATAAGATTGCACATATAAGGCTTAATGTAGTTTGGCCTTTTCGGACTCTTCTGCATTGTCTGTGGCTGTTTTGACATGAAGTCATTAAATTCACCCGAATTCAATAATATAAAAATATTTAAATTCATAAATTTAAAGTCTATATTTTCTATGATTGTTGACTATTTTTATGTAGATAAAACATGACTATATTTGTTATAAATTAATTAATTTATTATATATATATTTAAAATTATCTCTTTTATTAGTTTAATTTAATTTATAAATAAATAATTCAACACAAAATAATTTAATTTAATATTTAAAAAACCAAAACTAAGCCTATTCATTTACATCCCTCTCCGTAACAACAAGTATTCCCTTCATTTGTGGGTTTGAGTGTTTCCATTTCATAATTAAAGCCGTCAAATAAAAGCCGCACTCAAACATCGTACCATTTGACCCACCATTTATTTATTGATTGCGCACATGTAAGATGCCTTCATTTTCATGCACATATTTTCTTTATGAACTTTGAAGCAAGCATGCATGCTTATTAACCAAAACAAATGCCAAATAACTTGTAATATTGGTGCCATACATATACATGTGTTTCTTGCCTTTAAAAATAAATTGACATGAACTTTAAAAAATAAAAAAAGATTTTTTAATCTTGTGGTGTTAAAATAAAATTTTGTCAAATGCACTTAAATGCCCTATATTCTTGGGTCGTAAACATACCACTGGAAATGCTAAATTAAAATATTATTAAAAAAGATTATTTTTTTTTAACTAGATGAAAAAGAAATTAAAATTGATTATTATTTTTGAAACGAAGGGAGTAATATTATTATATCGACGTAGGACTTGCACTTTTAGATTCATTCATGCATTTCTCCAATCATTGCCTCAATTTCAAACAATAAATTCAAGAAAGACATCTCAATTTTCTTAGCTCTATCTATAAATACCATGATAAGTCATCCTTTTTGCCCAACACCAAAGTATCTAACATGGCTAAGCTTATACGATCTTTCATTGTTGTCCTCTTCTCTTCTATATTTCTATTCATTGAATTATCAAATGCAGCAACAACCTACAACGTGTTAACCTTTGGTGCAAAACCAAATGGCCAAATTGATGCAACTCAGCCATTTCTAAAGGCATGGGGAGCTGCATGTAGCTCAGTTGGACCGGCGACGATTTACGTTCCCAAGGGACGTTATCTAATAAAATCAGCAACATTTGGGGGTCCATGTAAGAATAGAATTACTGTAAGAATTGATGGAACACTTGTTGCACCATTGGATTACTGGGACATTGCCAACTTTGGCTACTGGATTTTGTTCATTAAGGTTAATGGGATTTCAGTCATTGGTGGAAATCTTGATGCTAAAGGAGATGGCTTTTGGGCTTGCAGGAAGTCAGGCAACAATTGTCCAGTTGGAGCTAGGGTATGTTTCTTATTAATAACTCATTAATATTGTATAATTATTTTCTTAGTAATAGAGTACTAGACTAAATTATATTACCTTCGTCTCATATTATATGGACATCTTTCTATAAATATTTGTCTCATATTATATGGACACTTATTAATTTAGGATAAAATTAATTATTTTTTTCCATTTTACCCCATCATTAATTATTGTATTAATGATTTTTCTAACTTAATTTAATATAAATTGATATAAATAAAGGATAACATGGTAAAGTTCACTAGTACATTAATGATTTCTTAAGAACCGTGCAAAATAAAAAGTGCTCATATAATATGTGACAAAAGGAATATATATTTACTCTAAAATTGAAAAATCACCAACTTTTTATCCAAGGTTGATGCTTTAAGTTGTTCATTCTCTTTCAATTTGTTTGCATTACTTTCCTTTTTAGTTAATTTTAAAAGATCATATATTTTTTTTTGGGGGGGCAAATCCTTAAAATCAACTTTTCACGTAAGATTATAGGACAATTTGATACACTTTATATATCTTTAATTTAACATCACATATTCAAAAGTCTTCTTTTACTTTCTTAAATCGAGGGAATATTATAGTAGTAACTTTTTTTATTCGTTATGGATAATCTTCCATTCATGAAAAAATAGTTCTTTTTCAATTTGAGGACCGGGAGTTATAGGCATAGGGATGGCAAAAGAAAGATCAAACTTTTATGTTGTAGCTTTAATTTAAAGGGAAAAATACAAAGTTTTTTTTTTCATTTTCAAATATTCTCTACTTCAAGTTTCATTTTCATGTACGTTCCAAACCTTTTGTATTTGATACCATTTCAAATATGTTTTCCATATCCGAATACTGATTAAATTTGAATTATTCTCCCACAATGAAAGTAAAGTGCTCCCTGACAAAGACGAAATTAAATACCTGAATCCATGAGAAGTAGCATGTCATAACTATTTCATAACAAAGGTGAAATATTGTCCTAATTAATTTGTGTGTGTGTAAAATGCAGTCAATTACGTTCAATTGGGCTAATGATGTTGTGGTAAGTGGCTTACTCTCAGTGAACAGCCAAGTAACACACCTTGTCATCAATAGCTGCAACAATGTATTGGTTCGAAACGTAAGAATAATAGCCCCAGACCAGAGCCCAAACACAGATGGCATTCATGTTCAATCATCAACAGGTGTTACTATCACAGGTTGTAGAATCAAAACTGGAGATGATTGTATAGCTATTGGTCCTGGTACAAGAAACCTTTGGATGGAGAACATTCTGTGTGGACCTGGACATGGTGTTAGGTAAGCCCTTCATCTCACTATCATCATCATCTGTTCTAAAATATTAGTAAAATGTTAGACAGATCATAACTTTGTATTGCTTGATTATATCTACAACACGTCCCTTTATGCGATTTGTTTAATCATGGGTGATGATCAAGGGTTTTTGCTTACTACTTTAGTTATTGATTGTACATTTAAAATAAAATTATGTGCATGTAAGTTACACTACTAGATAAAAAAACTAAATCAAAATCTTTCGTATCACTATAAAATATGTGAGAAAACGTATTAAGAATTGAAGATGGTGTGACTTATAAGCCTTCACTAGTTGAAACGAGGGACTGCTAATCTTTTAATAAAGAGGAAAATATAATCGGAATTGAAGATGCTTCATACCTATATTTTGGGAAAAATATGTGTGGAAATAATGTCGAGACAATAATTGCCTTAACTTTTATTACTTCGTTCATTCTCAAAATTAGCTACTAATATTTAAGACTACACAATAATTAATTAATATGGGTACTATAGTAAAACATATATGAATGGGTGGATCTACACTTGCCTTAGTGGTGTCAAGTGACACCCTCGTTGGAAAATTACACTGTATACATAGGTAAAATTTTTAATTTTATATCAATATATATATATGTTTATGTTGATATCTCTTAACACAAGAAGAAAATGCAATGGTTAAAGAGCTTCAAAAAAGCTTTCAATGAACCTGGCTTAAGACTTTCTGCTCTAGCATTTTTTCTTTAAAAAAAATTGTATTTACTATTCTATATTTTGACACCCTTAATTAAATTTCTAGTCCCACCAGTGCATATATGTACTTTACTTATTACTCCTATTTCTTAAAATAGAATGCAAAGTTTATAGTGATAAACGAAAGTGAATGGAGAAAAATAATTCATAATTTTGTTTTTTTTGGTTTCACCTAAAATCATTAGACGTGAGGTTAATATATATACAGTACTAAAAGACTAAATTAGACATACAATTTTGTGTTGCAGCATTGGAAGTCTAGGAAGGGATTATGAAGAAGATGGTGTGGAAAATGTGACATTGACTTACTCAATATTCACAGGATCTGATAATGGATTAAGAATTAAATCTTGGGCAAGACCAACCACCAGTTTTGTCAAAAACATTTATTATCGTAACATAGTCATGAAGTATGTCGACAATCCAATCATCATTGATCAGAATTATTGCCCAGACAACAAAGATTGTCCAGGACAGGTAACATTTTACCAGAATATCCTAAAAGATGTTTGTTATAATTAATGAATCCAAGTTGTAATTTCACTTTTTTATTTTTAGACGTCTGGTGTGAAGATTAGTGATGTAACATACAAAAATATACGAGGGACGTCGACAACTGAAGTTGCTATGAAATTCGACTGCAGCCCAAGTAATCCATGCCAAGGAATTCAGATACAAGAAATAAAGCTCACTTATATGAGCAGAAAGGCAAAATCATTTTGCAACAACATTCAAGGAACTAAAAAAGGAGTCATTTGGCCTGATACTTGTATATAATATATAAATTCTATGTACATATATTTAATTTTTTTTGTATCAACTCTCAATTTAAATATACTTTTCTTCGTCTTAATTTATTATGTGATATTATTTGACTTGATACAAACTTTAAAAATAAGCCATAAATATTTGTGTGATTATAAATCATCTCATTAAAAATACATATACATTTTAAAGTTATATTATTACTAATATCACCTCAAAAACTAAGAAGATTATCTAAATCTTACAAAGAGTCCACTTATTTTATTAACCACCGATATAAGAATTTTATCTTTCTTCAATAGTTCAAGAAATCAAAAAAGGAGTCATTTGGCCTGATACTTATTACTCTTTGTATAGAAAAGAGAGTTGAGCTCTTTTCTTTAACTATAGGTAGGGGTAATTCTGGGTTTTCATTTATGCCTTGCCTATGGCTAATTGTACCAACATGATTTCAGATGGCACTTTATTTTAAATTTTCAAAAGTACCAGTTATTTATCTTTATCTTAACCAGCTGTTGCAAAGATATTTTGGACATTTAACTTTAATTTTTACTTTGCATATTTGTACTCTCTGCATAGACAATAAATTGGATTTATTTAATGCTAAAACTAACCCTTTTATCTGAATATATTTCAAAATCCTCCATAGATACCCTAACTTTTGTTCTCTGTTCAAAAGAGATGCTATTCTTCTTCACCTCTTTCTATTTCAAACCCTCCCTGCAATTATTCACTATAAGATTGCATTCGTTGTACCCCCACCATCCTAAAACCTAACCTAAATATTTTTCTTCATTCTCAAATATTCTCTACATCGCTGAAGCAAAACGCCGAAAGTTTTCATCTTCGCGACTTCAGCACTATCTTTAAGTAGCTTTCCTTTCATTTTGCTTTGTTTTAGCATATGGGTCTTTGCTGGGTTTAAGATTTTCTTCAATAGAAGAGCACGTTAGATATTATATTTGCGGAAGCTTATACTTCCTCTCAAAGAAATTGGCTCTCTCGGAAATTGATTGTCCGCTGTAACAAAGGAAACCGTTGACATCTTTGATCTTCATCGCAGCAGTTTGTTCTCTATCGGCTCATCTGGGTACATTTTCTGATGTTAATCTCTAATGTGTTTCTTACCACGAAAGATTATTTGCTCGTATGTATAAAAAAAATAAGTTCTCCTGTGGCTTTGCCCGGTCACAATTTTCTGATTGTTGTTTGTTTCCTGAGTTTTGTAAATGGGTGGTTCATGATTTGATATTTTGATTATCCGCACTTTGTTGTTGGCCTTGCTGTGGTGTTTATATCTTCCCTTAATCTTGCACCTATAAAGTGTTTGACAAAATTCCCCTTTCTCGAAATTGGTTTCTTCTTCCCTGTCGCTTTGTGAATTTGTGCTTCAGCGACAACTTTGGATGTTATGGGGCTTACATGATTTCTTGAAATCAAGGGATTTTTGATTTCAGAGTGAGAAATCTCTTTCATTCGGCAAGTACAACGCCAGGCTAAATGTAACTTTCTAATAAAAGAGGGAAAATATAAGACATACATCGATGGGCAATGTCTCTTTTTGCTTCTTAAAGGGTTCGAGTTGTTCATTTTAATTGTCAATTTTTGCTTGCTGTGCCTGATATTAGCGTTGTAGTTGTTCAAATTTCCGCCAAGCTCTTTTGTTCAAAAACCAAATAACTACTTGGCATGGTTGCACCTTGCGGCTTCAGTTTCTCACTTGGTTCTGTTTTGGTCCCTTTTTTAGACGAGTTTGACACCTGTCCCATTGTCAAACCTCCTCTGATAAAGCTAACCAGGTCTGCCCATTTTAAAGAGTGTGGACGACCAGGCATCTTATTACTAAGATGCCGTCGAGGCCAGCTGATATTCCAGCCACGTAGAAAACTATAGCAGGGCCTAACATTTCTGTTGCATTCTGTGAAAAATCAAATTTGCATTAGATGTAGATGCTTGGGACGTGACCTAAAGGAAATCTGCAAATACGAGTGTCCACTGATAGGCAAAGTAAAGTTGTTGCAGCTACCGTTGACAATAGTTTTCTAAAAAAGTTAGATTCTAGCTAAAATTTATGTTGTTCCCTCCTCCAATTTTAGCTATCAAGTTTGTGGTGATATAGTTGAAAACAACTCAAAAGTGTGATTAAGTTACCAAGATAGATTATTGAAGAAATAGGACCTGAACGAGTCTAGATATATTAGAATTATAGAACTGTAGTATATAACATAGTATTCAAGGTATAAAATTATACTATAGTAGAACTGTATTCAAAGTGCTTATTTTATGAAACAACATTTACGCAAACAACTCAAACCAAAAAGTATGTTCAATCTTTTCACGATTCTTAGCATACTATCTCATACACTTGTTGGGTCTTCTTCTTTTTGAATATAAACAAAACGACGAGGAGGAAAAGGAAAAAAGACCCTTTAACGCTACTAAAGTCTTTTCATTATGCAAAGTGGTTTAGATTGGTAACCTAATTGCATCTTCTCTTCTTCTTTGTTGGAGTTTATTACTCAATGTGAATGTCATATTTCAGCGTTGTCTTAGTTGTAGAATATTATTGTGGCGATAAAATATTAACCAAAACATGAACACATTTGGACAGGCTTAGTGCTGATGGGCCAACCTAGCTCCTAGTTAAATGTAGAGATTTTTTACTGCATTTTCCTCTCATTTTGGTTTCATGACTGTCATTTTTCTCTTTGCTGCTTGAGGATGAAAGATGATTGAACTAAGTAAAGTGCCATAGCTTGAGCAAATAGAAGTAAATAATTTGATATTAGTTGCTTGGTATACAAATCTATCTCGGCTAAAAAAATATAAAAATAAGATACACCTGATTAGTGAAAATGGATGTAATATGTACTTGGGTATGACCTAGAAGAAATCTGCAAACCAGCTAGATGCTGTAGGAGACAAGACACAATACTTGATGTTCCTATAATTCACAAAATTGTCTCGTCAAACATAGCACATAGTAAGAGTACATATACATTATCATAGGTGACTGCGTTTGAAATGGAGTCAATGACAATGGAACCAACATTCCGTGCTGAAATTTTAATTTGGTATACAAACTTGCAGCCACTAGAGCACTTAAAGACTGTTTAGTCTCCAACTCATCTAGATGAGATGAGTTTGTTGAGTAGGGCTCAATTGTGTTGTTACATCAATTCTTTAAACTTTTTCTTCAAACATATACTGTTGAAAGTTGATACATGATCCAAGGATATTGGAATCTTAACGTACATATTTGCCATTTTGATTATGTCCAATTTGGCTTTTCCACTGCTCTTCATGGAATCATCGCTCTTTTTGGAGAATATATTTTTTCTTTTTTATCCTCCAGTAATGCTGTTGTACATTTCAAAAATCTGGACTATTGTATACTATGAGAAAATAGACTCTGTTAGACACATTTGACCGCAAAAGAGCCTATGTTTGTTACTTTATTTGTTTCAATTTATATTGGCACAATGAAATTAAGAGACTCAACTAAAATTTTGTATGATTTTTAAATATTTTAAGTTATTAATTAGTGATGTTCCTTTTTATCACTTTCAATAATAATAACCAATTCTTCACTATGCTGACTTCATTCTACTAAAAATTACAGGTAAATTATGTTGGAGCGCCTTTGAAAGACCAGTTAGAAGCCAAATCTTTGTATTTTCTTTAACACCTTATTGCAACACATGCTTCGGAGAAAGCGTGTTAATTTGATGAACACAGTTCATGTTATATCCCTCTGCATAGAATAGCTGAGAGTCATTGTGTTTTAACCTTTTATCTAAACAATGTCTACCTTGAACATTGAATCAGGAGCCAGACTTGAACAAGCCATTGATTCCGTAAAGGTGTAAAAATGTTTTTGGATGTGCTCCACCAACTGCAGCATCAATCAATGGTTTTGGATTTTGTATAAATATAAATGTAAATAGAAGTAAGCAATATGGTCTTACTTGCTTATCGTCAGCTGCAACATGAATGAATTTTGTGTAAATACAAATATAGATAAAGGTTAACAACTTGCTATTACGTGCTTTTCAAAAAATCTAAATTTGACGAAAAAAATGAAATAGCTAAAACTTCATTAGTCACAGTAAAAAATAGCAGACCACCACTAGTATGAATATAAATTCTACTTTGTATCAACTCTCAATTTGAATATACTTTATCTGTCCAAATTTATTATGTGATGTTATTTGACTTAATACAAAATTTAAAAATAAATCATCTCATAAAAATAAATAAATATTTTAAAGTTAGATTATTACTAAAAATGTGTCACTCTTATTAAAACCGCCTAATATATAGTATATCATATAAATTAAACCTACAGAGTAGTGGTTATAAATAGGTAAAGTTGGAAAACGATTCCTTCCATTACTATTCCGTTGATTACTTCTCAATGTAGTGGATGTAGACCACTTGTATAAAATAAATATGAGAGATCAAGAACATTTTTTTTGTAATTAATTTTTCAAAAAATAATATTTTTATACTAAATAGTATCAGATCCAAAGTATTTATATGTATTAATACTCCTTCTGTTTTATTTATATTTTAATTAGCATTTTAAAATCATTCTAAAAAGTAAACATAACAAAGATTGTTGAACTTTTGCGATTCCCAAACTTGATTTATTGTCCATAACTTCACATAAACTTTTTACAAAGAAAAAAAAAAAATGAAACACATACAATGTTGAATCAAATTTTAAAAGTTGGAAGGATTATTAACAAGTAAAAACTGAAGCAAAACGATCCTTCGGTCATAAATTCTTATCCAAAATAATCTAATTTTATCAAAATAATTATTCGACACTTTTTAATTGGAAGCAAAGTGTAATTTGCGTTTTCTTCTTCGTCTTCTTTAGTCTTCTACTTCCTTCATTCTTATTTCTTCTTTGTTTTCCTCCTCCTCCTTAATCTACTTTTATGTTCAAAGCTCAACTTTAAATTAACATGCCGCATATGTGAATTATTTTGAGTAAATAATATTCAAAAGAGTCAAATTATTGAGAGGATCTAGCTCATATGTAAATTTTTGAATAGTTTAGAGTTCTAAATTGGATTGGATTGAATAATCTACCTGCAATGTATATTTTATTTTATCAATATACATATGCAATGTATACTTAATTATATCAACAATGCATATACTTTATACATTTTTGATATGTTGTTATACATCGTCACACAAAAATCACTACTTATGCAATATATATATATATATATATATATATATATATAGCCATT
>JAOTQJ010000011.1:7251219-7271665 GCA_025642045.1 Solanum sejunctum | reverse complement strand
ATGGCCCCGACAGAATTGCGTGAATTAAAAGAGTAGTTAAAAGACTTATTGGAGAAGGGTTTTATAAGACCTAGTGTATACCTTTGGGGTACACCAGTGTTATTTGTACACAAAAAGAATGGCACCTTGAGAATGTGTATCGACTATCAATCAATTGAATAGGGTGACAATTAAGAATAAATACCCCTTCCCCAGGATTTATGATTTAATTGATCAGTTACAGCGTGTCAAATGCTTTTCAAAAATTACTTAAGATCAGGGTATCACCGAATGAGGGTAAAGGAGACAGATATATCTAAGACTGCTTTCAGAACACGCTATGGTCACTTTAAATTTCTTGTTATATCATTTGGGCTATCGAATACGCCAATAGTTTTTATGGATTTGATAAATAGGGTATTCAAGCCATTTATGGATGTATTCATGATAGTATTTATAGATGACATATTGGTATATTCAAGATCAGAAGAGGACCACGCAAATCACTTACGACAATAGTTACAAGTTCTTCATGATAGACAGTTGTATGCCAAATTTTGTATATGTGAATTTTGGCTAAAATCAGTGGAATTCTTGGGTTATATTGTGTCTGATGAAGGAATAAGGGTTGATTCACAAAAGATAGAGGTTGTGAAAGATTGGCCAAGGCCAATGCCACCCATGGAAGTTCCGAGCTTCCTAGGGTTGGCAGGTTATTAGAGAAGGTTCGTTGAAGGTTTTTCTTCTAGTTCTTCACCTCTAACAAAGTTGACATGTAAGGCAACCAAGTTTTAATGGAATGATGCATGTGAAAAGAGCTTTTAGGAGCTGAAAAATAAGCTAACTTCTGCACCTGTGCTAGTACTTCCAGAAGGCACAAAGGGGTATGCAGTGTATTGCGATGCTTCAGGAGTTGGGTTAGGGTGTATACTGATACAATATGGTAAGGTAATTGCTTATCCATCTATATAGATACGATCACATGAGAAAAACTACCCAACACATGATCTTGAACTAGCAGCGATTGTGTTTGCTCTGAAAATATGGCGCAACTATTTGTATGGGGTCCATGTTAACACATATACTGATCATAAGATCCTGCAATACATCTTTAAGTAGAAAGACCTAAACATAAGGCAGCGGATATGGCTATAGCTAATAAAGGATTATGATGTTGATATACTTTACGACCCAGGGAAGGCAAATGTGGTAGCCTATGCTCTGAGTCGTAAGGCAATCATGAATACTAGTGATCAGGCTGTGGTAAGTCAAGGAGTTGCTCAGGATCTACGATAACTGGCTAGTTTGGGAGTTTGCCTTCTTGGAACCCCAAAGGAAGGGGTTGTTGTGCATAATGTTGTGGAGTTTTCATTGGTAATGAAGATGAAAGAAAAATAGTTTAAGGATCCTATTTTACATCAACTTAAAGACAAGGTGAGTCAGGGTATGATAAAAGGCTTTGACCTTACACAAAATGGAGTACTTTATTGTCAAAATAGAATATGTGTGCCCGATATTAATGGACTAAGAAAGAGGATAATGGAAGAAGCCCATCATTCTAGATATTCCATCCATATAGGATCAATTAAGATGTATCATGACCTGGATGGAATGTTTTGGTGGGGAGGCATGAAAAGGGGTCTTGCAGAATTTGTGGCTCAATGTCCAAATTGCCAATAAGTCAAAGTAGAGCACCAAAAGCAGGGAGGCTATATGCAATGTATAGAGCTTCGAATATGGAAGTGGGATATGATCAATATAGATTTTGTTACAGAGTTGCCTCGCTCATTTCAGAAGTTTGACTCTATATGGGTACTAGTTGACAGACTCACAAAGTCAGCACACTTCTTGCCAATTAGGAGTGATTATACAACTGAAGAATATGTCAAGCTATAACTCAAAGAGATAGTTAGGCTACATGGAGTCTCAATCTCCATTATATCTAATCGAGAAGATCAATCCATTGCAACGTTTTGGAAGTCCTTCCAAAGGAGTTTAGGTACACAAGTGAATTTGTGTATAGATTTTCACCCTCAAACAGATGGTCAAGCAAAATTCACCATTCCAAAACTTGAAGATATGTTACGGGCTTGTGCATTGGATTTTAAAGGTAGTTTGGTGGACAATTTGCCACTTATTGAATTTGCTTATAATAATAGCTACCACTCGAGTATTAAGTTTGCACCTTACGAAGCTTTGTACGGAAGGAAATGTAGGTCACTGACTAGATGTTTTGAAGTGGGTGAAACCACCTTGCTTGGTCTAGATCTAGTACAACAAGCCATGACAAAAATTAGAGTAATACAATAATGGCTAGAAACAGCCCAAGGTCATCATAAATCATATGCGGATGCTAGGAGGAGAGGACTAGAATTCTCAACAGGGGATTGGGTATTTTTAAAGGTGTCTCCAATGAAAGGGGTTATGAGGTTTGGTAAGAGAGGAAAACTGAGCCCACATTATATAGGGTCGTATAAAATTATTAAGAGGTTCAGGTAGGTTGCATATGAATTAGAGCTACCCCAAGAGCTTTCAATGGTTCATCAAGTTTTTCATGTCTCAAAGCTTCAAAAATGCTTGGGTGACCCATCCCGTATCACTCTTATTGAGGATCTATAGGTTACAAAAGATCTTACCTATGAACAGGTGCCTGTTGCTATTCTAGATTGCCAAGTTGAGAAGCTAAGGAATAAAGAAACAGCTTCAGTAAAAGTACTTTGGAGGAACCAGCAGGCAAAAGAGTTAACATGGGAGGCTGAGGACACGATGAAATCAACATACCTGCACTTATTTGAAGCTAAGGAGGAAGTGAAACATACAAAATTGGGGTCTTAATAAGTACATGTATTTGAACATTTATTACATTGAACATGGTTAAACTATCTAATTATGCCAACATTCAAGGACGAATGTTCCTAAGGGGGGGAGTATGTAACACCCCACACCTTATATGTACTAATCCTAAGCATGTGAAACATGATATGGCTTGGTCACATTAGCACCTATTTTTAAAAGTGCTTGAATCTCAAATTAGAGGGCGATATGTATGTCTAACACTTAAGAGGGTCGAGTGTATACAAGTTTTAAGTCAAATCGAGAAGATCATGACCTTAAATAAAGTGAGAGAAGTGAGGCGCTTGTAGGACTTAGAAAGCTAATACGTGAGTCACCTACTTGCTTAGCATAAATTTGCTAGCTAGATGAAGACGAGGCCCGACGTCAAATTTGTCCTTCAAGACTGTTGGACTATGCTGATATGATTAAGAGTTCAAATCCGAGAACCTCTTGTTGGGTGAGAACTGACAATGAAACAGTTCCTGGCAAACACTTGTTTAAATACTTCTATGTGTGCTTTGCTGCATTGAAGAATGAATGGCTGGAAGGCTTTAGAAAGATTATAGGCCTAGATGGTTATTTTTTGAAGGGTGCTTGTAAAGGAGAGATATTAGTGGCTGTTGGAAGAAATGGAACCAAAAAATGTATCTAATAGCTTGGGCAGTGGTTGATCAAGAAACCAAACACTCTTGGAGTTTATTTTTAAGATATCTTATTGAAGATTTGCATCTTGGTGATGGATATGGCATAACCATCATGTCTGATATGCAAAAGATATTTATTTCATCTCATCTCAGTTTCAGTTTGCCTTCTGTAAATTCAATATTTTGGTTTCCTATACTTACAATCTTGATGTATATTTTTGAACTCTTATATTTTTTGAATTCTAGCTTCCTGTACTGATTGAACTCTGTAAATTCTGGTTTCTTGATTGAACTCTTATATTTTGGTTTCTTGATTGAATTCTATATATTCAATATTTTGAATTGCTAAGTAGCCAAACACTGATTGAACTCTGTTACCATTCAATAATATGGCCTTTTGCAGATGAAATTTTGTTATCATGCACATTTAGTTCTCTATCTTCTTCAGTTTCTTACACTAAATATATTATTATTGTTTATAGTAGTAGTAAAAGATGAAACTAAATTGTAAAAAAAATATGTGAATATGTTATGGATATAATTTAAAACATGAAAGGCAAATTTAGACATCATGGAGTGTGGGTAGAAATTAATTTCAGTAACTCATATCTTACTGGAAAAATACTTATACTGCAATTGTTATCAAGTAAAATAAACTAGACTAGCAAATTATTAAAGATTTATTAACCATTTATAGTGGGAATACAACTTAAAGGGATTCTATCCACTGGCTTTTGGATTAAGCCAAACACTGAATTATTGAGTAGCCAAACACTGAGTATGTACTCTTTTGATTTCTGATTGACAGCAACACTGACTAGTTTGTGCCTTTTATCTTGTTTGCTATTCATGATCAAGGCTGAGTTTTGTTTCTTTATTGTAGGGACTTGAGTCAGCTATTGCTGAGTTACTTCCTTTTACTGAAAGAAGAATATGTGCAAGATACATTTGGGCAAACTGACAAAAGAAATGGAGAGGTGAAAAGAGCAGAAAAGCATTTTGGAGTTGTGCCAAAGCTAGTTTTGAGGTAAAATTAAAAGATGAGTTTACATATTTGGGAAAGCTTAGTGATAGAATATGTGAGTCACTGCTTGTCTATAACAAAACATTTTGGTGTAGAGCTTTATTTAGTGAAACATCCAAGTGTGATGTGGTGAAAAATAATATATGTGAAATATTTAATTCATGGATTGTTAGTCCTAGGCACAAATCTGTGATTAGTATGCTTGAAGATATTAGGCACAAAATAATGGATAGGCATGGGGACATGATTAAGTTTGCAAGTACTTGGACTAGTGATATTTCACCTACGGCAAGGCAAGTTTTGGAGGAAAATAAAGAAATTAGTAGGAAGCTAAAGGTGAATTGGAATCATGATATAGGATTTGAGATACAAGAAGGAGAATTTAGACATGTAGTTGACATGGTTAGGCAGACTTGTACCTGTAGGTTGAGGTACTTGAGAGGTATCCCTTGTCAACATGTAGTTTGTGCTTTGTATCACATGGGTAAAAAATTAGAAGATTATGTGGATCATCGGTACAGAAAAGATACATTCCTGAAAGCTTATAAGTACTTCTTACAGCCTATAACTAATATAGTTATGTGGACTGAAACCAACAACCCACCAATTGAGCCCCTTGAAGTGAAGCCAATACTCGGAAGACTAGCCAGATGTAGAAGAAGGAAAAAGATGAACCAAGAAAAAAGAAGTGCGGGAAAGCATCAAAGAATGGGGTCAAAATGACATATTCCAAATGCCATCAAGTTGGGCATAACAAAAGAGATTGTAAATTGGTAGGAAACAACATTCCTATCTCATTTTATGATGTTTGTTTAATCTAATTTTTTTACTTGATTAACCTGCCACTCTACAACCTTGCAGTCCACTCCACATCCTTCACAATCCACAGGACAGCCTCAAAGCTCACAGGACAGACTTCACAGTCCTTTACCACCAATCAAGCACTCAATATTCAACTGGACAGCCTTCACGGTCCACTGCACATCATTCAAGCACTCAATATTCAACTTTTTATGTTTGAAAACCTCAAAAGTTACTGAAAATAAGAGGAAACAACCAACTGGTGCTACAAATTCAGCTGGAACAAAAAATTCAGCAACTATAAGATTTGGTGTATACATAGATACACAATCCAGAAGACAAGTGATTAATGTAAGTATATTCTTTCATGATTCTTTTATATTTTCATTTATCTATCTTGTTAAATTATATAAACTTATAATGCAGCCTGGAAGAGCAAGTGAAAGAGTGATCTCAAGTAGATCATTAAAGGATGCATCACAAACAAATGTTAACCTTGGATTGAAACCACCTGGCTTGAAATGGAAAGAAAAGAATGTTATGAGTGGAAACCAAATTTAACTAATGTCACAACTGAAAAAATTGCAAATCAAATCCAAGTGTGTTCCATAACATTCCAACAATGTTGATTATGTGTTTTCATGGTGAAAACAAGACAAAAATAATGATGTTGATAAATAACTTATGTATTTGACCTATTGATTGCACAATTGCTTTGATGCCATTATGGTACTTAAACTATGTTAAGTTGATGCTTTTTGAAGTGATGTTGATTCATGTATAGCATATGTGCAAACTATTTTGTGATATATATGCCTATTAAGTGTGATAAACTTGTTCAAAATTAAAGCTAAACATTTGTTAAGTTAAATGGATTTGCATTATTTTACGAGATAAAAATAGTCATCCCTCAAAAACAACTACATAAAAATCAAAATAATTTCAAAAAGCAAACTAATTTAAAAAATTAACATACTAACAATTACTACATAAAGAACTTTCTATAAATCCAATATAGTATCACAATAATCAACAAAACTCAATAGTTCCTTCTTATCTTTTTCTTTTCTTCATCATGCTTCTTTAATCTTTTCTGTAATCCCAAAATCGCAATTCTAACATATCTTGTATAATTCATTTCGCTCCACCTAAAAAATTTACATCCAGCCTGTTTACAAATAACAAAACAACCATAAAAATTGAATCTTGAATATTAAAATTTAAACAAAAAAATTGTTATATCATACTCGACCATCTTCACATCCAAGAAACCAGCGACCTAGATTATTTGCTAACCAAGAAGCCTTCATTATAGCTCTTTTTTCATAATGACAAAAAATATTTGATTTCATTATTTATCAAAAAGGTCAAAAAATGTGTTTAAAAAATGGAAGGGAAAATGCTAAAAAGAAGAAGAAGAAAGTGTTTTTGAATTTGAAAATAAATAGTATATATATAAAGACATGTTGTAGGGGTAAAAGGGTCAAATCTTTCTTTTTTTACCGTTAAAACGATCACAAACGTCTTTCATATGCGCCTGATTTGCGTGTTAAATACATGTTGTGCCAGGTCAACAAGTTGTATTTAAATGTTCGGGAATGGGCAAATTAAAGTGCCTGCAATTTGAAAATTGGAGTTCCAACTTAAAATTTCACTCCAAATGTAGGGTCAAATTTTTATATTGTGCTTTTTTTCACTAGTAGTGCAGCTAGAGACCCTTCTTTCTTTTTTCCTTTTCTCCTATCTTCCCAATCACTAATTTGTCGATTAAATGGTTTTTTAATTCATCACTTCTTAATTCCTAATCTGTAATGAAAGGATTCTCTAATTCACCACTTCCTAATCCCTAATCTATCGATGAAAGGGTTCTTTTTTTTCGATCTCGAATTCAGCACCTGATCCTTCTTTCTTTTGTTTATATGGATGTTGTTCTAATCAGTTTCCTGACCCTAGAGATGGAGCAGAGGAAGAAAATGATTTATTTACGTATTTCTGGTTTCACGTTTGATTGTATTTTTTAAAATTCTCAATATTATTATTCTTATTTATTTATAATGTGTCTACAGTTTTTTTTTTTTTTTTTTTTTTTTTGCCCGAGAATGAAATTTTTGGTGTATTCATTTCTATCCCTCCAATCGCACAATTGTTAATGATAAAATTGTTAAAAATGTAATGTTAGTTATAATTTGTTATGTAACGCACAGAAAAAACTTTTACCATATATGCTATTTTTAAGCAAGTTGGAGTAAGATTTTGCGCATAAGTAAATTTGTTATAAGACCTAAAGGCAATAGTTTTAGCGTGTCCAATAAGTTATGGTTAATGAATGACTGTCATATCTTGCCCAAGAGGCATTAGTTAATTTTCAAGCAGTGTAAACTCTTTCCCGCATAAATTCACTTCTTTAAAGACAAACCTGAGCTAATTGTTGCGGGATTTATCATGTTCAACAAGTCATACTTATCATAGTGGTGTCGTATTCTTGCCCCTAAGGCATAAGTTTAACTTTTAAAGCTCTGAGCTAGGTGTTGCCGCTTAGGCAAGATTATAGACACAATAAAGAGATCTCAACACTTGCTTATTTTCAAAAAAATTTTGAGATAGTTTCTGCTGCGAAGACAAAAAAAATAAAGTGTTGAAGCACAATAAAGCAGTGTTAATCCTTGCCTATGAGGCATAAGATTATTTTATTAAAGCAGAGCCTTGAGTTAGTTGTTGCTGCAAAGCGTTGAACACAATAAAGCAGTATTGATTATTGTATAGAAAATATCAAAAAAAGCCATAATATTTTTCATCCTTTATCATGTTATAAAGAATGTTGTGGGTATTCATATTAACTTTCATAAAATGAAATGTGACTATTTTTTCATAGAGAGCTCTTTACAAACTCCATGAATCCATCGTTTTGTACTTGCAAGTAAATTTTATTCTTTGGACAAGAAACTTGCAAATTGGACTTGGTGAAATAGAATAACCCCTTCTCATAAAGTATAAGTAAATATTTTTACAATGCCTTAAAGATAAGAGTTACAGAGAGTAATTCGTAAATTTAAATTAGCATATTGGAGTAAGTTCTTGCTCATGAGACATAAGTAAATTTGTTATAAAACCTCACACTAGGTGTCGCATTAAAGACGAGTTTTAACACGTCCAATAAGTTATGCTTCGCGTATGAGTGTCATATCTTACCCAAGAGGCATAAGTTAATTTTTCAAGCAGTGTAAACTCTTGCCCACGTAAGTTCACTTTTTTAAAGCCAAAGCCCTGAGGTACTTGTTGCCGTAAAGGAGAAACATTATAAAGTGTTCGAACGGTACAAAGCAGTATCATCTCTTAACTGTGAGGCCAATTTATTGCAAGATATTACTTACTAAGAACTGAAATGTCAAATAAACATCATTTCTCATTTCTACGATACGTTAAAAATGCAGCAACATTTGGTGCCCACCCTGGTCGTTTGTAGCAAAACAACTCCTGTGGAAAAAAAGAGTCCATCTTTATCATTGAATCGAAGAAAGATACCAATGTCATCTACGAAAAATAAACCATTCAAAACACAAATTCTACAGTGAGTAAACTGAAAATGTCAAAGTATATGAAGGCAGTCAAATCAGTGGACCAAATGCATGTTAAACATAAATTTTGATCAGTGCTGTTGTTTTTTCCCCTCATCCGATATTTGGTATCTGCCTTAAGGTCTGATTAATTATGAATTCGTGATGAGAAGTCTGACATTGGGGGTAGTTTTAAGTGTTGTCTGCATTCAATTATCTAGAACATATTGTGTTGCCTTATTTCACATTGTCATGCTTTAAACGCTGCACAATACTTGCATAAGTTAATTTCTTACAAGGTCTTTGATGTAGGTGTTGCCTCAAAAGGCAAGTGTTAACACGTCCAATAAGCTATACTTAGTAAATGTATGCAATATATTACACATGAGGCATACGTTAATTTTAAATTAGGCCATGAGCTAGGTATAGCCTCAAAAGGCAAGAGTAATAGCATTACTCGTAAGTTACTCGGTGAAATAAATGTACACTATTTTGCTTTTTCATTTTTTAAAAAAACTATTTGTCATTTAAGTTGGAGGCATTTGTTTTAGCCGATGAGGCATAAGTTAATTTGTTACACGACTTTGATTTAGGTGTTGCTCCAAAGACAAGAGTTTTAGCGTGTCCAACATGTTATACTTAGAACAAAATATGGTGCAAGATCTTGCCAATGCGACATAAATTAGTTTGTTATAAGGCAAGAGTTTGGCGTGTCTTATATTCATTGTTGCAAGATCTTGTAGTTGAGACATAAGTTAATTTGTTACAAGGCCTTCATGTACATGTTGCCTCAATGGTAAGAATTTTTAGTTTGTCCAATAAGTTATGTTTAGTGAATGTCTTGCCCCTGAGGTATATGTCACTTTTAACGCAGGCGATGAGCTAGGTAGCCTTGATCCAACTGTTGTATCGAAGGCAAGAGTTTTAGAGTGTCGTATAACTCATAGTTAGCACAATAGTGTGAGATATTGCCCATGAGGCATAAGCTAATTTGCTACAATGCGTTGCTCTGGCTATTGTGTCTAAGCCAAGAGTTTTAGCATGTCCAATAAATTATGCGTAGCATAATGGTGCAGGATTTTGCGATGAGGCATAAGTTAATTTGCTACAAGGCTTTGCTCTAGATATTGTCTCTTGGGAAAGAGTTTAGCGTGTCCAATAAGTTAATTTGCTTTTCTATTTTTTCGAAAAACACTATTTGAGTCATTTAAGTTGGAGGTATTCATTTCAGCCGATGAGGCATAAGTTGATTTGTTACTCTGTTGATCAAGGTGTTCCTCAAAGGCAAGAGTTTTAGCATGTCCAATATGTTATACTTTGCACAATGGTGCAAAGTCTTGCCCAGTAGGCATAAATAATTGATCGATGAGATTTAGCATGTCCAATACGTTACACTTAGCCCAATGGTGCAAGATCTTGTCCATGAGGCATAAGCTAATTTGTTACAGGGCCTTCACGTAGATGTTACCTCAATGGCAAGACTTTTAGTTTGTCCAATGAGTTATGTCTTGCCCCTGAGGCATATGTTAATTTAACGCAGGGCCATGAGCTAGGTGTTACCTCAAAGGCATTACTCGTAAGCTAGACTTCGCACATTGGTGAAAGATCTTGTACATTAGGCAAGAATTAATTTTTTGGTTTTGATATTCCCTCAAAGGCAAGAGTTTTAACATGTTCAGTAAGTTATACTCGGTGAATGTGTGTAATATCTTGCCTGTGAGGATTTTAAATCAAGCCATGAGCTAGGTATTGCCTCAAAGGCCTGAGTTTTAACATGTCCTATAAGTTAATACTTACATAAAAAGGTGCAATATCTTACACATGAGGCATAAGTTAATTTGTTAGTTGTTACCTCTAAGGCAAGAGTTTTAGTGTGTCCAATAAGCTATACTTAGCAGAATGGTGCAAGGTCTTGGCTATTAGGCATAAGTTAATTTCTTACAAGGCCTTGATATAGGTGTTGCCTCAGAGGCAAGAGTGTTAGCATGTCCAATAAGTTACATTTTCTAGTGCAATCTTTCACCATCAGGCATAAATAAATTGTTATACTTGTTGCCTCAAAGAAGAGTCATAGCGTAACTCAAAACTTAGACTTAGCACAATAGTGCAAGATCTTGCCCATGAGGCATAATTTACTTTGTTACAAGGCTTTGATCTAGTTGTTAACTCTTAGCCAAGTGTTTTAGCGTGTCTGATAAGTTATACTTAGTAAATGTGTGATATCTTGCCCTTGGGTTAGGTATTGCGTTGATCCAGCTGTTGTCTCTAAGACAAAAGTTTTAGCGTGCCCAATAAGCTATACTTAGGACAATGGTGCAAGATCTTGCCGATGAGGCATAGTTGTTGCCTCTAAGGAAAGTATTTTAGCATGTCCGATAAGTTATACTTACATTCAGCAGTGCAGTCTCTTGCCTTTAAGTTAATTTATTACAAGGACTTGGTGTAGTGTTTACTCAAAAGCAAGAATTTTAGACTGTCCCATAAGTTATACTTATATTCAGTGGTGCAAGATCCTGTCTATGAGGCATAAGTTAATTTGTTACTTGTCCTGGTATAGCTGTTGCCTCAAAGACAAGAGTTTTAGTGTGTCCAATGAGTTATTCTTAGCGAATGAGCGACATATCTTGCCCGAGAGACATTAGTTAGTTTTTGAATTTCTTTAGCTAGGTGTTGACTCAAAAGCATGAGTTATGAGTGTGTCCAATAATGTAAACTATTGTACTTTTCCGTTTTAGGAAAATAAGTTATTTGAGTCATTTATTTCGACCAATGAATAAGGAGAGCATATCCCGTTTAATTTGTAATCCACAAGCCATGCTGCTTCTACTTCTTCAGGATGTTTTCCTTATAACTTGGGTAACGTTGATCTAAGTTTCAAAAGAATATATTTTCATCGATTTATGTCTAACAAAATGAATCTCTCTTCTCAGCTTGGACTTTGAGCTAGGTATTGCCTTAAAGTTAAGCGTTATGGAGTAACTCATAAATTGAACTTTAGTGAAACTGTGTAAACACTTATCCATGAGGCATAAGTAAATGCGTCACAAGGCCTTGATCTCGATCTTGCCTCAAAATCGATAATCTGCCCCTCGGTTCTTTGTTGAACATTGCCTTCGTCTTTAATTAAATTTGTTACCATTTCTGTGAAACACAAGTTCTGTTATATTGTGAATAAGAATCAAGGTAATACAAGCATTTCTCGAAAAACCGATGCATTCATCAATTGAGTACACTCAACATGACCATAAACAATATCTCAAAACATGTAATACAGTTGTTTTTGACCAACTACGTATAAAAATTTTTGTATCAATATTGAATCTCTTATAAAAGAGAATTTTAGAGGCATTTTATTTACGCTAAAACACTCATAGCAAGCTGCACTTGCTTCTTTTTTCTTACTAATCCAAAATAATAATTTTAGATATTGTGACAATGTCCTAAACTATTAGATAATGCACACATGGACATTTAGCCAAGATACAGGGAAAACTCTCTGTAATCAGTTTTGTCACCAAGAACAGTAACAAGACACAAAACTAAACCCTAAACAAAATAAATCACAGAATAAAAGATAAGAAAGAGGATATTGCCTTAAGTTGAAAATTGTTCTTCTGAGTTAATAAATAGCTGAAAGTTCTCTATTACATTGACAAGAAAGACACGTGAAGTAGCGTCATCATCAACAAAGAAAGAAAAGGCGAAGGTGAAATAATGGGTCGTATAGCTGGAGATAATTTTATCCGAAAACATATTCTTAAAGACATGGAGAGTATTTCTGCAAAGTCATCCTTATTGGGGGCATTTTATCAAGACCATCCCCTTTAGTTGCCTTCTCCCAAATTGATGAGCCCTAGATGTCATCATATTCTAGATGCATAGTTTGATGTCACATGTTAAATGACATAACATGCTAAGTTAAAATGAATGAGCCATGTCATATCAAAATGACATAATATGAATACTCAAATTAAAGACCAATAAAAATGAATCATGTGTACAAAGAACATATTTCAACTAATCAAATATAATTATATTCATTCTCTATAAATAGGAGTCTTCATAATTCAGGAAAAAAACATCAACATTATAACATGAGGACAAAGAGAAGTGGATCAAAAGCACCAATTTCTGTACCATCTAAGCTACAAGCATCAAGTATCTCAAAGGCCCTTAATTTCAAAAACAAGACAAATTAAACTCCAACTCTTCAAGTACAAGTCAAGATCTAATCCATCAAATTCAAACACAAGCTCAAAACCCCTTGAATTTATATTCAAAAGAATAATCAAATGATTCTTATGGATTGCAACACCTAATACTAACCCCTCTATTCACTTTTATAGGTTCATTATTCCAAAAATAAATTTATTTTTATTTATCATATTTAAACTAAGAAAAGACAATTATGTTTCATGCTTTGCCCTTAGCATAATTACTTAATCTACAAATCATTTTCAAGACGTAATACTAAACATCAATTACTACAAATAGTATGGTAAAATAGCAATATACGACTGCAGCTATATATCTTCATGTATTAATTATTATTTTTTCAACGCGAGTTCTTTATCGACAACAACCACTTGATGTTTTTCTTTCCGTCGCATTGCTTAAAGACTGAAGCACGCCCACAGAATTAAGTAAATCAGTACTCTTTGATGGAACAGCTGGTCGAGCTGCAGAAAGATGAAACGAAATGGCCTTAGGAAAATACATTTCGTCTTAGGAAAATACAATTAGATGATCTGCATCATCTAATTCCTGTAGAAGAAGGCTATTCATCTTGATATCCAGAAAAAAGCTCAGAATGCATAGTTAACCACTAGTGGGTTGAATTAGGGAAAATGGTGAGAAGGATCTTTGAAATGAAACTAATTTGCAATCAAAACTTTTGACTTGAGAAAATTAAGTCGGTTTCTAGTTAGAGTTAACTTCTCTTCAGCCTCTGCTGCTTTTTCTCGGACACCACGAACAATATCCACAGGAGCTTTCTCTACAAACTGCATATAACAACTCTATAAGGCCCGTGACATGGAGGACGACATAATATTGATAGACTTCAACTATATCTTGTTTGACAGTCGAGAAGAATGTTCGTTTTCCTTTTTGAGAAATGCTTCGAAACATGATAATATCCAGGAATAACTGGAAGCTATGTTGTATGTCAGGTATTTTAAAATTCTTTCACGAACAAATTTACATAATTGCACTTGGTATCCATAATTCTAATTAGGACTAATGGAATGTATCATGTATGCACACAAAGTAGTAGAAAACACTACTTTCATGAAATATATGGCTATTTAGGAAATCGTTATTTCTAACTTGCAATATGTGTCCACGTTTGGTACAAAAATGAATAATGTATGGATTAATAATGCAGGGATTAGTAATGCAAGGATTAATTATGCAAAGATTAGTAATGCTGGAATTATTTCTTATCTCATGTTTGGTTTATTGGTATTCATTTAATTTTGTGTTTAGTTTAAAAGTCTATAAGAAGTTTCTTTCCAATTATGCCGTTGATCTATTATGAGATTTTCTATTTCATGTAATTAGATCAAAGTAGATTAGTTTTTGTGACTTCTAACTAGTTAGGAAATAACAATTTGTCATTATGTTTGCTATTTTCTCAAAAATAATTTTTCATTATGTTGCTATTTTCTCACTTGAATTATTTGAGAATAAATAATTATAATCTTAATAATTTCACCATTAATAAAATATCAATCTTTAATTTAATAAAGATAGGCCATCTATTATTAGAATAGAAAAGATGGTAAATAATTATAAAATAGACAATCTATATCTACACATAAAAATTTGAAAGTTAGAATTTTAATATAGTGTTTATATCTTACAAGGTCACTCAACTTTAAGAATATATGTAACATCATTAGGATTTATATTGTATCAATAAAATCACAACTAAAATTAGTTATAAAAAATATTGACACGTCAAAATAATTTTGTGTATTATGTAAATATGAAACTGCAAATAAATAAAATTTAAAAATTTGACATGGTAAATTTATTTATTTTTATATTATGAAAATATGAACCCGCGAATAAATAAAATTTGTAAGCTAATTTATTTAAATAAATTTACTAGTACAAAACTACAAATACAAAATCAAGAAAACAAAAAAATGTAAAAGAATTTGAGAAATATTTTTGTCTTTGTGTATTTAATATCATGGTATTAATCCAAGGTATTAGCTAATACCACCAAATGGGAGGTATTGACTAATCCTATGTATGTGATATTAACTAATACCATGGATTAGTTATACATGGTCCAAAAATCCTACCAAACATTGGATTATGTGGACTAAATTTTAATCCAGGGATTATTTCAATTAATCCATCCTACCAAACGGGCTCTAGTACCATATTTAACCTTCTTTAAATTTCACTGTACCAAATTCTGATGTAATTTCATGTTCAGCATTCAATTAATTTTATCCAGGAAACTAAGTAGAAAACTCACACTTGAAGAACTCAAACGAGCCATCAGTCCATCATATTCAGCTTGCATCTTGACGAAGCGCTTAGAGAGACGCTGCACTTCAGCTGAGATGTCCACCATATCTGATAGAGGAAGATAAGCTTCCAGACCTTCACCAGCAACAATGTGGACAGACTGATTTGCATCTCCTGTAATTCATCTAATATTAAGATAACACTACAAGGAAACAAACATTAAGCCAGAAGGCTCTAATCCACATGGGGTTTATCAATCTTTCACAAGTGATACCAAAATCGGCATACCTGGAGGAGACTCTACAAAATTGACATTCGCCAAATCCAGTCTCGAAAGAAGAGCCAAAACATCCCTTTCTCCCTGCATTAAGTGACAGCCATGTGTTTAAACGTAGATGGGCAAACAAAAAAATTCGGGTAAAAAAATGCATTTCAATACAGAACAAGATCGAGAACAACAAAAGTGACTAGTCTGTTATGATATGGCCGCCTTGTGCTAAGTTGACCTCACTGACTCAGGAGGCAGATAGTAAACATCACACTTCTTAACTTTGTTACATAAGCCTCAATCGTAGCTAAGGTAATCCTTAGCAGGAGTAAGAGTCGATGTACTACATCTGTTAACTAAATTTCAGTCTAAATGGTATCTTCAAACAAAACAAATTTCAGAAAATTCACAACCGAACAGTTTTCTACCTGGCACAAGAAAGGGTGCATCACTTCCTCAACCTACATCCCTAGGGTCCTCAAGAAAGTTGTTAGAATAGGAATAGGAATATATAATCCTATGTAGAATTGGAATTGAAATAGGAATGGTATGTTGTTTCCTAGTTGGACTTGGATTAGATTGTAGTATCTACAAATACGGTCATTATATAGTAATGTAGATACACAATTCAATAATATTTTTCTCCAATATCTGTCACATGGTGTCACATGGTACCAGAGCATTTGTGAGGAAAAAAAAAGGAGAAGTCACTGTTCAGGTGGCTGGTTTATGTCACCTTCGTTTCTATGGGTGCTGTGCGAAAATCAACACCATCACTAGGCTCGGGAAGCTTGGGCTACCACAAACCCAACAAGAACCACCGGAAAACAATCCCACACACGCCCTCCTCTGCAGATGGAAGTTGTTGTTTTCTGGAGAGATCTATCTCATGTGCCACCACGTGTGAGTTATCCGGTGACCTTTTTTTATTTTATTTTTTCTTCTGCTGGGTTCGGCCAGTAATTAACCACCCCAGTAACTTTTTCCAAATTCAATCGCCAGAATTAGGATTCCGACGACTTTTTTCAGTGTTCAAGGCAGTTTTTCAACCAGTTATTAGAATTTTTTTTCCTCTCAGTGAGGTCACCTCTGCATTCCGAGGCAGACCACATATATTTTTTATTTTTTTTTACCATTTTTTTCTACAAAAATTTGATTTCAAAAGATGTCTTTTGAGATTGATATTTTTGACTCCAAAAGTACAGGAATCAAAAGTTCAAATCATATGATTACTTCAGAACCATTAATGGGCAGTTTCAACTATTTGGCATGAGCTTCCTCGATTGAATTATGATGCAAAGGGCAAAATGTCTACGATCACTTAACAACCAAAGCTTGTGTGGTAGATGAAAGGAGAAAGGCTACTGAGGAATCTACAACATCCAACGCACAATGCAAGAAGGTTGATGTTCAGTTGTGTAGTCTCCTATGACGATTTATTGATTCCAAGTTGATACCCTTAGATAAAATGGTATCACTAGTTTGAAACAACACCTCTTTAAGCATGTTCAGACTAGAGACCTTGACAGATTAAAGTATTTTCTAGGTATTGAGGTTGCTCAATCTGAATCAGGTATTCTTCAACGCAAGTATGCCTTAAACATTCTTTAGGAGAGGGATGATGGATGTAGACACTCCTATGGATCCGAATGTTAAAGTGCTTCTAGGACAAGAGGGAGCCACTCAGTAATCCTAAACAGTATAGATGACTGGTGGTAAAGTTAAATTATCTCACACTAACTAGACCTGACATCTAGTTCCCTGTGAGTGCTGTAAGTTAGTTTATGACTTCTCTTTGTGATAGTCATTGGGATGCGATAAAGTCAGCGCCCAAAAAGGGACTACTCTTCAAAGATCAAGGCCGTGAGCATATCACGGAATATACAGATGCCAATTGGACAGGATCACCCTCTGATAGACAATCTACGTCCAAATATTGTGTATTAGTAGGAGCTAATTTGGTGACATGGAAGAGCAAGAAACAGAGTGGTTGCTTGGTCAACTGCAGAGTCAAAATATCGAGCAATGGCTATAGCAACTTGCGAGTTTATTTGGATCAAACAGTTATTAAGAGAGCTAAAATTTGGCGAAGTTGATCAAGTGAAACTCGTGTATGATAATCAAGCGGCCCTTCATATTGCATCAAATCCGGTGTTTCATGAAAAGACTAAGCACATTGAAATTATTTGTCACTTTGTCAAAGAAAAGATACTCTCAAGATATTGTTACAAAGTTTGTGAAGTCAAGAGATTAGCTTGTAGATATCTTCACTAAGTCATCACTCGTCCTCGTATTAATTATACCTGTAACAAGCTAGGTACTTATAATTTGTATGCACCAGCCTGAGGGGAAGTGTTAGAATAGGAATATATAGTCCTATTTAGAATTGGAATTGGAATAGGAATAGTATGTTGTTTCCTAGTTGGACTTGGATTATATTGTAGTGTCTATAAATATGGTCTTTATGTAGTAATGTAGATACACAATTCAATAATATTTTTCTCTACTATTTCTCACAAAAGTAATATGAAAGCCAAAACCTTCCTACCGCTGAACCTTCTCGATAGCCTTTTGTCAACCTAAATAGCCTTACAAGAAAACTGATATTGCACACCACCCAAGTCTCAAATAAGAAAATATACCCCAAGGCCAAATAAAGTTGGGGTCACCAAGATGGATCTTATTTAATCCTTGGGATCTATTCAAGGCCAAATAAGTCAAAACACTAGATAAATTGTTTTAGAAAGCAAACTAAAAAACTAGAGGTTCTCTAAACTCACACTTACTCCTACATGGATATCAAAGTCTCTAACCATAATAAAAGGACTCCTAACAAACACCAACTAGAAGGTAAATCTAAACACAACTGAAACTTAATATCGATAATCTCCTATCACCTATACGATTCTTTTCTTGAGTTATGTCTTAGCAAACTCCGCACTGATTCTGAAACATTGTAGATTTTTAGGCGACTCTTGCATATATCCTTTTTAATCACCTGAAATCATCCCCTCACGGCATCTACAGACCAATGAATGTAGAGGTCTACATAGGGTCTGGACAAACTATCTCAATCAACCTCTCATTTTATCCTCTCGTTGTGCTACTTACACTATCTTCCATACGTGATCATTTCTAATTGTCAGAGCGGGTTCGAGTCCCACATTAGTTGGGGAATGGAATCGTGGTTTGCTTATATGGACTTGATAATCCTCCTCTCAAGAACAAGCTTTTAGGGTTGAGTTAGGCCCAAGTGTCATATCTTGACACTATATTATCAAATTTTCTACTTATTACTTACGCTCACTATACTCTGAGATCATTTCTAACCTTACCAAATTTTGTATGTAACATCTTCAGAATATAGAGAAGATATATCCTTCAACATGTATCCTTTTCATGAAACGCAATGATAACTGCAAACATTCCGTTTAACAGGGAGGAAAGATGAGAGAATAGTTCCTGTTGAATTGATTACCAACAATGTCAAAGAAGGCTGCCGAGTTGACAATCTTAGTCTATGAGAATATGGTATGTATAGACCAAAAACTAAATAACAAGGGATGTAACTATTCTGATTGTAGAGAGAAAATATTCTTATAATGTTCTATTGAATATATATATATACATATATATTGAGGTAAGGGTAACTTTGAATTCACAAGTAATTCATCATACAAAGGATGATGAATTGGAAACTTACATCCCACAGGGTGGTGGGCACACCCCACAAAGATATACAAAATTACAAGTTTTCTGTAAAATTCACTATATCTATGCTTTCCCTTACGAGATCTTGCTTACACTAGAAAAACAAACGACTTAAGCAATTCATTTTTATCTTTTGAGAACTATCTTTTTTTCCCTTCAAAACACCTAGCATTCCTTTCTTTCCATAAAGTCCACCATATATATGCTGGGATAGTCTTCCACCAATCTTCAAATTTCTCTCTATTGCCAATTCCTGTCCAGCTACTAAGGAGCTCCATGGTTGTCTTTGGCATTACCCAGTTGACCCCTAGTATACGCAAAAACATGATCCACAATTCTGAAGCTGCTTTACAGTGAATGAATAAATGATTATTTACTCTTCTTTCTGCTCACATATAAAGCATCTTGAGCATAACTACATCCCTCTTTTTTTGTAATGCCTCATGGGTAAGGCAAGCTTTTCTTATGACCAACCAGGAAAACATGCTAGTTTTAATGGGCTTCTTGTCTTCCACAGTAGCTTCTAAGGCCACTTGTTAGTCATTGTTTTGACAAATTAAAGAGAATTTCTGAAAATGTTTTTCTTTTATGCTAACCAGTATATCTTTCATATATTTCCTTCATCTATTTATACAAATAATTAGGTTAAATGGTCAGCCATGTACAGCTGTATACAATCTGTAATTACAGATGGCAGCCGTATTCTTAGACCTGTTACAACAACTATTTTAAACTAATTATACAACTTCTAGACTATTGCAGCTAATTTCTACCAACTCCTACTGGAAAGAATAATATATTAACATCTCCCCTCAAATTGATGTTGGTAAGTCGATCAACATCAATTTGCTACTGAAAAATTTGTGTCGTGGGTGCATCAAAGTTTTTGTAAATACATCAGCGATTTGAAGATCAGTAGTAAGATGAGGAAGAGTGATAACATCACGAGTAAAAGCCTCCCGAATATAGTGACAGTCCACCTCTATGTGCTTTGTCCGTTCATGATATACTGGATTTGCAGCTATTTAAATGGCACTAGTATTATCCCCATGGAGTGGAGTAGAATTAGTTTGAGGAAATCCAAGTTCAGAAAGAATGCCACGTAACCACACAATTTCTGAACAAGCTGCAGACATGGCTCTAT
>JAOTQJ010000011.1:7233808-7251119 GCA_025642045.1 Solanum sejunctum | reverse complement strand
ACCAGGACTAGGAGCATTCGAGGAACCAGCCACCAAGGCATTGTAGGCAGTTTCAGATTTCTTTGGAGGCCGAGTGCAACAATCTTTGATGATATGCCCTATTTTCTTACAATAATTGCAAAATTTCTTATTACAATCAGCAGCAATGTGCCCAAACGCTTTGCAACTAAAGCACTGGACATTAGTCATATCTCTTCCTCCTTTAGACTTCCCTTGAGCAATGTAAGCAGTAGGAATTAGGGTAGAATTTTGAACTTGCTACTCCATGACAGCCTGTGTGATGAGCCGTTATTCTTCCCTGAGAAGCTCTCCTAAACAAATATCCAATAAAGGAATTGGATCTCTGTCCATCAGGTTGGACCTGATTGCTTCAAACTCCCTCCTTAGCTTCATTAAAAACTGGTCACGTTTGCTTATCTCATGCATAATTTGGACAGCAATGAGTCCTTCAGAAGGCACACTTTCATACACAATATCAGTATACTCTTCCCAAAGATTCCCAAAGGAAGAATAAAACTCTTGGATTGACATACTCTCTTGATTGAGTTGACTTAACTCAAGTTCCAATTGAAACCTACGTGCTGTGTTGCTTTGTTTGTAAACTTTCTCCAAGTAACCCCACATTTCTCTAGAGGTCTTATAAGGCTTGAGATTGAGAAGGATGGATGGTTCTACACTCCTAAGGATCCAAGAAATAATCTGAGCATCCTTTACCTCCCATTTCACATATTTCTCCTCCTTGTTGTCAGGTGCAGGATTTGACCCATCAATATGACCCCATAATCCCTTTCCCTTGACAAAGATTTGAAATTGGAATGCCCAGGCAGAATAGTTTTTGCCATTCAATCGAACAAGAAAGTGTTCAGATCTTTCCAAAGACATGATTAAACCAGAAACAAGAACTACGTAATCAAGTCCAAGAAAACTGAATAGATGGAACACAAAAAACCAAGAACAAAATGCTAAGATCTCAGAATTCCAGCTCTGATACTATGAAAACTTAAAGAGAATTTCTGAAAATGTTTTTCTTTTATGCTAACGAGTATATCTTTCATATATTTCCTTCACCTATTTATACAAGTAATTAGGTTAAATGGTCAGCCATGTACAGCTGTATACAATCTGTACAGATGGCAGCCGTATTCTTAGACCTGTTACAGCAACTATTCTAGACTAATTACACAGCTTCTAGACTAATTGCAACTAATTTCTACCAACTCCTACCGGAAAAAATAATATATTGACATGTCTGATTAACAATCATCCTCCAGTGGCAAGACTTAACTATGTACATTCCTTTGCTATGTAGCTTCCAAATTGGTTTTCTGTTCTTTGAGATATGTCTGGTGGACTGTTTAGTAAACACTTCTAGTAGCCTGGCCACATCCTCAATTTCCCAGTCATTCAAAGCCCTCCTGAACACGAAATTCCATCCTTGTTGGCTCCACACTTGAGCGACAATAGCAGATCTTTGTAAGCTCAGGGTGTAGAGATTTGGGAATAAGTTCCTCAAGCTATCCTCCCCTTTACAGATTTCAGTCTAGAAGTCTGTTTTCAGGCCATTGCCTACACTAATATAGATATCGTTATTGAACTGTGGCCACACCCTTCTAATGGTCCTCCACACACTGCATCCAAACGGCCCTATCACCTCCTCAATAGTCCATTAGCTAAACAAGTCGTATTTCCCTTCTATGAATCTTCTCCATAAGGCTCTATATTCTGTACAAAATCTCCATAACCATTTCTGTAGCAAGCAATTATTCTGAACGCTAAGCTTTCTCATGCCAAGACCACCTTGTTTTCTGCTCAAAGTGAGTATCTCCCATTCACCAAGTTGTAGCCACTCTTTTCTTTGTTACCTTGCCAAAAGAAGGATCTTCTCATTTTGTTGATTCTTTTCTCGGTGCTCTTGGGTATTGGAAATAGACTCATCATTAGGTAGGTAGCCCATCTAAAACTGACTTGATTAGAGTCGGCTTGCCCCCAAGTGATAAATATTGGCTTTTCCACCTTGAGAGCCTTTCTCACATCTCTCCATCACCTCACTCATACTTCCAACTCCTTGTTTTTGACCAGTTAACATGAAGCCCTGAAATACTTTGAATATTGTAAGGATTGCTCTTAAGTGTCTGATTTATGCCAGTTCTGCTTCACAAAAGACCAGAGCATCATCTGCATAGAAAAGATGTGAGATTTCCAGATCATCACCTCTCCCTATCTGAGCACTAAAACCTTTTAACCAGCCATTTCCCTTTGTTGTTCTGAACATGTGGTTCAGACCCTCCATAGCTAGTAGGAACAGAAAAGGTGACATAGGGTCTCCTTGCCTGAGACCTCTATGGGATTGAAAACATCTTTCAGACTTGCCATCTATAATGAATGAGAATCTTACATTTGAGATGTAAAACTTTATCCAGCAAATCCATTTCGCTCCAAAGCCCATGTCTTTTAGAACTTTTAGCAAGAAATTCCAATTGACATGATCATAAGTCTTTTCAATATTTAGCTTGCATAGGATGCCTGGTTTCTTCTGTTTTACCCAAGAATCAACCATTTCATTAGCCAACAGAGCAGCATCCATGATTTGCGTTCCTTTCAAGAATGTCATTTGATGTCCATCAACCAGTTTCCCAATTACTTTTTTCAATCTTTCAATGATCTTCTTAGAAATTGTCTTTTATTCCCCCCCCCCCCCCAAAAAAAAAATCAAGCTAATTAGTCTGATATCCTTTAATTCCACTCCCCAGGTTTCTTTGGGATCAAAGTAATAAAAGTAGCGTTAAAAGATTTCTCAAAGAAGCTCCTCAGGAAGAAATTAAGGATAGTATGCATTAGATCTTCTTTAAGAGTATCCCAACACTCCTTGAAGGAGGACATGGTAAAACCATTAGGACCCAGAGCTTTGTCACCATCACATTGCTTAATGGTCTGTAGTATTTCTTCTTCTGTGAACGACATTTGCAACCACTCATTTTCTTCGGTTGAGATTGTTGGGCATCCTCTAAATTCAAAGGAAGGTCTCCATGATTCAGGTTCTGCGTAGAGCTTGGAATAAAATTCAACCATGGCTTCCTTAATTTCTTTAGGATCCTTGGTTTCCTCACCTCTCACTGATAGCTTGTCAATTGTGTTATATCTCCTATGAGCTGTAGCTACTCTTTGAAAAAATTTAGTAATATTGTCCCCTTGTTTCAGCCACAAAGCTCTGGATTTCTGCCTCGAGCTACTTTCTTATTGCTTTGCCAATACTTCTAGTTCCACAAGTATTGTTGCTTTTATTAACACCTCGTCTTTGGATAGTTCTCGTTTTTCTTGGATTCTGTCCAACTCAGACATTTCTTTTAGTAGGTTATTTTTCCTTCTAGTTCTTTCATTAAAGGTTTGTTTTTGCTCCCTTCTTTCAATTTTTGTTTCAGCATCTTCAGTTTGTTGCTAAGTCTGTAGTCAGGGCACCCTTCTACCACAAAGCCACTCCACCACCCTGCACCATCTCTTTGAAACCATCCACTTTGAACCACCAATTTTCAAATTTGAAATAAGATTGCCTATGCTCCCAGTTCCCACATTCTAAAACTACTAGGCTGTGATCAGAGACTATTCTGGGAATGATGCTTTGTTTGATATTTTTGGAACACTACTCCCACTCCATGAAGTATAGGAATCTATCCAGTCTTGCAACACTTTGGTGACTGGGTCCTCTGAACCAAGTGTATTTTCCCCCACACAATTCTGGATCATGTAATTCCAAGTCTTCAATCCACTTGGAGAAGTCAGTCATGATATTAGTGACTCTAGTGCACCCTCTTCTTTCTTCCATGCGTCTTACTGTGTCAAAGTCCCCACTAGTGATCCAGGGGCGTTCACATAGTTCCTTCATTGATGCTATTTCCTCCCAACACTCTAACTTCTCACTTCTGCTATGTGGGCCGTATACTCCAGTAAAGAACCATGAGAAAGAGTTCTGCACTGATTCAAACTTGTAAGTAATTGAGTAATTCCCCTTCTCCACCTTTGTGCCTATCCACATTCTACTATCCCACATGATTAGGATTCCTCCCTTCTTCCATTTGCTTCAATGTAATCGCATCTCATCCATCTACCCCATATGTGTTGTTCAGTTCTAATACGTGTGAGTTTACCCAACTTGGTGCTTCCATTTCAATCGTTTCCAATTCAGAATTCTGTATGGCCCTTGGTTCTGCATCCGTTGTCTGCTGAATCTGTAAGCCTGCCTCTCCTGTTTCTGGTGGAGTCTGGTCCATAGTCATGTTCTTCTTCTCAGTTCTTCTATTCATGTCGTTATTTATGCTGGATTCTATCCTTTCCTTAACTTGCATGATAGAATTTTCCTTCAGTGTTGCTTTTGATGCCATGATCTACCTTGCATTTAAATCTGGAGAAAACTCTCAGGCTTTGAAGGCTTCTAAGAACTGTGAGACCAGTTCTTTTATGTTTTTAAGTCCACTAAGTGAATCCTCATGCTCTTCACGTGACTTTTTAAGTGAGGATAAATTCACTTCAGAATGTCAAGGCCCAATGAGTCTTTTAGGCCCAATTTTTCTCTTTCAATAGATTGGGTCTGTGCCTTATTAGATAAAGACAAAAACTGTTGGGACCCACTAGTGTCTGCCATTTCACATGGCTTGGGATTTGACTCAACCCTACGTCTCTTCTCCTACACAATATCTGTAGCCACATGAGACCTTTTACCCATTGGATTTTCCCCCCATATCTGTTGGTTAAAAGATCTAGGTAGTTCATCTTCTCCAGCCTCCACCTTCGCCGGAGTTTCGACCTAGGTTTGCATCGTGAAGACCAGTCCACCATTTTTGATCCATCTCTCCTTGGAATGTTACTGCCATCACCACTTACCCCGAGTCTTGCCCATTTCAAAAGGTTGCGGAGACTTGTTTCCTCCTCTGTTTTGACCCATCCCCCGCAGTGGTCACCGATTGATTTGAAGACTTTCTGAGTCCACAGATGGAGTGGAAGCCCCACTATCTTCACGCAGGTTGTGTCAGACCCATTCTTCTTCTCAATAGTCCCACTTTAAGAATTCCACCACTGCAGCTATATTGGAGTTTTCGACCAATGCCAATCCCCCTCCATGACTTGTTCTGCAGTCATTCTTGAATTAAATTCAAATAGAAATAATTCATTTCCCATTTCATAAATATTCAGGTTGTGTGCTTGTTTCCAGAGACTAGAAGCCCACCTTCTGACTTCAGAGAGGACTACAGAGGCATTAAATTCACCCACCAAACTTCTCTTCAAAACTTCATTTTGAGTTATTAAGGAGTCTTTAATGCTGATTACTCCTCCGTTTTCTACTGCAACGTCTCCATTCGAGTCTTTCCCTGGTCGGAAGGACCACCGGAGATGAAGGAGAGAGAGTCTGGTTGAGGGGTTTTTCTTTTCAAAAGAAGACCTTGGGATTGGTGCCGGGGAGCATTTTTATGTCTTGATTCGTTCTTTTGTTCTGGCAGAGGGAGAATTCTATTGAATTTTATGGAATATCCTTCTGCATCTCCTACAAAAATCCAAAGAATCTAGACATATTTTGAACCTATGAATATTTTAACTTATAATTTCATTAATCGGCTTGAATTTCGAAGGGTCCAAAAATTTTAAGTGTGCCTGCATTTTGTCATGTTCTTTTGATTACTGACACAGGAAAATGATATCCCCCCCCCCCAAAAAAGCCACCACAATTCAGATAGAATAATTGCCTGAATAGAGCCACAAGCTATCATCACAGAGAAATTAATAAATAAGGTGGAGATCTTACAGCGATATACTGAATGACATCTGGATTTGCAACGATAGATGCAGAAATAAGCTTTGCTGGTTCAACTGCATACTCTGCTCGTACATTTCTGATGGCTCTAGTCTGAATTGATGGAAGGGACAAATTATTCAGGATAACAAAATTAAACATCAAATGAAAATTTAGGACCAGAAACAAAAAAAATAGAAGCTGAAAGTCGAACTCACCACTGCCTGTAAATTCTCAAACTTTTTTATGGAATCCATATCCCTGGGAAGTGAAGTAGGTGGCCATGCAGATACTATAAGAGCTTCACCTCTACTGGGTGACGCCTGCGGAAACAGAAGAGTCAAACTGCAATAAGAACAGCATGTACCTTTAAGCTATTTCACTGTAGAAGCAAAGACAAGATGCTCTTATAAGATTTTCCAGATTCTGGAGTAAGCCAAGTTCCTGGCTTGCACCCTCATCAGCTAGTAAGCCTGTGGTCAAATAAAGCTGATATTTCGGAAATATATGTAGAACAATAACAGTATCATCAAACATTGAAGTAGATATAAGAATATTAATTTTTTTCCAATGTTAACCAAGATAGGAACAGGTACCATTCGTCTCCACTTTAGCTATTTTTCAACACAATTAGAAATTTATATCAGCTTCAACATTGACAGCATTTCATTAGTTACTACCACTTCCAAATTATGCAGTCTATTTTATTTTCAAGTTGTACTAGAAGTGATAGGACTCAGATCAACACCGCAAGCAAACATTCCTAAGAGAAGAAACCTGACCAAATAAGTCAATAGTTTGAATGAGGTACCAGTTTCCACTGATTGACTAAGATATTAATGCATTTCAGTAAATCAATGACAAAAAGCTAGGGTGTGATACAGACTAGGGAATTTGACAGTCTAGGTGGAAAGTCATGCAACATCAACAACCGAGTATTCTTCTGCAGACCATTTCAATTGATAGTGCAGATTCATAGGGGCTAGACCTTTCACAGACATGATTATACTAAAGAACTTAGCAAAATAAACATGAAAAAGAACTAGGATGCAAGACTATCAGAATAGTAATAAGTTGGTAGGCTATGAGGCCAAAAGACTTGAATAAGCTGAGAGTGGACTAGGACCCAAAGTTATGGATCAAAATTAGGATTCATTAACTTAATATGCTAGTGATCTTGTGTGAAAAAAGAGTATTGATAAACTTAAGTTGCTCATTTCTTTTTCCCTTTTTTTCTTTTGGGGCGGTGGGGGTGCATTCACCAGAGGTTGGCTGTCACCAATAAATGATATTTAACCAGTGTAGTGTAAAGCTCGCCTAAGATGCACTTAAGCTTTGGAGCATAGTGAAGTGCTCGTTGTGAGCTTCACGTCACTTAGCTGGAACATTAGAGTTGGAATCAAGCATGTCTTCACCCTTTGTGATCCATTAATTGTTGAGAAAATATTTGATTGAATTGTTAGTAACTAGGAATAAGGAATAAGAATTTAGAGATTTAAAATACAAAAAGTAGAAAACTACCACTAAATCCTTAGAAAACTCAACATAGCCTAATCTAGTTAAAATCTTAAAATGGTTTGTGAATTTGATTGACATGATTTCTCTTTGTATATTTCACTTTATTATAGTTTCGCAATTCTTGAGTCCAAATAACCATTATTTGTCCTCGTAGTATTTTCTTGTATTACATTTTAACGTTTGTTTTTCTTCGGTATTCAGCTTAAGTTAAAATACAATTTGCACGTAAAGCTCCCACAGAGAGACTTTTTACACTTCCCGTTTAAAAAAGGGCATCACAGTGCCAGCGAAGGGCCACACACCAGGGGATGTGATGTTGGATTTTCGTTTTAAATACTATTTAATGAGCTTTATCGCATTCAAAGTTGACTCAGAAAAAGAATTACCCCACTGTAAGCCACCTTAAATTCAGATAATTCACACATCACATATTTGCATGTAAGCTTAGTTATCAAGAGGTGAACGATATGGTTATTTTGTTATTCCACTATAATATTCAGACTTCTAGAGTGACTCTTCCCACAGATTGCAGGTTTTCATAAATATCTGATTGAATAATCCTAATTCATCTTATTTGACATTAAGTATACTAAACAAAACAATAGAAGTGACTGATCAAAGCACAAAATTAAAGGGATGTATGACATCACCTGCCAGAGCTCCTCAGTTACAAAGGGCATAAATGGATGTAGCAATTTAAGAATGTTCTCAAAAGTATATAGCAGAGCTGCTTGTGATACAGATGCAACAGAATGGTCTCCCGAGTGATACAGACGAGCTTTACTAGCTTCAATGTACCTTGAAAAATTGACAGCGATTTAGGGACAGAAGATAAAATAAACTATAAGCTATACCATCTTCTGCTAAGGTCTGGAAGAAGAGAAGATGAATTAAAGAAAAAAAAATGAAAAGAAAAGATAAGTTCTCTGTCTTTTCATTATTCAGAAGTAAAGAGCAAGCAGCGAGTGGAAGGAATTTAGACTTCTAAATCAGTTACAACCCCTCAAAAACTGGAAAGAAAGGAGAAGGGAACATTACTCACCTTCCAACTCCAGTTATAATAAGTTACCCAGGGAGAAGGTTAATATTTCGCTTAAGGGAATAAAAATGCATGTCCACCTATGTAGTACCCCAGAAGTTGTACGGGCCTCTGTACAAGTTGTGAAGGACACCACATACTGTGAAGGGGTCCATGGTACTCAATCCCCAAAATTTGAGATTTTCCAGGGCAGGTTCACGACATGGTTCAAGGGCCATGTAGAATTCCACGAGCCATGTATCCATCCGTGGACCTGACTCCCCAAGTTCCCAAAAATCCCATCTTTTACAGGCATCTATATGGCCCGTGAATGTTTAAACAGTGTCATTTTAAGTGTGCCTGCATTTTGTCATGTTCTTTTGATTAGCGACACAGGAAAATGACCAGGTATGTGGGAATTTCAACAATGGATTCACTTCCATCCATGGATTCCCAATTTAAACTCAATTTTATAAGTTTTGATCATGATTCAAGTTAGGGTTCTAATGATTTCTCATGGGTTCTATCTAATTGCATTTAATTCTTCTAAATTGATCTTCTAATGCATGATTTGAGTAAGAAACTAAAAATTGATGATTTCTAAGATGAATTCCATGAAGCCATACTATGCAAGAATTTTAAGATTAGGAATTCAACTAGGTTGACATGCATGAACTATGATTTGAAGAGACCTGTGAATTTAAGATGCTTATAAGCAAATATTAGCATATTTTCATGAAATTTAGGTTTGCTTCCAGCATTCTCATTATGATTTTACAAGCTCAAACAACTTTCGATTGAAGTAACCCTTACATGATATTATGATTTGATAACTTCCGATTGAAGTAATCCTCAATATGACATGATTTGAAATTTCTTCTGATCAAAGTCTTCTCACCATGACTTAATGTCTTCAATTAAGTATATATTATCAGCTTATTGCGAGATTGTAACATATTAAAGAGCTATTCTGTCTTGCCAGACACAACCATATATGACACCCAGATATGTCATCAATGCTTTTGAACATTATTTGTTCCTAAAAAGTAAGTCACGATTAGTATGGTACCCAAAATACCATCAATGATTGTGGATCAATTTTCTTAAAAAACAAGGTTCACTAGTAAAATAAAAATCTAGGTGGTAGCCATGATTATAGATAATATACTTAGTATTTTTCAGCTATCAGTTTGATTTAGTAGTACCAAATTATTGCCATTTTCATATTCATGTATGATTTCCTATTGAGAGTATTACCTAGCACTGAGTTGGACTAGTGGCGATTACCCAGGTCCTAGAACTACATGCCACCGTAGGAAGTCCCAAATGGACAAAAATTAACAAATGGATCCATTTAATTCAGCCTTTATACCTTCGCAAGCATATTGGGCCCTTTTTGGTGGGGCAACATACCATGCTCCCTGTTATAGTTCACATGGTTATATGTCCATTAATGGTACCTCTCACTATACATGTTGTGATTATGATCACTCAGTTTATGATTTTATTTCCAAACACATCATTGACCTTGTATCAGTTATGCCAGTTATTTCAGTTATCAGTATTATGTTATGTTTTGCTTGGTCTTTGCATCATCGATTTTTAGATTTATCATGATTATTAAGTTATTGCATATTGTCCATATTCAATGCATTCCATAGTACTAACCTCACACGTCTTTTGCCTATATTGTCTTATAATATAGGTGCAAACGTTCCCCCATCAGGCTCGCGGTTAATATTGGATCTAGTCAGCTCACGTAGAGTGGTGAGTCCTCATTCTCTGAGGAAGAGTTATGTTTTCATTTATAGTTTATGACTTAAGACTTCAGCTTTACACTTCGGGTTAGTTAGTGACTATACTAGTAACTCATCTATGCTTGAGTCGAGGCTTTCAAACTTATCTTAGATGTTCAGTCTCCATGTCGTCTCAGACTTTCTTTATATCATCATGTTGTTTAGACTATCCACGCTTTATTTCCACTTCTTTACACTTTCTTTTATTTCAGTATGCTTATGTTATGCCATGTGGTTAGCTTGGAGCCTTTCGAGATTCTCGGTATCGTGTTACGACTAGGGGGTAGCTTCGAGTCGTGACAACCTCTCCCTTCCCTTTTGTCTCACGCATATGAACCAAACAAAATGTAGATTACCTATCATCGAGACCTCCAAGAGGTTCCACCTGACAGTTGCAATTGATGCAACTAAAGTTGTTCAGGACCAGATTGTGTGTTTTAGAAACTCAGATACAGTCCACAATACTTCTCCATTTACAACACACTCACAAAGATCATGACACTAAAGTTTGCACCTTTAAAGAGCATTACTGGTATATTATTAAAAGTACATCTCATTCCTATCCAAGTTCATTAATAGTTAAAATTTTATGTATTCCATTCATCAAGAAAAAGCTAGAGACCTTCCTGTCAGTTAAGTAAAGAAGAGATAAAGGATGTAAGCAGTTTCGCAGAGGTTTTTACATTCCGCCCTAACCAAATGGATCAGATATCAATTTATTGTTACTAATTTCATGGTAGAATTATAAAACAAGTTCCATGATGGAGGAGAACTAAACTCATTAATAACCCTTTTTCACAGTTAAGCTCACCTCCTCTTATCACTGTAATTAGCTTTAATCATAACACACCAAATATGTATCATAAAGTTTCTGTACTGGCCTGGGCTAATGACCTTTGTTTTAACTCACAATGGGCTAGTTCTTCAAGCATGACCAAGGCAAATCACCATGCAAAAGCATGAGAATGAATTACAAATTTAATTCCCATGCCTACCAACAATGTCACTCTTTCTCCATATTACTCTTCAATATAAATACTCTCTACTTCATTTTTAGATAATGTGTTGCAGAGGCAGATCTACATTGATTATTATGAGTTCACGTGAACCAAATAACTTTTGCTTAAACCATGTATATGTTATTAAGAATTTCACTAAATTCCTATAAATATTTGACTGTTAACCCAGTTACAAGTATACTTCCCCTGTCCCAGTTTGTGGCACCCTTTCCTTTTTAGTCCGTCCCCGAGAAAGTGTCATCTTCCATTATTTGGCAACTATTTAATGAAATCATCTTCATTTTATCCTTATCGGGTCCCATTTAACACTTGTGAAAAGAAGTAAACTAAAACTAAGCATTAAAGTGACATTAGTGACTTTAATAATGGTAATTTGGTGATGGATGAGCTGACACGGCCTATTCAAGAGGAGGTTCCATGGTGTATGCTATTTGCAGATGACATAGTATTGATTGATGAGACTCGGGTTAAAGTTAATGATAGATTGGAGGTCTGGAGACACGCTTTGGAGTCCAAAGAGTTCAAACTGAGTAGGACCAAAACAAAGTACTTAGAGTGCAAATTCAGTGTAGCGGGGTATGGAGCAGACACTGATGTGAGACTTGCTACTCAACCTATCCCAAGAGAGAAAATTTTAAATATCTTGGGTCCATCATCCAGAGAAGTGGCGATATCGACGATGACGTCACACACCGTATTGGGGCAGCATGGACAAAATGGAGGCTTGCCTCTAGAGTACTATTTGATAAGAAAATACCACCTAAATTCAAAGGTAAGTTTTACAGGATAGTGGTTAGACCGTCTTTGCTATATGGGGTGAAATGTTCGCCAATCAAAAACTCACATGTTCAAAAGATACGGGTCGCAGAGATGAGGATGTTGAGATGAATGTGTGGACATACCAGGAGTGATAAGATTAGGAATGAGACCATTCGGGAGAAGCTAGAGGTGGCCCCTGTGGCTGACAAGATGAGGGAAGCGAAACTGCGATGATTTGGACATGTGCAGAGAAGAAGTGTCGATGCTCCTGTTAGGAGGTGCGAGAGGTTGGATTTAGGAGTTACACAGAGGGGTAGAGGTAAACCGAAGAAGTATTGGGGGAGGTGATCAGACAAGATATGGTGAAACTTGATCTCACCAAGGACATGACCTTAGATAAGAAGGAGTGGAGGTCGCGAATTAGAGTAAAAGGATAATAGGTTAGCACGTTAGGTTGATATTTGGCTGTGGCGTATAGTAGGGTAGTAGGTTTAGTCGTGCCTTTATATCTTATGTGTTGTTGTCCATCTTATATATGTTAATTTTATCGTATTTTGCATACCATTATGTGTTTTTAGCTACTAGTCGCTCTTTCTGTTCCTTTACTTTCATCCACTGTCTTTCAAATCTAGTTTATTTTGCTTATGGGTTTTTGAGACAAGGGTTCCCAAGAAACAACCTCTCTACCTCTATGATGTAGTGGTAAGCTCTACGTACATTCTACCTTCCCCAGACCCCACTTGTTGGATTCCACTAGGTATGTTGTTGGTGGAGAACAAAAAAAAGACTTTTCTTATTTCTTAAACTTCATACTCGGTCAAACGGTACCACATAAATTGGAATGGTGAGAGTATTAACTTGAGGTCGCTGAAAGAACCTATAAACTTCAAAGTTTAGATCCTCTAGTGTAAGAATGAGCTACTAGGTAAATATCCGCCCACCATCCGCATCATTCTTCTACATATTAATCTTCAACAAAAGCTGTTTCCGATTCCAGATGGTTAGGACTTCAGCTACTGGATAATGTCTTATTTAAATAAAAGAGTAACAAGACTAACATGGAAACCAAGTAAAAGCACCAAAAACACTAGGAAGAACATACCAATCAGCAAAATCAGACCAAAAAAAGTCATATATTTCTCTTCCAACATCTCCAAAGAAAAATTTCTCATAACTTGCAGTGACTTCATCAACAAGTACATGAAGCTTCGATACCTGAATGGTGCAGAACTAGTTAAAATGGGACCACTATGCAATATTGGTCTTAATAAGCACCAAAAACATCATCTTACCACCCAGCATTCAGGAAGTGGAAGCTTCAGCACAGACTCCATTTTATCAAACTGAGAGAACGGTAGGTAGTGAAATAGATTAGAATGCTGAATGATATATTATTGGCAAAGAATAAGGAACTAAAACACAATTCAACTCTGGACCCTTGGAAACCTCGGGATGAGTCCTAATTTTTTATGTGAACACTAAAGTTCCTGGTAAATTACCAATCTAAAATATATGGAAGAAGTGATTCCACTGTGCTTCAAGAAACCCATTCTCTCACTCTAGCATTTACATAGAAACCAACAATCTTGATTTGAACCCCACAAATTGGGGCTTCAGTGGAACAAATACTTTGGATTAACTTATTTCTAGGATGTGAATTTGCATGCTATGCAGATCTGAGATTTCTCAAAGAACTGGACTCAACATTCAGAGACGCGGGTGTCTACCAAGTTATTGAACAGCAAAAAGTTTCTATGTTGCCAGCCTATGCTGGAAACAAAATCAATCCAAAATTGACATGTTTGAGAGTTATGACAACAACCAGGATTAAGGTCTTTAGTCTCCAAGTCCATGCTGATCACAAAGCTCAATCTGAATCTGACAGCATTAACATGGATCACCAGACTTAATGGCAATCTCCGATATAATGCATTTTTCATTTTGTCATACAACAATACTTAACTCAGTTTTTTCAGAATTTTTTCTTTTTTAATACGCATGTCTACTCTTTCAAACATTCTTATTTCATTAGTGCCCAACTGCTTCTGACCCACAGATCTCAAAGCAAATTATCATAAAGAAACATATATTTTGGTTGAAACACCAAAATTGGCAAACCTTATGGGCACGTAAGGCTTCCCAACCAGAAGTGTCATCTTGACGAGGCAAATTTTGCAGTATGAACTTGCCAGCATTCCATAATTTGTTGGTGAATGCCTTGTTAGAGGACAATCTCTCTGTGGACAAATTTATATCCTATAACAAAGACATAGGTTGGCTGATGAAAGCATCCAAGTGGACACCATTGGAGAAAAAGGAAGATTTCTATCCATGATTTAGCGACTAAAAATGAGCTCATGACAAACCTGACCAGCAGTCCCTAAGGCAAGAGTGAAACGCAAAGCATCAGTACCATACTCAGCAATGGTGTCAAGGGGATCTATGACATTCCCCAATGTTTTAGACATTTTTCTGCCCTGAAACAGAGTCCTGACAAGTTTAAAGCAACAATATATGCAGGAAATGAACCATGGAATGGGAGATATAAATCCAGATCTCATCATAATGATGGTTTCAGACGTGTCCTAGATGCAACTCAGATGCAGATATGGCAGGTTCAACCCAAATTTAATTATTTCAGTAAATCAACACATCATCACAAATATATACATAACATCAACAAAATCTGCATGCTTGGAGCCGATCAGTCTAAATATTGATGAACCAAAAGTTTGGGGAAATGTGCATAAATTGAAACAACAATGCTGGGCCTGAAACAGTTTTTTTCTTAGAAATTGGTCACTTCCACCATTGAATTAGGTAAGAACAAAATCTCCACTTTCCTCTGAAATAGCAGAAGTTACTCTACTCAAGTGGTAAAACAATTTTACACAACATACATTTCTTGCTGAAACGGTAGCTTGTGAAAAGTAGGGAAATGTGAATTACCTGAATGCATCGGCTTACAGCCAATGTAAAGTTGCAACGTACTCACAGGATAAGTAATTTCGCTAAATAATAAATCAACCAGCACGATCCACAAATTATCTAGAAGCAGTGAATCAAGAAGAGTAAAGACATACATTTCAGGCAGCAACTTAAAAGCATGACATTTTACCAAAAATAGAAGGGCATTTGTATTTGCAGGACATGTAATACCACTGAATAATAAATCAACTGGCATGATCAACAAGCCATCTAGAAAAAGTGAATTGTAATTCCACTGAATAATAAATCAACCAGAACGATCAACAAATTATCTAGAAAAAGTGAATCAAGAAAAGTAAAGACATACAATTCAGGCAGTAACTTAAAAGCATGAACTTACTTGAGAATCCCGGATTAGTCCATGAAGATAAACATTTGAAAAGGGGACAGTCCCAGTTAACGCAATTCCCATCATCACCATCCGTGCCACCCAAAAGAACAGTATGTCATGCCTGTTACCAAGTAACTATTTCTGTTCAGAGAATATTGCAATGTAGCAGTTTGCAATTTCAAAGAAGAAGAAGAGTAAAGTTTATGGGCTGACATTCTGAATAATAACTTTGACAATATTTATGATTTAAACTAACAAATATAACAATGATGATAATTTCTCAATTGAGAAATTTATAAGTGCGCAAAGTACCAGAAAAAAGAGCTGGGGCAATGAATCAAAAGGTGTAACGTGCAGAATAAGATATCTTCACTTTTAATTAGAGGTCTCGAGTTCAAACTTTGAGAAAGAAGAAAACATTGGTAAGGAGTGATTTCCCCTTTAATGTATTGTGTGTGATGTACTACAATTTTCTTTAAATCTTGCCGTATTAGAAAGGTCATGTAGAATATTGGAACTAAAGAATTATCAAATATATAAATTAAAGAAGCATTTTCTAAAGAGAAAAGCAAGACAATTAAATTAACATAGAGGGGATATTATGTTACATAAGCATAAGCTAAGTCTTATATCGGTGTTTTATTTTATTTTTAAGATATGAAACATATTTCTTGAACTTTTCTTTTTTAATTTTGTGACTGTATTACTGATTATGTAACCCGAACGGCATCCGGTGGGTCTCTTCTCCAGCATGGTAATTAGAACTTCCAACACTCCTTTTGCGCTTTCACAGCTCTCCACCACCGGCATGTGTTCGTTGTTGCTGCTCCGCAGATCCTCGTTTTTGCAACCTCATCAAACGCCACAGCTACTCTCTTAAACATCACTGGTTGTATCTTTCTCCGGCGTCTCTTGGAGGTCAAGATCTGTTTGTCTCCGATCTCTCCCTATATTTGCGCTGGTGGACACCAAGCAGCTGTCAACAACCACTGCTGACTGCAACTGCTGGCAGCCTAGATCTGTCGCTCTGGTGACTTTCTTGCTTCTTGGTTCTACCTGGAAACATTGTTCACCACTGATCGTTGCATTGAAACTACCAGGTGCACTCGTTCCCCCTACTGTTTGTAGTTTATTTCTTGATTTGTTGCTGTTGGTGTTTTATGTTCCTTCATAGCAATAATTTAGTGAATCCAGTGCCGATTCTTGTGTCTTGCCTACTATTTATCGTATGCTTTGCTTACTGCTTACTGCTTAATCTATATCTTTTATATTGTATTGTTCCATTTTTCTCGTTGAGCTGTTGGTTTCGAGTTCTTGTTTTTTCCAGGTGGGTCTGCACTCACAGTATAGCTGGTCCTGCCTCTAGTTTCGTGATTTATATTCTTCTTCTCCCATAGCATACTGTGCATTGTTGTTCTCTTTTATGCATTATTGATTTACGATATTTCTTAATTTTTTGTTGTTGCTGTTTTGTGTTCCTTCATAGCAATAATAGTCAATCCCAGTGCCGATTCTTGTCTCTTACCTACTAATTATTGTATGTTATGCTTAGTGTTTACTGTATATATTTTATATATTGCATTGTTCCATTTTTCTCGTTGAGCTGTTGGTTTTGAGTTTCTTGTTTTATACTCACAGTATAGTTGGTCCTGCCTGTAGTTTCTTGATCTATATTCTTCTCCTATAGCATATTTTGCATCGTTGTTCTCTTTTGTGCATTATTGATGTTATTTGTATAGAAGTGGGAAAGGAAATATATCTCACATTGGTTAAGTTAAACATCATACCCTTTCTTCTAGCCTATATAAAGGGCTTCACTTGTACAATGTAAAATAACCCTTAGAAATATATCTTTTATATTTCCTTTATATGTTTCAACATGGTATCAGAGCCATGAGACTATCTATTCTGGGAAACATAATATAAGCAGGGTTTGTGATGTCTGGGAGGAGTTATTTGAACTGCAGCTTGGAACCATGACCCCTGCTGATTACTATTCTAGATTTACTACTCTCACACAATGAATAAATCTTATCTTCCTTATTCTGCAAATCCTACAGAACTTAACAAGCGCCAAGAAGATATGCTTGTTATGTTGTTCCT
>JAOTQJ010000011.1:7218369-7230105 GCA_025642045.1 Solanum sejunctum | reverse complement strand
ATAAAGGGCTTCACTTGTACAATGTAAAATAACCCTTAGAAATATATCTTTTATATTTCCTTTATATGTTTCAACAATTGATTTACGATATAGTTACGGTTCATGCTCGCTTCTTCCTAATTTATAGTATAGATTGCAATTATTGCTTGTTATCTTGCATTTCAGATTATACACTTGATTTAGTATCCATTAGTATATTCCTTTGTAGTTTACACCAGTAGTGGACCAGACATTTTACTAGGAGTATGCAAAATCTAAAGAAGTAACTAACAAAAAATTTCAATAAGTGGATTCACATCCATCTTGCTAAACTTAGCGACTTTATCATAAATGATATCCATAAATTTTTTCCACCAAATACAATCCGTCTAATTTTTTTTCTTCATTTTCTGTTGTTTTTAGTTTTAAAATACACGATAAAATTTATAAACTAAAATTATAATTTTGTAATGAAATAGGTCAAGATTTTTACTGAATATGTAGTGGATTCACAGTTTTTAAAAAGACCACCAATTTTTTATTTTCAATTTAGTTGCTTCTTAAATTTAATAGGTTAAATTTTTTGTATTTTGTTAGAAAATGTGTGAAAATTCTAATCAAAGGTGTCAAATCTCGATTAATTCTCTTGATTCCGCTAAAAAAGTATGGACAAAATTAGCTTATTATTAAATTTTCTCGATCTAAACCTCTTAATAACCTACTTAGGAGGAAATGAAAACTACAATGATAGCGCAATGGCTAAAACTCAAATAGATTACTTACTCTTGAGGAAGGGTGATAGAGACCTTTGTAAAGATTGCAAGGTTATCTTCAGTAAAAATCTTACCATTTAACAGAAGCTTTTGGTAATATATTTAGAGATCATGCATGAGAGGAGGAAAAAGATTTTATATGACCTGCCAAGGATTAAGTGGGATAACTTAATCCAACCCTCTACGGGAAATAGGGGAGAAATTGATGGATATGTGGTCTTGGAGGAGTAGTGGGCATGTGGACAACATGTGGGATTATACAGCTAGTTGCATTAGGAAAGCAGCTAGAGGGGAGCTAAGGGTTACCGTGGTGGTCACCGAGGGGATTGGTGGTGGAATGATGAAGTCCAAGTCAAATTGGGGCTTGAGGCAAACTACTATGTCTAACCAGTCATTTACTAAGCTATCAGCCAAGTTCTATGGCCCTATCAGATTATTCAAAGGGTGGGGTTCGTAGCTTACAAGCTAATTTTAACCACCAACCCCAACCAAAATGGCCATCCATCCAACCTTGTCTCCAAATTGAAGCTATGTCATGAGGTTCCTACTCAGTTCACTCATTCTCCCACTGTTGATCCTACTAGTCCTTACTGTGAGGAGCCAGCGAGCATAATAGAAAGGAGGATGATCAGAAAGGGAAACAAGGTTGTTGCTCTACTCTTAATCCAGTGGAAGAACATGTCTAAGAGCATGCCACTTGGGAAGATTATCATGTGATCAAAAGAAACGACGTTTCCTTCATTCTTCCTTGAGGACAATGAATTTTCTAAGGAGAAATGATGCAAATTGAGGTTGAAGAGAATCCAGTAGAGGAGATATGAGCTCAGAGAGGTGTACCTTAAGCTTGCCTGGCAGTACATAGCTGTTAAAACAGTCAAATGATCATTAGTTTGGATAGGCAATTTAGTCCCCTTCACTTGGCTCAAGTTAATTTATTTACACATTAGACCCCAGAGCTGTGAGAAGGGTCCCTATCTGGTCCTTTTACCTTTTTCTGCAGAATAGTATTATACCTTCCTTTCTCTCCAGGGGAGCATGGTGAGTCATCTAAGGTTGAGAATACTATATATTGTACTGTTCTGCTTTGTAATAGCTTTTCATCTATGAAATATACCCTATGCCTAATTAGCTAATTTTAGTAACTTCTCATTTTTTCTCTGCCATTTTATTTACTGTTCCATCGAACTTTCTGCTCTTTCCTATTCAGCATCATATTGGTATCAGCATCTCTAACCCTATCCAAAGTTTAAATCAGCAATGTCAGAAAGAAAACAAATTCAAGTTTCTATGTAAACCTGGCAAGTTTTTAACAAATAAATAACTTCATCACATATAATGGATATTATAAAAATTTATTACATTTAGTTTAGCAAATCAAAATGGAGAATAAACAATAAAAACACATTCCCTCCGTACCATTTTATGTGGCACCCTTTGACTAGGCACGGTGTTTAAGAAAAAGAAAACTTTTGAAACTTGTGGTCTAAAATAATCCTCAAATATTTGTGTGACTGAGGATCATCTCAATAAGGGTAAAATGAAAATTTTTAAATTAAATTGTTTCCAATTAGAGAAAGGTGACATTCTTTTTGGGACGAACCAAAAAGGAAAGGGTGCCACATAAGTTGAGACAGAGGAAGTAATTATATGTCATTCATTGCAGATAAAGGTGGTGTGAAACTTCAATTCGCTAAGATTTGATTTTTGGATTATTGTCAATAGCAGTATTAGGAGGGTTTTATGTTTTAGTTATTTCTCCAGCATATCTATCATTTTCTGAAACTCAAGCGTACTACGGAAACATAGATCTTATATTCACATTTCTGGTATCAATGTGACTAAGGGGAAGAGAGCAGGAAGATTCAACACTGTGCAGCGCAAGATAGGAAATCAGCAACAAAGTTTGGGGATTGGTTGAGGGGGTGGGGGGGGCGAGATGGGGAATATACACAGAATTATGGAAGATCAAATGGTAACTAACTCATCCATTCGGAGATGCAAAAGACTTGCAGAATGCCAACCCTTGAACCCACTCATGAAACAACAGTGAAGAAAGAATAGGGAATAAGTACAAACCCAGTTTCAAGAACTGATGTTGGATAAAACCGTTTGAAATCCTCAGTTGTCTCATCTGGCCATCCAAGTGTGCTGAAGGGCCACAATGAACTAAATGACAAGAACAAAGACTTCTATCAGAAAAAGTGGAAAATCAGCAACCAAATGGATAAAATCATATGTAGGCTACCGGTAATCTATTAAACCAGAAAGCAAAATATTATCAAACATTAGTTTGACGAAAACAAAAGTAGAAAATTGCAATAGTATTATAAGCGAACACTAAAGGTTTCAAATGCATAAAATTGAAATAACAATTAAGTAACATCAAGATTTTACATTTGCAGACAAAAAGATGCCCGATATGCTGAAAGGGAAAGATTATAAATGAGAACATAAGAGAAAAAGGAAAACCAAGAATACCATGTAAACAAAGAAAACACAATATGAAGATTATTGGGTTCTGAGACAAACAAGATAAGAAGAACAATCCAAACAGTCAATTTTACAACTTAAGCATGAAAACTAATTCCAGAAACCTTGAAGATGCATGGGAGACAGATAGCCGTAGCTAAGACATAGCTTTGAATTGTAAGTTTGTGTAAAAACATAGGCATCCACATTATTCAAAAGGATGGATTTTATGTCTAGATTAGTTAATATCCAAATAGTTTCATTTTTAAAAAAATAGCCCCGAGTGGAATTTTAAGGAAAAAAAAATGTTGTTAAACAAACAACCTTGAAAACCAGGTATCAAGAACATCTGGATCCTGATATATCTCGACATTTTTCCCATACTTCTCTTGGGCTTTTGCAAGAGCTTCTCTGTGACTCCTGGCAACAATATATTCTTCTTCAGAGTCTTTACCAGAAACATACCAAACTGGTATTCGGTGTCCCCACCACAATTGTCTGCTTATACACCAATCCTTGATATTGGAGAGCCAGTGATTATATATCTGCAAGTGCATTAGGAGAAGTAGACAAATGAAAACCTACTAAATTCAGTCAAGGTTAATAGGCACTGAGGTTAATTTCAAGCTTTAATATTTTGGTGCAACTAAAACTAGATTACCATAAAAGAGAACACATCCAGAACAAACATCAAAGGTCCATTTTCAGAAATACACATTTTAAACTTGGTCTACCAGTATATTTTGATGCTGAGTATCAACAAGAACATGTCTGTAAGCCTCATGTAGTGGTATATGACCTATAGTAATGATCTAGTGCTGTAATTCTTCCCAAGAACTCCATGGATGCAAGTCCTCATCTACTGGATTATTCCCAATAAAATATTTTTGATGATCAGAACGACCAATAGCATCAAAAATCTGTAGAAGGCTCAGATGCAAAAGGTGAATAAGAAGCTAATGGAAACCCAGTTTAATAGATATAATAGTTTCAGCAGCAACGTTTTATTCAGTAGCATAACAGAGAACTTGAAAAGCAGAGACTCCTCAAGTTGAATGTGAGGCAACACCTAGCATTGTTAGAAGCTTAAGAAACTCAAACAATGAACATTAAACAGAGAAGATTTTACAACAAAAGGCTGAAAAATTAATGGTTTTGAGCCATATGAAGAAATGCAGTTACCTATATGATTTACATACCTTCTCAAATCTTTCAGGCATAATAGTCAATTCTCCTTTTGAAACAGCTTCAAGTGCCCTCTCAGCCAAAGGCTCCATTAAGACGAACCATTGCTTACTAACTAGAGGTTCTATGACCTGACAAAAATAAAAAGTAAAGTGAGAATAGAACCAAGATAAACAAATTCTTTATTCTTTATCACTTCCAAAAAAAATAAAGAGCAGAATATAAGAGTCACACTTCTCCACCACGCTGGGATCTAGGAACTCGTGAAGTATGAGCCTCTTTCTTTACAGCCAAGCCTGTCTCCTCGAGATCTGACCAAAGTTTCTTTCTTGCCTCGAAGCGGTCAAGGCCACTGCACAAGTGGAATAATCATTCCAAAACAATTCATAATATTTTCAAAAGCCATCAGTCCAAATAGGAAGTAGCTTATTACTTACGCATATAGCCCAGCCACCTCATTTAGAGTCCCATCTTTATTCATCACATTAAGTATAGGAAGACCAAGCTTGCGAGCGAGGAGGTAATCATTGTGATCATGTCCAGGACTTATCTTCAATACACCAGTTCCAAAGTCTTTGTCGACATACTGTTAGAAATCATGCATCAGCCAAACTTACCTTTGACAACCTTACAATTCTTCAAAATGCAAACTCACGTTTGAAAATAAAAAATGTAGAGTTAATTATCAAAATATTCTTTACTTTTATAGGAAATATTTCCCCCACAGGCATTTAAACCATCCACACTAAAAGAGCTAAGTGGTGAAAAAATCTAAACCCAGTACATATAAACTCCTTTAGAAACCATTATACAACTGCTATGAGATAGGTTCTCCAACGTCCTCTTGTATATGTAACCCCGTTCCAGGTTTTACATGTGAACTGAAGACCTTTTTCTTCCCTTTTTTAAGAAGATCGAGGAAATTCAACAGGAAGAGTGCAGACCAGGAGAAGACTGCAGAGCGAGAGGATGGACTCGTCAGGTCGACTCATCAAGATAAGAAGGGGGCCTGGGGGAGAGAGAGCAGGCTCAATAAGTTGAAGAGTGAGCCTTGAGAAGAAAGAGAATGTTCAGCAAGTTACAGAGTATGTCTGGAGTAGAGCTAATGGTTCAATAGGTTGTATTGAGAGAGGAAGCCCGAAGTAATTGAAGAGGTAGGAAAGTTTACAGGCTTACTGAAATTCGGTCCTGATAACGTTGGAAAGAATCTGATTATCTAACCCAACACTTGAAGACAACAAATGGAGTATCCAGGACAATATAAACCATTTTGGAAACTATTGTGCAGCTGGTGGAAAAATAAATTCTCCAACACAAACCATCATAACTTTGCACGACTTGTAGGTATCCAAAAAGAAGTACAGGAAAGGTAAGCATGGAGGAGAGCAGATAGTAGAATAGGCCAGAAAGAATTAACATGAGAAATGGTCAAAGGAGGAAAGTCTTTTGTATGGCTCTGGCATCAGTTCTTGAGTCAAATTTCAGAAAAACAGTTACTATGTATAGATCGACTAGATTACAACTTTGTGACTCATTCTTCTAGGTGACGATCACCTACCATCAGATATCACTTCACATACTTTCCGCTCTAAAACAAGTCATCTTGCACCTAGTCTGACTACAGAAGCAGAAGCTTTGCCCTACCTTATCACTGATAATTGGCACATGGCGACCAAATGTCAATGGCACAATAGCCTGCTTTCCTATATACTTGGCATAACGTTCGTCCTGCAAAACAACAATATATCAATTTAGCCCTTTCAATAGAGAATGGTAATACAAAAACCACCAACTTCTCTTGAGTTAAAATTTGCTGCCCAATTGCATTATTCAAATTCTGTTTTGACAAATACTTCCCAATTGAACTTTTCTTATCTGTGTTGGGCTTTCTATCCTTCTTTCTTCAATTATTTAATTCTAATTCTAAAATTAAATTAAACAAATAAACTTGGACAAAATCCTTACTGTAAATTAGTTCAGTCTAATTAAATGAGGGAATAAGCTAAACCAAAATACTTAAACTGGACAAATTTAACTTCCTGCTGTGAACTCAAGGTACAAGGATATGAGGAGAGGCAGAAGTAGACCGAAAAAGTATTGGGAGAGGTGATATGACTCAGCTTCTGATAATAGAGTACTTGACCATTGACAGAAGGGTGTAGAGGACACATATTATGGTAGGAGGTTAATAGGTAGTGTAGCATTATCTTGCTTAGGGCGTTGGAGTTTGTCATTGTACTAGTTGTATTACTGTAGTTCTTGTTTTTGATATCCATCATTATTTATTATCATTTTCAATGCCCTATCTTGATTCCATCAATCTCGGATGGAGTCAAAGATTGACTATTTTTGGACTTTGGAGTATGATGGAATAAAGCAAAATGGCTCTTTAAACTGTCTGCGCTTCTTTCATTTGTGAAGTAGCAGTTAGTCAATGCAACTTTCGACGCTTCTCATGGCTCATCTGGAAACAGCCGCTTTATGTTTTTAAACATAGGGGTTAGGCTGCGTACATCTGACCCCCCCCCCCTCACCCCGCAATGAGCGGGAGCCTTTCAAGGCACTGGGGTATGTTGATGATGTTGATGATGAATGCCCTATCTTAGTATGTTGTGTATTGTGTTTTGATTGTCACACTATTCTGTTGTAGTTGTTGCTTCCTCTGATGTACTTTGCACTGTTTCTTTTCTTTGTATCTAGAATTGTTGCATCTGAGCGGAGGCTCTTTCGAAAATAGTCTCTCTACCTCAATGAAGTAGTGGGGTAAGGCCTGTGTACATTTTACCCTCCTCATACCCCACTTCTGGGATTTCACTAAGCATGTTATTTTTGTGAACTTAGGGGCCATTTGGTTACTGTATAAGATACATGTTATTTATGTATAAAAAGTTGTATTAGTGTTACTATGCTCGGTAGAAGTTTTGTATTAGGTACAAAAGTCAACATAACTTATACCATGTTTGGTTGGGAGGTTTCAAATGTCCTATAAAAGTTATTAATGTATTAATTTTATACGGTGTTTGGCCATGTTTTATTAACCCTACATAATTAATACTCATATAACTTATAAGGAAATTTATATATAATTTTATGCAGAGTAAAATATGGAATAAGTCATGTAGATAGTAGTTATACATGGACTAAATTAATAAAATTACATATTTATCTTTAGGGGTCGTTTGGTACAAATATCAATAACGCAGGGATTAGTAATGCAGGGATTATTTTTTATCAAGTGTTTGGTTCATTACTTCTCACCTAATCTTGTGGTTGGTTTAGAATTTTACAAAAAACTTCTTTTCCAATTATATCCTTGAATGATTATGGGATAATATATTTCAAGTAATTTGTTCAAGTAGATAATTGCCGGTGTGTGTGTGTGTGTACATATATATATATATATATATATGAAGAACAAATTTATTGTCATGTTTTGTACTTAATTTCTCACTTGAGTTATTTGAAGATAAATAGTTGTCATCTTAATAAATTGATTATTCACAAAATATCAATTTTTAATTTAATAAAGATAGAACATCTACTTTTAAAATCGAAAAGAGCATAAATAATAATATCATCAAATAAACCATCTACGTTTACACATAAAAATTGCAAGTTGTAGTTTTAAATAGAGTTAATATCTTAAATCACCCAACTTTGAGAATTTATCTATTGAGCTTTGTTTTGTATAATAAATTCACTCAATAAGGCATTTGTATCAACAAAATAACTCAACTAAATTAATTATCGAAATAAATTTTTGACATGCCAATTTTATTTTTTGTATTATGTAAATATGAATCCATAAATAAATAAAATTTAAAACTTTAATATGACAAAAACATTATTTTATATTATGAACCCAAAAATGAAAAAAAAAAATTGTAAGTTAATTTATTTAAATAAATTTATGAGTACAAAATTACAAATATAAAACATAATATCAAGAAAATAAAAAAATAATTAAAACAATTTGAGGGGATTGAGGGATAGTTTGGTCATTTAGGGGGCTTAACCAAGGATTGTTAAACCTTGGATTAGCTATCCCTCCATTTTCTAGAGATAAAATAATTCCATGAATGAGGTATAACTAATCCATGGATTAAATCAAATAAAGTAACTAAACAATGACTTAGTTAAATTATTCAAGGACTATTTTTAATCCATGGACTATTTTTATATAATACATCCTACCAAACAGACCCTTAGGGGTCATTTGGTACAAAAATAAATAATGCATAGATTAGTAATGCAGAGATTAATAATGCAGGGATTAGTTATGCTAGGATTATTTTTTATCACGGGTTTGGTTTATTGTTTTTCATTTAATTTAATGCTCTATTAAAAAAAATTTCAATTATTCCCTTGAACTATTATGAGATTTTTATTTCATGTAATTAGATCAAAGTAGATTATTTTTTTGTAACTTCTAACTAGTTAAGAAAATAATAATTTGTCATTACGTTTGCTATTTTCTCACTTGAATTATTTGAGAATAAATAATTGTAATCTTAATAAATTCATCACTAATAAAATATCAATCTTTAATTTAATAAAGATAGACCATCTATTATTAAAATAGAAAAGATGGTAAACAATTGTAAAATAGACAATCTATACTTACACCCAAAAATTTGAAAGTTGTAATTTTAATATAGTGTTTATATCTTACGAGGTCACTCAACTTTGAGAATATATCAAGATCATTGGACTTTATATTGTATCAATAAAATCACTCAAATAAAATTAGTTATAAAAAAAACTGACATGTCAAAATATTTTTTTGTGTATTATATAAATATGAAACTACAAATAAATAAAATTTAAAAATTTGACATGGTAAATTTATTTATTTTTATATTATGAAAATATGAACCCGCAAATAAATAAAATTTGCAAGCTAATTAATTTAAATAAATTTACTAGTACAAAACTACAAATATAAAATATAAAATCAAAAAAATAAAAAATATAAAAAAGAATTTGAGGGATATTTGTGTCTTTATGTATTTAATCCCATGGTATTAATCCAAGGTATTAGCTAATACCACCAAATGGGAGGCATTAGCTAATACCATGTATGTGGGATTAACTAATACCATGGATTAGTTATACATGGTCCAAAATTTCTACCAAACATTGTACAAATTAATACCATCAACTAATTCATGGATTATTACTCCTAAGACATCCTGCCAAACATATCCTTAGGAGCCGTTTGGTACAAATATGAATAATGCAGGGATTATTAGTAATGCCGGGATTATTTTTTATCCCATGTTTGGTTTATTGTTTTTCATTTAATTTTGTGATTGGTTTAAAATTCTGTAAAAAGTTTCTTTCTAATTATACCCTTGAACTATTATGAGATTTTCTATTTCATGTAATTAGATCAAAGTAGATTATTTTTTTGTGACTTCTAACTAGTTAGAAAAATAATAATTTGTCATTATTCTATTTTCGAACTTGAATTATTTGAGAATAGATAATTGTAATCCTAATAAATTCGTCACTAATAAAATGTCAATCTTTAATTTAATAAAGATAGACCATACCCTATTAAAATAGAAAATATGGTAAACAATTGTAAAATACACAATCTATGTTTACACATAAAAATTTGAAAGTTGTAATTTTAATATAGTGTTTATATCTTATGGGGTCACTAAACTTTGAGAATCTAACATCAGGACTTTATATTTTGTCAATAAAATCACTCAACTAAAATTAGTTATAAAAAAAAATTGACATGTCAAAATATTTTTTGTGTATTATGAAAAATACGAAACTACAAATAAATAAATTTTAAAAATTTAGCATGGTAAATTTATTTATTTTTATATTATGAAAATATAAACCCGCAAATAAATAAATTTTGTAAGCTAATTTATTTAAATAAATTTACTACTACGAAACTACAAATATAAAATATAAAATCAAGAAAACAAAAAAATGTAAAAGAATTTAAGGAATATTTTTGCCTGTGTTTTTAATCCATGGTATTAATCCTAGGTATTAGCTAATACCACCAAATGAGAGGTATTAGCTAATCCCATGTATGTAGTATTAACTAATACCAGGATTAGTTATACATGGTCCAAAAATCCAACCAAACATTGTATTAAATAATATATCTCATAATCCATGGATCAAATCTCCTAATCTCTCAAACCAAACATCCCCTTATTAAATTACATATATGAATAACTTATACATAGATTAAAATTTAAAATTACACATTTACCCCTTGGCTTCTTTTTTCCAGAAGGATAGCTTGGTTTAGAGACAAATTACGTAGGAACACAAATTACTTTGAATTAGTAATACTATCTCTCAACAACAACAACAACAACAACATACCCAATGGAATCCCACAAGTGGGGTCTAGGGAGGGTAGAATGTACGTAGACCTTACCACTACCTCATAGAAGTAGAGAAGTTGTTTCCTAGGAACCCTCGTCTCAAAAACCCATAAGCAGAATAAACTAGATATAACAAAAGGAATAGACAGAGAATAGAAAGGGTGACTAATAACGAAGAGCACATAACAATATGTAAATAAGATAAAATTTACACACATACGACAGATAATGACAAACATGATATAAACACGATTATTCTTGCTACCCACTAAACCCCAAGGCCAGACATCCACCTAACCTTACCAACCCATTAGCCTGCTACTCTAATTCGCGACCTCTACTCCTTTCTATCTAACGTCATGTCCTCGGTGAGATCAAGTTTCACCATATCTTGTCTGGTCACCTCCCCTCAATACTTCTTCGGTCTACCTCACCCCTCCATGTAGCTACAAAAACCAACCTCTCGCACCTCCTAACAGGAGCATTGGGGCCACCTCTAGCTTCTTCCAAATGGTCTCATTCCTAATCATATCACTCCTGGTGTGACCACACATCTATCTCAACATCCTCATCTCTGTGACATGCATCTTCTGAATATGTACATTTTTTATTGGCCAACACTCCACCCCATACAGTAGAGATGGTCTAACCACCATTCTGTAAACATACCTTTGAGTTTAGGTGGTATCTTCTCATCACACAAAACTCCCGAGGCAAGCCTCCATTTAGTCCATGATGCCCCGATACGATATGTGACATCATCGTCGATATCGCCACTACTCTGGATGATAAACCCCAATTGCTTAAAAGTTTTCCCCTCTTAGGGATAGGTTGAGTGGCAAGCCCCACATCAATGCCTGTTTCATCCCTCGCAACACTGAATTTGCACTCCAAGTATTCTATTTTGGAGTGCAAATTCAGTGTTGCGAGGGATGAAGCGGACATTGATGTGAGGCTTGCCACTCAAC
>JAOTQJ010000011.1:7197643-7214724 GCA_025642045.1 Solanum sejunctum | reverse complement strand
CCATTCTATACCTCCTCGTGTCTTTGGGAGCACATGCTTTGTTCATAACTTAGCTCCAGGAAAAGATAAGTTAGCCCCTCGTGCTCTCAAATATGACTTTCTTGGTTACTCTCGAGCTCAAAAAGGGTATCGTTGTTACTCCCCTGACCTTAATTGATATCTTATGTCCGTTGATGTCATATTCTTTGAATCTCAACCTTACTATACATCATTTGATCGTCCTGATATCTCTGAGGTCTTAGCTCTACCTCAGGTCCTACCTGTACCAACTTTTGAGGAATCTCCAATTGTAGTGCCACCTCTAACAAACCCTACCAAACCTCCACCTCTCTTGACTTATCATCGTCGTCCATGTCCAGCACCAGTTCCAGATGATTCATGTCATGCGCCAGACCCTGCTCCTACTGCGGACGTGCCTGCTCCTAGCCAACCAAGTGCATTTTAAGGTATGCACTTAAAAAGGTAGCATCTCCTAGCCAAGCAAGTTGTGAACTTATCTAGGTCAAGCAGTTATTGAGGGAGCTAAAATTTGGCAAAGTTGATCAGATGGAACTTGTGTGTGATAATCAAGAGACCCTTCATATTGTATCAAATCCGGTGTTTCATGAAAAGACCAAGCACATTGAGATTGATTGTCACTTTGTCAGAGAAAAAATACTATCAAAAGATATTGTTATAAAGTTTGTGAAGTCAAGTAATCAACTTGCAGATATCTTCACCAAGTCCCTCACTGGTCCTCGTATTAATTATATTTGTAACACGCTAGGTGCTTATGATTTGTATGCACCAGCTTGAGGGGGAGTGTTAGAATAGGAATAGGATTACATAGTCCTATTTAGAATAGGAATAGGAATAGTATGTTATTTCCTAGTTGAATTTGGATTAGGTTATAGTGTCTATAAATAGGGTCTTTATGTAACATGTAAACATACAATTCAATAATATATTTTTCCCAATATTTCACACAGAGACAACCTAGGACAATGTTTCGAGATGTCTTGTGGAGTTGTCTGGAGACAAAAGGTATTCCAATGATGTATATTACGGTGATAAAGAACATGTCCAATGGAGCCAAAACTCAAGTAAAAATAGTGGGAGGAAACTCGAAGTATTTTCTTGTTGAGATGGGACTTCATCAAAGATTTATGCTAAGCCCTTTTCTTTTTACCTTGGTGATGGCTGAGTTGACACGGTCTATTCAGGAGGAGGTTCCATGGTTATGTTATTTGCGAATGACATCGTACAGATTGAGGAGTGTCGAGATAAAGTTAATGATAGGTTGGCAGTTTGGAGACATTTTGGATTCCCAAGGATTCAAATTGAGCAGGACCAAAGCATAATACTTGAAGTGTAAATTCGGTGTTGCAAGGATGAAGCGAATATGGAAGTGATGTTTGCCACTCAACCTATTCCCAAGAGAGGAAGCTTTAAATGTCTTAAGTCCAGCATCGAGAGTAGTACAAATATCAATGATGATGCCAGGCATCGATTGGGGCAATGGAGACTTGTCTTTCGAGTATTTTGTGATACGATGATACCACCTAAACTTAAAGGTAAGTTTTACAAAATGGTACTTAGACCGTCTTGCTATATGGGTTGGAGTGCTGGCCAATCAAAAACTCGCATGTTCAAAAGATGCAGGTTGTGAAGATGACGATGTTGAGATGGATGTGTGGACATACTAGGTGTGATAAGATTGGGAATGAGGTTATTCAGGAAAATAGAGGTGGTTTTTATGGCAGACAAGATAACAGAAGTGAGACAGAGATGGTTTTGATTTAGGCATATGTAGAGGAGATATGTCAATGAGCCTGTTAGGAGATGCTAGAGGTTGGATTTACAAGTCATGCAGAGGGTTAGTGGTAGACCGAAAATGTATTAGGATGAGGTTGTTAGACAGTAATAGTGCACTTTCATATCACCAACGACATGACCTTAGATAGAAAGGAATGGAGGTCGCACATTAGGGTAGAAGGTTAATACGCTAGTTGGGGTAGGATGTCGTCTAGCCTTGTAAGGTAATAGGTTAGTAGGATTAGTCGTTTCTTTATATATTGTGTTGTTACTGCCCATCATTTGTTTTGCTAATTTTGTTCTTATTTGTAGAATAGTCATTGCTTTTCATTTTAGTCGTTATTTTAAATCTATTATTTTTCTTCTTTTGGGACTGTTATATTTAAGTCGAGGGTCTTCTGAAAACAGCCTCTGTATCTCAAGTGGCAAGGTCCACGTACTCTCTACCCTCCTCAGACCCCAGTTGTGCGATTTCAATAGGTCTGTTGTTTTTTGAAGAGCTTCGATGTATTTTTCGAGAGTTCTGAGCACATTTTTGTCTTCGTGAGTCCTAAGTTAATTTAGTTGCAACTAATCAGATTTCGAGTCAAGGAGACCTCGAATTCAATTTCTAAGGGCTCCATTCAATCCAGAAAATCAAATTTAGCAAGGTGGCATATAAGTGTGCGTCTGTATGGGGTTCCGAACGAATCCCAAGGGTCCATTCAGTGTTGTGTTCTGGTATGTTTGTTGATATTTATCCTTGTAACTTTCTTCATCGCGACGGCAAAGACGGTGATTGCATTTGCAAAACGTCGTGCGTGTAGACCTCCATGTTCAGGAAGGCTCGAAGCAATCATGAAGAGTTTAGAAACCGACCATTGCAATCGTGGAGACTCGTCTGCGTTTGCAAGGGTAAAGGGTGGTTGGCCTCATGATCGCGGGCCTCAGGCCACAATTGCATAGGGTAAATACCTGGCACCATTTTTAATTTTCTAAAATCGGAGTTTCTTCCCCATTTTCTATTTGTGAGCTTTGGGAACTCTTGGGTGGCGATTTTAAAGAATTGTTTCAAGACAAATCCATTAAGCAAGTGATTTTAACTCATAATCTTCATTTTTCATTAATTATTTTATGATTCCAATATTTAATCTTGGTTTTGAAATTCAAATTTTATTATTTTTTCAAGAACATGCATTTTGGTACATTGATGATTATGGACTGATTCCAACTTTGATTCGTATTGATTTTTACCGTTGATTTTCAAATGCTTTGGGTAACGCAATTATGCACAAATTTCTAATTTTGTCCTTCCTTTTTGGCATGGAATGTTGGGGCTGATTTTGGTTCATTCTCAAAAAATTATGATTTGCATATCGTTATTCTTGTATTCTTATTGTGATTCCATATTTGAATATATTTCATTGAATCTGACGCCTAATGAAAGAGGAAGGCTGAAGTGTTGGAATAGTTGACTATTGCTTTGAGGCAAGTGAATATCTAAACCTTAGTTGAGAGTGTTGAACCATGTATTTTCTCTTATGTGTGTTGGGGAGTAACGGAGATTTGACTATGGGATGAATTATTCATGAAATAATCTAATAAGATGAGACAGGATAATAAAATGGCAATGTGTTTGATGTGGCAATATGAATCATGAATTGAGAAATTTGATTAAATGAAATGAATCTCATATTGAGATGAATTATTGTGATTGTTAAATTGGGTAGATTGTCTTGTGGAATTCATTATATACTCATATATTTTATATATATGTAATTTATATTGGTTTCAAAGTAAATGAGATCCACTTTTTCTTGAATGCCAAAGGTAAATGGTTCCGACTAGATGTGAAAATGCTAAAGGGAAATGGTGCCATCAAGATGTGATAAAAGTCGAAGGAAAATGGTTCTGGCTAGTTACAAAAATCCCGAACGAAAATGGTTCTGATGGATACATGGTCCATGTGGTGACCCCATGGATTCCGGCATGAGTTGATCAACGGATATGTATTGTAGGACAGACATATATCACATTATCTAACATTGTATTTGCATCATTTTGCAACCCATTTGTCCTTGTGGTTGTGAATAACTATTTCTGTGAATTTGACCAATTGAAGGCTTTGATTTGTAGTGATTAAATTGAATTAATGATTGTTTCAACTACGTACTACTTGTATAGTGAAATGTTTAGGTTGGGCTGATTTTATTTGTAGTTTCGAAGGTTCGACTGGGTGTCAAGGATACTTGTGTTCTTCATTGCTTTACTTTGAGCTTAGCATTTACTTGCTGAGTTTCGTGTTATTCGGTACTCACCACTTACTTCTACACTTGTGCAGGTTATGAGCATAGATCCTCTTGATTTTTCTCCTTCATATTTGATCTGAGCTTCAAGATTTTCTTGAGAGATAGCGGCTTGTCTCTTTGGCAAACCCTCAAGACTTCTTTATTTCAATGTTTGTTCTATTTGAGAATCAAAAACATACGAGACTTGTAATTCATTTTGCATCTTCGCATGTAATAGGGGCTTGTACATGAGACACCAGGTTTTGGAAAGGGTTATGTAGATGTGGCTATCTTACTTGCAAATGTTATCTTTATCATTCCCGCTTTATTTTATGCCTTCCCTTGCATTTTTGTTGTCCCAGGCTGACTTATTTTGGTGGATAAGGCAAGTGGCATCACACCCAAGTCCAGGTCGTGACAAATTGCGTATGCGGCAGAATCCACCCATAGCTATCCTTTAGCCACACAAATTAGAAAAACCTATTACGTAAAGGATTAAACAACTCTTATCAACACAACCAAGCAGTATTATATGTTCTTTTCATCATGTATACACCCCAGATGTTAGCTCCCCACATCTTTCCTTTCTTGTAGCCAAGAGACTGCTTTTTCTGTTCGTAAAGTAACATCACCTTTGATTTGATTAACTTTTGGTTGTCATAAGAAACACAAGATCTATTTAAAAGATGATCCTAAAGGAAAAACATAATCTATCATGGAGGAGCTATCATATTCTCTCCCCCACCCAAAACCCTCAACCAAAAGAAAATTTTGAACCCCCCCCCCCCAAAAAAAACATAGTGTAAACAACAGCAGTACTATTCTTGGAAAAAATCAAGAAGTTCTCGAGGCAAGTCTACTTCCTTCAAGGCAATAGAATTGCCAGAATAACTCTCATTTAATCAAGCAAGTCTCTATCTTTTACTTACTAAAACATACGAACTTTTGGAAAGGGAGTAATCTGTACCCTGATATATGAACCCTTTTTCATGAAGCCTTATAAATGCTTCAACTACTGCTCCTGCAACAATTGAAATAAAATTACTCCTGTTATGCAAATGGGTGATAAATGTATACATATGACAAACAGAAAATCTGCACATTTTATCACTGGATCAATATTAACTCATCTATATCTAGATGCAGGACCAGGTAGATTTGGATGCAATAACTATTATCAACAGATCAGTACGTAGGATGACAAAGTAAAAGACAAATGAACTGACTAGCCACTTAGATAATTCATAGCTTTGCTATCCTAGAGAGTTGATATTCATATCCTGTAGACAAGTTTGCACTACAGAGTTGATGGGACTTTAACTGAATGGAAGGTTGTCTTACTACTCAGCTGTTCATCAAGCGTAAAACGTTCTCTGGTCCAATCACACGAAGCACCAAGTCTCTTTATCTGGTTAGTAATTGTTCCACCATACCTGAATAATAAAAGATAATAAAATAAGCCTTTCTTCTTAGATTGAGAAAATATTGCAAAAGTAAATGGGAAAGATGGGCAAGGACAATATATCCTTAGGAGATCAAATAAATTAGAAATAGGAGGATTTGCATTGAACCCAAAAAATGAAAGCATACTGCAACACTGCAGAAAGGAGAATCACCACGGTCTCTTTCCTGTAAAAGGAGAGCATATAATCCTAAAATATTGAAGCTCAGCCATACAGGATTGGACAAGATCAGATACAGGTACAAGTTACAAACATAGAAGAGAAAATTAGAAAAGGTTAGACACTTTTTCCCCCAATATCCTGCCTAATGCATGGCTACATAGGAGCAACTTTTTCTGATAATTGAAGACTGTAAAAGGAAAATTGGTATACAAAATCAAACGGAGAAAGAGTTATTTCAAAATGCTTATTATCTCAAATAATGCATTCTTAGCTAAGGATACAACAGAATGGGAGCAAAGGCCTCAAATGGACAATCCCAACTAGCCAGTGTTATCAAAGGCAAAAAGAGCAAAAAAGCTCTAAGGTCCATTGCGGCTTTAAATAAAAAGCGCAAACAAAATGTGGGGTTTAATGAAAAAAGGCGCAAAGGGAGAAAAAAATACAAATATATATGTTTAGTTCAAGACTAATAATTATAAACATGAATAACAAAAATATGAACAAAAAAATTGAAAAAAGATTAAGATAAAGTGATGTATCAATTGTTTAGTATCACCTCTTCAGAAGAGCCTCATTGGTAAGGAAAAATATGCCTTAGAACCTTGATGATGACATTAAAGCACACATAAAGCGAGACAAAGTGCTCAACACGTTTTGAGCCTAGTTTAAGGGCTTAAGCCGTTAAGCGAGCTTTAAGCACGTCTTTGACAACATTGCAACTAGCTACATTAGGCATGTTGTTTGAGTATGGGAAAGTTTCAGAACTTTTTTCTTGAGAAAGGTAATATAACTTGTGTATAAATTAAAAAGAACAGCATCAAAATTGTTGATGAAGCAGTAGTTACAAGCACAACAGGAGCCAAAATAAAAGCAAAAGAAGGGAACAGCCAGTAGTTGAAGATCTAATGCATTAACAGTTGGCTATCAGATCTACTAGGTCCCTACTTCACTAAAGATATCCTGTTTACATCAAAAATAGAAAAGACTAAGGCAGTTCATCTTGATTTTCTGAGTGGAGTTGTACAGATCATCAAAATGTCTTGAGTTCCTTCCATAGAGCCCACCATGTACAAGCTGGAATAATTTGCCACCTATCTTCTGTAACACTTCAGCTGCCAATTTCTTTCAGCCACTGAAAAGTGGTCCTGGGAACAACAATCCAAGTAACTCCTGAAATATAAAAGAACATTTCCCACAGATTTGTAGTTGTCCACAGTGGATGAATAGGTGTTCATTGCTTTCCACTTCTTGACCACACAGTAGACATCTTAAGGAAATCTGAAAACCTCTTCTCTGTGATTTATGTTGAGTTATGCAAGTTCTTCAAATCACTAACCAGGTAAAAATTGCCACCTTTGAGGAATTTTGACTTTCCAAATGAATTTCCAAGGCCAAATCCTTGTGAGGTCAGTTCTCTAATTGAGATTATTATAAGAAGATCTTACATTAAAGATGTCTTAGTTGTTGAGCATCCAACAAGGCTTATCAGGAAGATCTGGGTTATGGACGTGGAATTCCAAACATGTTAGCAAGCTTGTTAATCTTTCAATTTCTCAATCATTTAGATCTCTTCTGAAGATCAAGTTCCAACCTTGTTGACTCCAGATTTGACAGAGATTAGCCTGCTGTTGAAGATTAATAAGATAAAGGTCTAAAAAAGAGTTCATAAGGTTTTCTTGGCCAATCCACTCATCTCTTCGGAAATCAATCTTTAAGCCATTGTCAGCCTTGATTGTGATGCTGTTACTGAAAGCAGGCCATAAGTTCCTGATAGTTCTCCGTACAGTGGTCCCAAAAGTGGAATTCACTCCATTGCTATCCATTGATTTAGCACATCTTTATGGATGATGAACTCATTCCACAAAGTTCTATCTTCAGAGCCCCTTTTGGAGTAAGCTCTGATTATGATCATTGAGATTTTTGATACCCAGACCACCTCATTTCTTGTTTGAGTGTAAGTGAGACCCATTTAAGGTGGGTGCTGCTTTTACCTTTGTTTCCACGCCATAGAAAGTCTCTCCTAAGTTTGTCAATTTTTTCTTCCACACTTCTGGGAGGAAAGAAAGCCATCATGTAAGTGGGAAGTGCATCAAGGAATGTGCTGATAAGTGTTTGTCTGCCTCGCAAAGATAGGCACTGAAATTTCCATCTAGCCAATTTCCTGTCACATCTCTCTAGAACTTCATTCCTGATCTCGTTTAACTTGGGCATTGCACCAGGAGGCATTCCAGATATTTAGAAGGAAGTGAACCCAACTGACACCAAGATTCTGAGCCAAAATATGGAGCTTAAGGCTTGGGATGACTAGATATAAGTAACTCATGTTCCAATTGCCAGGGAGTCTAGAGATTGCTTCAAAAATGATGAGAATAACCCTAAAGTGTCTGACTTTTTTTTAACTTCAACATCACAAAAATAAGTTGAGTCATCATCATAAAAGGTGGGTTATCTACATGATCTCAACAGAGTTATTGTAGCACGAAAACCTCTGATACAATTATAAGAAAAGTTGTCCTTAGAATATGGTACAGACCTTCCACAGGTAGAACAAGAGGCAAAAGGGTCTAAGGTCCCTGCCGGAGTGAAAAAATCCCACCGGACTGCCATGGACCAAGATAGAGATTTGATAGTTGAGATGCAAAAATGAGTCCAGTTAATCCATTTCTCACCAAAACCCATGTCTCTTAGAATTTTCAGTAAATAAGGCCAATTAAAATAATCAAAGTCCTTTTCAATGTTCAGCTAGCATAATAAAACAGGCTTGTTTTGTTTAATTCTAGAATCCACCAATTCATTAGCAAGCACTGTTGCATCCATAATCTGACTTCTTTATAAAAGCCATTTGATGTTTATCAACAAGCTTTGCTCTTACAGATTTCAATTTCTCACCGATGAGCTTGGAATGAACATGGCATTGGAAGACCTCCCAAAGCATTCATTTTGGTGAAAATTATGAATGGTTTGCATATTCTTTAAGAGTAGCACAGCAAGTTTTAAAGAGATCCATACTAAATCCATCAGGGAATGGTGCTTTGTCCAATGCAGTTTTTCTAATGATCTCAAGACTTTCAGCTTCACTAAAAGGTCTCTGCAACCAACTTGTTTGTCCTGAGTGATTTTTGGAGAGTTGGGGAGTTCAAAGCCCTTACTTGAGGATTCAGTTCCTGAGAGAAGACTTTTAGACAAGTCTACAGTGGCCATTTAGGTATCAGTTGGGTTTAGCACTTCATCCCATTGACTATCAATTTGTCAATAGTGTTGTATCTCCTGTGGGCAGTGACCATCCTCTGAAAAGATTTGGTAATTTATTTCCCAGTAACAGTCAAAGAACTCTGGATTTTTGTTTCCAGCTGACTTCCTCTTTATTAGCTAGATCTTCTAATTCTACTAGCACAGAGGCTCTAATCATCATCTCATCTTCATTCAGGTTACCGACATCTCGAGCTTGACCAAGGTCAGACAGTTCATTTCAGCAGATTGTTCCTTTTGTTGATCATTTCATTAAAGTTTGCTCTATTTCATTCCTTTATTTTCCCTACCTTTCATAATACTCCTCCACTCCACAACTAAATGGTATTATAATATTTTTAGTCCTCCATCCACCTTCCATGATTCCATACTTTTCAGCTACCATCCCGCTCCAGAATGCATTCTCCTCTACTTCAAATCTCCATATCCACTCCGTAGCTGATCTTTATTAAACACCTTGAGTCTTTCATTCCAAGTCCTCCCATTCCTTTGGAGATATGACAACTCTCCGGTTCACTAAATGATACTTCCTAATCCCTTTCTTTGTGCCCCACAAAAAGTTACCCTGAAAGTCTTTCGAACCTTTCAGTCACTTTGCCAGGTAACATTGACCCATCCAACCATTTGGAATATTACACAGCATTATATCAGATAGATCAATTCTGGAAAATGTTATTAGAATGGACAAATAAGATGAAGCATCATTGTAAGTGCAGCTGCAGCAACTCTTGTAGAAGAAAACAACAGAGAGAAGCCTTCCACCTTTGATCTTACTATACTTAACTTTCTCAATAAAACAACATACCCAGTGTAATCCCACAAGTGGGATTTTAGGAGGGTAAAGTGTATGCAAACCTTACCCTTACCTTTGGAGTTAGAGAGGTTGTTTCTGATAGACCCTCGGCTCCAAAAAAGGAAATGCGAAGTGGGCACTGGGGATAGTCAAGTGAGCTTGAAATATACAAGTCAAGATAAAAACTAAGAATCAAAGTGAAATTATACTGGCAATTAAAGGATCAACGTTGAATAAATAAGGAAATTAAAATCAAAATAGTATCTTACAAAACGAACAGTCTACTCTGCATTTCTGTGTCATGGCTGAAGAAAAACACACCGTTGAACTAATTATCATATAGTCATGATAAAAAGTTTCTTTTTTTAAAGGTTGAGAAGGATACTTATAGTCAGTTCAATGACAAAAGGAGGAATATGCTGTCAAATTGTGAATATAGCTCATTATTGGCATGTTGGAACTTTTAGAATAGGAATAGGAATATCTAGTTCTGCTTAGAGTTGGAATAGGAATAGTATGTAGTATCCTGCTTGGTAAAGGATTATATTGTAGTGTTTATAAATAGAGCCTCTATTTAATAATGCATGTACACAATTCAATAATATTTTTCTTCTATATTCCTCACATGGTATTTAGTATTGGTGAGAAAATTCAAGAGACAAACAAGTCACTGTGCATTAATTTCTAGTGGTTGTTTGGGTCATGATTTGTGTCCATTTTTTTTGTGGGTGTTGTGCAATAACAAACACTATCACGAGGCTCAAAAAGCTCCCGCAACCAAACCCCAGCCAGAATCATCGAAAAATCTCACACGATGCACTCACGTGCCGGTCGAAGGTTAAAGTTTCTAGTGAGATCTGGCACACGCGCCGACGCATGAGGACTCTCCAATCGATTTTTCAAGTTGTTTTTGTCTCTGTTGGAGTGTCTAGTAATCCTGACCAAACACCAGCCACTTTTGTCCGGATCCAATCGCCGAAATTAGGGTTCCAACGATTTCAAGGTAGTTTCCAGTGAAATTTGGGTTTGTAGACCACTGTAGGTATTTCCGGCAAGTTTAGTACTGATTTCAAATCAAATCTCGAAAAAAGAAAGTCTTTGGGGTGTGATATTTTTGGTTTCAAAAATATGGGGATGGGAAGTTCAAGCCCTAGGATCACTCCAGGACCTTTAACGGGAAGTTCAAACTATTCAGATTAGGATTCTTTGGTTGAGTTACGATGCAAGGTTCAAGGTGTCCAAGATAACTTAACGAAAAATGTTTGTGTGGTAAATGAAAAGGCAAAGACTAATGAGAAAGATACAAAAGCCAAAGCACAATGGGAGAAAGTGGATGTTCAATTATGTAATCTCCTATAGTGCTCTATTGATTCCAAGTTGATTCCCTTGTCTCGTCCATTCCAGACACGTTATATAGTTTGGGAAAATGCGTGTGCTCTATACACTAATGACATGTCTCGGCTCTATACACAGCAAGGGTTTAACCTGTAGTTGAGAATGGCTCTAAATGATTGGCAAAAATGCAGTGTCACAGATTTGTTGCAGGTGTTGAATTCCTTTACAGGGACTACTAATGAACCAGATAAACCAGTGTGGAAGTTATGCAGTAAAGGGATCTTCACTGTTAGTTAAGTTTACAAGGAGAAAAAAAAGTTTAAGTAATCTGAGGCATGGCCTTGGAAAATTAAAATTCCAACCAAGGTGCTTTTGTTTGGCTGATTACAAGGAAGGCTTACTAAACACAAGACGCTTTACAAAGAAGAGGTCTACATCTATGCTAGAGATGTCTCTTTTGTGAGAAAGATGCAGAAAGAAATAAACATCTAGTTCTACTTTGTCAGACAACTGCAAATCGGTGGAACATATTGCTTAGTATAGCAGGGGTGACTCGGGTGTTATCTACATCAACTGTAGAACTTTTTATAACTGGGAAGAAATTGGAAGAAGAGAAGCAGAGAGTATTGGTGGGAGTCATCCCAACTTGCATCTGCTGGACAATTGGAAGGAGAGAAACTCGAGATATTTTGAAGATAGAGCTAGCTCCACTCAGAAAATGAAAATGAATTGTCTTAGTCTCTTCTGTTTTTGGTGTAAACTGTAAACAGGCTATAGTAGGGGGAGTAGGAGATATGGAAGAGTTTCTAAGCAATGTGTAAATTGCAAGTTAACAACAATAGTCCTGCTTGTATAATACCCCATTGACACCTTCAAGTGCTGATGTCTTTGGATTAAATACAATGCTACCTTATTCAAAAAATAAAACTCTTTGGAACTTAGTGGGTGATGTTAACTACAAACTCAACTAGTAGCTCAATGAGTATTGGAGCCATCAAAAGGAGGATGAAAAGATGATGATCATGGAACGTTATTCCTCCGACGACATGAGATACTTTTGATAGAAAGGAAAGGGAGGGCATTTGAAGAGATAAATGCCTATTTTGTATATATAGTAAACAAATTGTTTTAGTAGAGTTTTGGGTCACCCATGAAGTCCCAAGCAACATATATAATTGGGTATTGTTTGTCGACAACCATATTCCATTGGTCTCACTTCTGTATACAACTTAATATACAAGAAGTTTTTTCAACACACCAATAAATTATTTATCTCATCAAGGGAAAACACCACATCAGCCTCAGTCCCAATATAAGTGAGCATAATACACAATTAGAAGATTCAAGGGACTGCCACCTATGTATAGGAACCATGAAAGATCCAAGAAGTATAAACTTGGGTTGCGATTTTGAACAAAAAATATATTCCTTCCTTTTGATTTTATGTGGCACTAAGCACATAGTTTAAGAAAGAAAAAAGACTATGGAACTACGGTTTCTTTTGTATGGCTATAAAAGCATATCATTAGGGATAAAAATGGGAAGTATAAAGTTAAACTATTTCTAAACTAGAAAGATGTCATTCTTATAGGAGCAAAAAAAACGGAAGAGAATGTCACATAAAATAAAACCGATAACATAAGAAAAGATGCTCTTTCATCCAAGAATTAAATTAGTAATACACATTTCTATTTTATTTTACAGATAGGAGTATGTCTTATATGTTCCTGTTTTTCTAGGTCTTCGACACGACTTAGAGCATCAAAGCTCAACTCAGTGACATATTAACAGAATAGAGGATAACAAGGAAATTTCTATGTTAAAATTCTCATGCGAAATTGCAGATAATATTATTTACTTTTTTCATTTCATTTTTTTTTTCTAGTTAGAAATGAAAATACTTGTGTTAGTGGAAGGAGGTGGTTAGTACTGGGACATTGAATAATAAATGTCAACTACTCTATCCATCAAGGAAATTATGACAGTTACTAATCAAAGAAGAAGAAGAAGATCTTGATACTTTACCTTTTCATGGTATTTGTTATTTTTTCTTACTTGAGAGGGTTTACTGATAGCCTGAATGGTAATCATTCAACAAAATATGTTTGAACATCTAAATTTATTAGTAAAAGAAGCATCTGCATTTTCTGGATTTTTTAATAAAATTATCATTATTCCATTAAAAAGAATGAAAAGATATAAAGTTTTATAAGTAGCTTGAGATATCCCTAGGAACATGACATGTATTCCTCTTTCTTTTTTGATTAGGTTAGCATATCTGAGAAAAAGCTTTATGACAGTAAATCATGTAGCAAAGCAGAATTTAATCAATATGTTGCTTAAACAAGAATGAGTAGATATACTTCTGTTTCCATTCCCATACTCGTTTTGTGAACTCGTCTCTACCCAAATCAGTCCTTTTTACTCCTTCTGTAGCTAGCATTCTCTCCACAACCAACTGGAAAACAGAGAAAACAAAAAGAAGAGGTATTCAGTTTTGCATATCCAAGCAAAATAATAATTTTGATAGTTTAGATCATTCTGGATAACGAAAGCAGTTGTAAACAATAAAAAGGACAATGACACGTAGAGCCAATTACAGAACAAGATAAACTGATAAAGTACTCCCACAAATTTGAGAAAGAAAAAGGACTACCAAATAACGTGCCTCGGAGAAAGAAACTGTAGACATATTTGAGAAAGTAGATGACACTCTGTAACTAATATCAGCATCTTAAGTATCAAAATTAGATTTCTCATGTTGGCAACCACAGTTTAGTGCACCAAAACAAGCAAAAAAAACTTTCATTCTATGTGCATTTGCACAAAGATAACACTGGAAAACAGCTCAAACTCAACTAGCTCACAGCGAAAGTTTTTGGATACTCAAAATGGTCCATGAAAGTAAGAATTTTCATCAAAATTAGATGAAACCAAACGGAATTATGAATGGATGGCAAGCAATATAAGATCATATCAAAAAAGAGATGCAGTTGAGTAGATGTAGTAAACTTTAAGATGTAGAGGGAACCTGAGTTGCAATACCAGCATGATCTGTTCCAGGAAGCCAAAGAGTAGGTCTTCCCTTCATACGGTTATATCTTATCATGATATCCTGACAAAGGAGACGAAAGAAATTAAGTAATTTAGAAAATCTGAGATATATCAACTAAACAGATACGATGATGACTTTGTAAGCTGGAATATGACAAAATAATAGACCAATAGTAGTCAAGAGTACATTGTGTGATTCCTCTCCATTAAATTGTGTGATAAGATAATCCATAAAGACTCTCTATTTTTAGCCACAACTTTCAGGATCATGTTATTTCACAATAGTTATTTATGTCTTTGTCTGTGTTCTACCAGTTGATTTTTGGGCATCCTTTTTTTGTTGACCTATTTCTTAGGGATGTCTTCTAAACAGAGGATACATTTAGAAGGAATTGATTGAAGCGTGTTTAGTTAGTTGTAATGCCATCATGCTAAGCTATTGGATTGATATTATAAGATTAGGCAGATGAGTAGCTATAGCACCTGTTTTCTCTAATGTGATTATCATTTAATGTCACATTCTGTCAGCAGTGGACTGACAGCTTTGTTCAGCAAGACATGAACTTAGCTAAAATGCGAGGTGGAGATAGACTTGCATAACTCTAGCGAAGAAGGTTCAGTAATTCAGTTGCATCAGATAATCAGTTCAAGATGTTTCATTCATGTTATGCATTGACTCTCAAAGTTGTTGGCTAACTTAATGAGAGGAAATTGGTAGCACAATTTTCTTTCTGAACAATCTGAATTTCAATTGAGAATTGGGACATGTCGGTAAGCTGTGGTCAGAAAATGCCACATTTTCCTGGTCAAGCAACAATGTTATGGTGACCTGTGAGCCATGGACTATAAACTTGAAACTAGACTGAGCACAAATCTTGTCAAGGAGCACAGCAAGAAATACCTATTCATATTAAGGGCTGAGATGAACAGAAAGTAAGACCCTCAACTACCATGCAAGGACAGGTTTGGTGAGCCCAAGCTAGTAGGGGCTTTTGGCACGAGTGTCACAATAACAACTGCTAATATGTTATGTACCTTCCATCACGGGGGAATGCAATCTCCAAGAGTAAGCTCTATGCAAAGCTGAGGCCAAGCAAAGGCAGGCATGCCTGTAGGTCAGGACACTCTTGAGAAAAGGCATACAAGAAATATTTCTTGTGGGGATTTTGAGTATCAGACTTAGGTAGAGTCAACTGCCAATCCACCATATATGTGCATGTGAGCAAAACAACTTCATGGGAGCTAAGGTCAGAATTGGACAAAACCTCTGCGGCGAAGAGGCAATGTCGATTTTGTCTCAAGCCACTTAGAGTGATGGAGATGACAAAGTTGGCCATGCCAGTGTGGGAAGGCCGGGTCAAAATTGGGCCAAACCGCTAAGATGGCGGCAATGCCGATATAGGGTCGAGGCGTCGAGCAGCTTAGAATGAGGAGATAATGGAGTTGGCCAAACCACCACGAGTGGAGGCAATGTGCTAAATCATCAAAGTGAAACAAGACCAGTCGAGGAATAGCTTTAACTTTTAGATAAAGCGTTCGCACACTTCCATATGGCACCAGACCAGGAAAAAGTCATGCCTTTCAATTGTCAAAAACAATTCAACATGCTTCACCAATGAAAATAACCACATCCACACATGAGGGAGCAGTTGAAAACATGATAAGTAAATAAAAGTGTGTCATAATCTGATAATTTAAATTTTTAGATGAAATGGCCACGCCATTCAACACTCCCGAACCCTATGCCTTCCCTTCAAAAAGCCAAAGAAATTTCTGAAAGACAAATGCTTAGAAAAAAAGTGTCTTCATGTGACGAAAGAAGACAAAAAAACCTCTGAAAGACAAATCCTTAGGAAAAGAGTGTCTTCATGTGCAGAAAGACATGGGAAAGGTGATGCTTTGTATCACCTGTGCCATGACAATTGCAACTACCATAGAGAAAAGAGATATAGCAAGTATATCTGCTTGTGGGCAGTGAAACATTAAGTAACTATCCCATGATAACTACAACCCCCATATGACTTTATTATGTTCAAAAAGATTTAGTCATATTTACATTGCACTAGAAAATTCAATCTCATAAATCTTTGACTATCAAAATGGAGACGAAATTCTCAGAAGTTTCAAGTCAATATGGATTACTGACTTTTAGGACCACTTGTTAACAACAACAATATACCCAGTGGAATCCCACAAATGGGGTCTGGAGAGGGTAGAATGTACGCAGACCACTTGTTAATATAATGAAATTAGTACCCCTCATATTTCCTAAAAATTAGGATTCCAGATACTGAAGACAAAGATTTGTCAATGCACTTGAATGTAATACAGTACTGTGGCAGAAATTCATCCTGGAAAACAAAAAAGCAGAACGCATTGTGAAAATGGGAAATTAGAGGATCAGGTTAAGGCTTATCATTTATTGATGATAGCATCATCGGTCTAGCATAAATAAACTATTTATATTTTACATTTTTATATGAGACGCCCATCAGTATTAACAAGCTATTGACTCTTAGCCCATTAGTTGTCACCTAATTGACATTCAATAATTTTTTGTTTCTTTGAATAACAACGGAAACCCACAGTCACTACTCTTTGAATACGCACAGGAAAAAACCCCTGCTCTTATACAATAGCTCACAAACCACACAGGATTGAGATTTGATAGTTTCTTTCACATATTTATTGATCTAGAACCTCGATTTAGCGTAAGACATTATTTCTTCAGCAAACAAACCAAAGCACAAAGTGTTGTTTGATCACTTTATTGACTATTCATGTTAAACCTGACAAGGCATTGTAAATATTATAATCCTTGCCTGATATTTTAATAATGTATCCGTCAAAACAAGCTTCCAAAGTGTAATGACCTAAATAATAATACTAAGAATAAGAATAAGAATAAGAATAAGAATAAGAATAAGAATAGTAAGGCATTTCTTTTAATTGTTTACTCTAGTG
>JAOTQJ010000011.1:7183100-7194137 GCA_025642045.1 Solanum sejunctum | reverse complement strand
TTAAAATACACCTCAATCACAATAATTTTCCCGAATGAGCAATTAACTTCCATTTAGTTACTTACGGGGTCTAACATTGTTTAGGATGTAAGAAGCACATCTAAAGTATCACTCATAAGTTAGAGAAACATACCTCAAGTGATATATGCTAGTGTGTAATAATTGCTACATGCATTGCCACGTGAAAAATAATTCATCGTTGTGAAAAATGGTAACACATATAACAATTTCAGCTGACAATATAAATTCAAATATATAACTTCACTTTTTAAAAATAAATTGAAAATATTCTTTAAAAAACATGTCAGCAAAGAAAAACTCATGTGGACGTACATTCAAGGTTCAATCAGTATTGAAGTGTATTCTTCAAACTGATAAGTGATAGTTTAGGTGTTTTCTTGTACTCTCAATAATTTAGATATAAAATTAAAAAAATGAATAATTTATATGTATTTTTGACACTTGATTAAAAAGACACATCAGTGAGAAAAACAAGGCCATATGGATGAAAATTTTGGGCCAAACACATCTGAGTGTGTATGTATACATATATTTGATTCAATCAGCATTGAATTGTGCCTCTTAGGTTTTAATTTTTCTAGTTATTGCTTAAAAATTGTTTACCATCTATAAGTGCGAGCAATAAAACAAAAATTATTAGGAAACATATTTAAGTATATCATATTTAGGGTATATTTGTCATTAATAGCTATTATATGGTTACATTAGTACAACATATATAATACATAATGCAGATTTTTCACCAAAACAAGTTTAAAATATTTTAAGATACTTATAATACATATATATTGCATGTTTTTACATAGTGTAATACACATATATTACATGTCTAAAGTAATACCCGTAAAATTACCAGAATACCCCTAGAATGGAATCATGCGTATAACGCGTCTTCCCAGCTCCAATGAAAAATCTGAGATCAGATTTGCGATTAGCATGAAAAATAATGTGAAAAAATGATCTCGACTCGATTTTAGAGTAACTAAATCAGAAAATAATTTTTTGTAATTATATCCGGGACAGTGTGAGTGCGCGCCCAAGGCGCGGACCTACAAGTGAGATTTTTCTTAAACTTCTTGGAAAGAACGTATTCTGAGAAATTCGTGAAATACATATGTCCGCGCCCCAAGCGCATCACGGACATAGTATTTCAAGATCAAATTTTGTTCTTTTAATTTAGAAAGGTCACTTTGGTCATTCTCCAACACCTCTTAAGACAATAAACGAGTATAAGAGATCTTTTATATCAAGCTAAGTTCAAAGAATTTCTAGCAACTATAGGATCAACTTCAAATGATCATATCTCCCAAAGTATAATGAGTTAGGTGCCCCATAATATATCAAATCGAAGATATTCAGATTAGCTTTCTATCGCATCCAATTTTGCGTTAATCAGAGTGAGTAGAAACTTATGACCATTTTAGTGAAGGAGAGCAGAGTTGTCTAAAGGTCCGCGCCCTGAGCGCGTCGCGGACAGAACGTTGAGTCTTACTGGATAAGCAATGCTATTTTTTTCCTTTTATTTTGAGTATACTTTTATCCTAAAACCTTTGGGAGTCTATTTAAGGTCCCAAAATGCACAAAAAGTCAGTTTTCATAATAAAAAACCCTCTCCTTCACTCTTAAATATGAACACTCAAGAATCATCAAGAAAGTCATCAAGTTAGGATTTGCTTTTAAGATTCATCCTCAAGGTAAGTTATCCTTCATAGATTTCAATCTATCCAACCTGAATTTCCTCAACTATTCATGAATCCCTAGTAGAATCTTAAATCATAACCTAGGATTTCACTAAGCGAATTCAAGAATTTCAAGAAAGGAATTCTTGATTCTTCTTTTTCAAGAATCAGGGTTCTTCATCAAGAACTCTAAAGATTCCAAAAGAATCTTCTTCAATTCTTCCAAAAACAAATCTCTCAAATATGTAAGGCTGTCTAAAAGTTATCCTCCTACTATTTTGAAACTTAAGTCACTAGTTTTCGTTCAAGATTTTAGTTACAAGTTGAAATCAAAGTTTCCTATATACTTAGCCAAGTTCATTAAAGAATTGTTCATGCATATTTTCTTGATAAACATTATGATTCTTATTTATTTTACTACTGATTCAAAATATTGAGATAAGATTTACAGTTATGATTGAAATTATGAGAACCCTATATCTATTTCATGAAAGGTTATAAAGTTTACAATTTGAGTTAATTTTGAGCAATATTTAAAGTTTGTATTTTGTAAGATAGCTTAGTAATGCATATGTGTCTTTGAGATAACTATAATGATACCTTTTTCAGTCAAAGAAAAGAGACCAGTTAAGAAAAGTTTAAGAAAATCTAAAGTTAGGATAAGTCCCGAAAGATTAAGAAGGCATTTTGAGAAGTCTTACTCTTGAAGTTATGAGCATTATAAAATATTTTGGAGTAGTATTGAGCACCAATATGAGTGAGAGTAATTATAACTTGAACACATAAACTACATAGCCAGCGTAGGATAGGATTATAACAGAAGACAATTCCTCATTTGCCACTGAGATGGCCTAGTTTTGGGGTGGATCCACTCCCTTATTTTTTCGTCCCCTATCCCAGCAAAGTATAGGACAACTTTGGCAGCATGAAAAAGACACTGTATCACCATGAAACTCATAGTGATGGTTGTCGATTAGAAAAACTCCCCAAGTCAAAGCAAGTCAGTTTTACACTTATAATTTCAATATATGATATATTTTCAGCATGTTTTGCATGCATTACTTATGCTTTTTATGCTGAGATATGTTGTATTGACCTTAAAAGTATAGCCTACCCTGAGTTTCAGTTTTGGCCATTTTACATAACGTATATTGCATGTACTGATGCCTTTGGCGCTGCATCATTTTATGATGCATATTTAAGTATCCACATGACAACAAATATTCAGTATGTCAGCTTTCCAGAGGCAATGAGTAAGACCTCTTTGCTTTCAGAGGACTCTAGTCAGTGTAGTTTATGTATTTTATTTTACAGTCGGGTAGTCGTTGGTCTTGTTGCGGCACCTATCTCAGTATAGTAGAGGCTTCATGGATAGAGTTAGTGAGTCAGTCTAGTCTTTTTATTTAGTCAATTTAAGCATTATTTACTAATGTATTAAGAGATATTTTCAGATTTTGTATAAAACATGATTGAGACTCTAGAGTTTTACTATATATATTTTAAAAGGTTCATCTTGTAAAGCTTCTGCATGCATGTTAAAGTTTCCAGTCGAGTAAGTCAGCTAGGACAAGGGTTCGCTCGGGCACCATCAATGGTTTTTCGAGTGCCAGTCACATCTAGGGTGTAGACTCTGGGTGTGACAAACTTAGTATCAGAGCACAACGTTCAAGTGTCCTAGGATATCTATGAAGCCATGTATGTAGGGTCTTATTTATGGTTGTTAGGGTCCTACTTCTTTAAATGAGAAACTATTGACATCTACAAAAAGTTTTTCTTCTTTCATATTCTAAATCGTGCAATAGAGTTACTTCCTAGGAAACTTGTCTATATTCATGCGGTTGTCAAATTCATTCGACTAGCTCTCATAATTAAGGTGGTTGGAACAGAAAATTTCAGATCCTTATTGTTGAGTTACCTTTAGATAAAGTATCCAGAAAGCAAAGAGACTACACTAGGGTTGAGAGGCGCCAACTAGTGTGCTTAAGTTTATCTATCCAAAATAATGCACTCTTATTCATATGAATCGTGCGTTTGTGCTAGAGCAAGACAAGATGTATTTACAGACTTTGTTCCCTAAATTGTTCTTTAGATGTTAATCTTGAGAGGAAAGTTAATTTATGCCTCTAAATACTTAGTAGTACCCATTCCCCTTGAGATATGGTGATTGAAGGTCTTTGTAAACCAAATGTGGTAGAGATCCTAAAGCTAGAAAAATGTAGAAATCATGAAGAGTGGGAATAGTAAGTTCTTGAAGTTAGTAGCTAAGAGTCATATGGTGATAATTCGAGTTCCTTATAAGTTTTGGTTAAAGAGTAGTAAGTATCGTCTAGCTTATATGATAAGGTAGAGGAAGAGTTGTTAGTTTGTATGAGATGGTGCACACTCTAATATGAAAGGAGTTGATATTGAAGTAGCATTATGTTAGTAATGATAAGTATATTTGTTGAATATAAGAACAGGGGGCATAAACTATTAGATCTAAACTAGGCTCATGATTTTGAAAGGAGAGTCATATGAGATTTATAGAGTTATGAGCTTAGATAGATAAGGAGGTATAATGGATGAGTGGATATTATATTAACTTATAAAAGAGAGTGTGATGATCGACTATACTTAGATGGACCATGAGATAAAGATTTATTTCTTATCATGAGATTTAGTGATGTAATATTTCTTGACTTTATTTAGTAGTTTAGAGTTAGTATAGTATATATGATAAGTGTGGATGTACATGTTTATTTAAGCTTGAACTTTAAGTGAGTATCATGAAAAGAGAGGATACCAGAATGAGAATGACACTATTAGTTGGAGGTTTGGTCTAGTACTCTTGACATAGCATAAGTAAGAGATTAAGATATTGATTTGAAAGAAGTGTGTGGTTACAAGTATGGCAAATACGACCCTTAGACAAAAATAGTGAATTGAGGCTAAGTTATTAGGTAAGAAAAAAGGGCTAAGATGTGATGTATATCCAAGGTAGTCTATAACAGTGAGAGACTTTAAGCTTATGAGGTACAAGGGTACCTAGATAGTACATTGAGATGTCAATATGGAGTAGGCCAATGTAGATATTCTCTACTACCCTTAAGAGTTAAGTCATAGGGGGATAGCCGTAGATAATGAGGAGTCTTTCATTATAGTCCAAATTTTCTCTAGTCAAATATGGGTGAACATAGAAGATGAATATTAGCAGACCAAAAAGGAAGATATTAGATCATAAGTCATAGAAAGTGGCTATTATGCTAATAAGAGTAGCAAGAATGGGAGATGCCTATAAAGATATATAGAAGAAAGTTAGAAGTTAGTAACTCGAAAGAAAGTTTTAGTAGCAGCTTTACATCTTTGAGTAGTAAGTAATAGGATGATATTAGCATTCTGTACATACTGGTTCTCTAACCGTCTAGAGGGTTGTATCTATAGCTTAGCTAAGAGAATCAATTCACAGACTTAGGTACAATGAGTAAGACCTCTTTGCTTTCAGAGGACTCTAGTCAGTGTAGTTTATGTATTTTATTTTATAGTCAGGTAGCCATGGGTCTTGTTGCGACACCTACCTCAGTACAGTAGAGGCTTCATGGACAGAGTTAGTGAGTCAGTCTAATCTTTTCATTCAGACATTTTAAGCATTATTATTAATATATTAAGAGATGCTTTTAGATTTTGTATAAAGCATGATTGAGACTCTTGAGTTTTACTATATATATTTTAAAAGGTTCATCTTGTAAAGCTTCTACTTGCATGTTAAAGTTTCCAGTCGAGTAAGTCAGCCAGGCTAATGGTTCACTTAGGGACCAACAATGGTTTCTCGAGTGCCAGTCAGGTCTAGGGTGTAGATTTGGGGTGTGACATGTAATACATTTTTAAATACATAATGCAATTTTTTTTCCTAAAACAAGTATAATACCTTTATACTAATATATATATATATATATGTATGTATACACACACACATAGATAATTCACAATACATAATATAATTACTATAGGTGATAAATATTTTTTTAATATGTTAAATCTAAATAATACATTTAACGTATATTTAAAAGCAAGAAATATTGTATAAAAGAAACTCAAAAAGATCATTAATCAACTAAATATCACTAATTTTTGGATAACATTTTGACTTTTCTTTGGACCAAGTCGGTTTACTACCATTTTCTACTGGGTCACAATTACTCCAATTTCACTTGCCTCTCTTTTCTCCGTCAATGCCGTCGGTGACAAACTGAACCTGAAGGCGGAGACCGGAGATTCTGACGACTTCTATAGACTACGGCCGTGAATATTCATGTACTACGCCTTGTTCTTTCCAATTCAGGCGGAGGAGGATAGCTAGATTAGTCCAAAAATGATAAATTATGAGTTCAAGAACACACATAAGATGTCCTTACCTTTTGGGGGCAAAAGAAAATGCCTTGATTCAATGTCCCAATCCTACGTGGTGCTAAAGTAGACTTAAAATTTGCTTCTCAACTTTTTTCTTTCCTTTTGGTTTATCGATTGTTTGTTATTTAGAACTAAATGGAATATAAGTTAAAAAAATTAGTGTTAATTTAAATATTCAAAAACTATAAGCTAAAATGACGCAAGTTGTAATTATTTCTACTTTAAAACAAAAACGTAAATACATTAAGAGGGTGCTTGGATGAGCTTAAAAGTTGGTCAAACCTACTTTTAAGCTCTTTTTATCTTTTAAAAGTGTGATAAATTCTAAAATAGTTTAAAATAAGTTAAAAATAACTTAAAATAAGTCAAAAGTTAGAATTTATACCCCCCTATTTTTTTTAGTTTAAAAGCCATTGACCAACAAATTTACCTTTTTATCCCTAATGTTTGCTTAAGATTTCTATATTATTTTGCTCCTACTTTTTTTTTCTATTTTTCTTTCATTATTTTTAAGTTTTGCTCTTTTTTGTCCCTTGCTCTTTCTTTCTTTCTTCCATTTTTTCCTTCTTCCTCTTTTTTCTTTACTTTCATTTTTTTCTTCTTTTTCTTGCCCTTTCTTTCTTTTTTTTCTTCTAAATTATGTTCTCCTTATTTTATTCTTTTAATAAAATTTTATGGTAAAGAAGAAATATAGTCATTACTTATTGCAAATATAATTAAAAAACTCAAATATTTCATGTATTTTACTAAAAATATATATTTTAAATATTAAAAACAACTTATACATATAAATTAACTTATATAATCAATTTATATTAAAGATAAATTAAAATAAATTAATTCTAATTTAATCTAATTTAGAAACAAAACTTTAGAGTAACAATTAACAGTTTATAATGTGTAACAGTTTAAAAGTATTTAAAATATTTTAATAAAAAAATGTTTAACAGCACTTTGGTACCAAACATATTAACAATTTTTTTGAGCTTAAACATTTTTATAGTTTTTTTTTTTTTTGAAATAAGTTTAGCACTCTTTAGAAGTCACTTTTTTCATCCCGTTACTTCTTTCTGTGGAAATGACATAAGATGTGGAAGAGAAGAGTACTGATGGATTCTAGAATTCATTTGTTTCTTAACAATTTCATACTATTCAGCAAAACTTTCACACCTTTGATGTTATTGATTAAGAAATGAATGAGAAAGAGAAGGGTGTGTGTGTTACATTTTAACATTCTTCATTCTATGTTTTTGTGTTAAAAAATTTTTGAGGACCATTGCCTGTACTGAGACACAATTATGGGATGGACTTGAATGTGGTATAAGAGTATGGAATTTTCACATCAGTATAAGTCAGGAATGGGAATTGGGGAAAGGGCATAAAGAGGAGATGGGGATGCTGCATCAACAAATACATCGCCAATATTATGCTTGATGGTTGATAGTGGGAGTAGGTTGATCTGGAGTGGACACAAAGATGGCAAAATTAGGTCTTGGAAGATGGACAAATCAAATTTTGATGAATCTCCTTTCAAGGAAGGCATCTCCCGGGAAGCTCATCGTGGTTCTCTTCATGTCTTCCTATGGTAACATTTCAACTTATCCTTGTTCACATTTGTAATTCATTGTGAAAAGAAACCAATGATCCCTCATAAATGTTTATGATTAATCAGTCTACTGAAATTATCATTAATTAACCTTCAATTATCCCTTTATGCTAATTGCACACGAGGTCTCTTTGTCATTTTGCTCCATAGTTTCACTATAGTTGTATGTCTTTTTTGGCAAGTCTTGCAATAATTATGAAGAACGCTTATGGAATACTTATTTTGAAATTCAATTTTCTAGGTTATAACCTGACCTTATATTTCTTAGTTTTCTCAATATCATTGATTCATTATGTTATTTTGTCTTTCTGGTAATTGAGAACTCAGTTGTTAGCTCATGTCATCGCATTAATGATGAAAAATATTATTTCTAATTTTCTGGTGGACAAGTATCATGACAGTTTAGTTGCATATCCAGGTGATATATGGTCAGGATCGGAGGGTTGTATTATTAGGGTTTGATTATGGGAATCTCTTGAAAAATCTCTCTCTTTATCACCAGAAGAGAGACACATAGCTGCTTTACTTGTGGAACGGTCATTTGTTGACCTTAGGAGCCAAGTTACAATAAATGGTGTTTGTAAAATCTCATCTTCTGATGTGAAGTGTTTGTTATCCGATCATGTAAGAGCAAAAGTGTGGGCAGCTGGATCAACATCCTTCTCATTAAAGTAGATTCCTCTTTATTGTTTCTATCTGAACGATTATGTGTGCATAATACACTATCACTCCTAATTACTCAGATAGTTGAGAAATTGCAGGGATGCACGGACAAGGGAACTCCTAAAAGTTTACAATGCAGAAGGTCAAATTAAAAATCGGGGTGACATGTCATCAGTGCAAGACCAAGCAACAGAGGATGAGATAAATATCAAGTTTGTATCCAAATCTAAAAAGAAAAAACCACAAGGAAGTAGCTTTTTGCAGCATCACGTAATGCTATAGTGGGTGTTGCAGAATTTGTCCATCGGGTTGCTTCAAAGGGGGCAGGAGCATTTGCAGAAGATAGTAGAAAAATAGAAGCCCTTGTGCTTGTAGCCGATGGAATGATTTGGAGCGAGTGCTCAAATGGTTTACTTATGCATTGGGATGGAAATAGCAACCGTTTGCAAGATTTTCATTACCATCCTTGTGCTGTTCTAAGCTTATGCACTCATGGTTCTCGGATATGGGTTGGATACATAAGTGGCATGGTACAGGTGCTGGATCTTGAAAGAAACTTACTAGTTGGTTGGGTTGCTCACAATGGGCCTGTAGTAAAAATGGTAGTTAGGGATAACTATCTTTTCAGTTTGGCTACTCATGGTGGTATATATGGATGGAGGCTTGCCTCTCCAAGACCTATTGATGACATAATACAGTTAGAATTAGTTGAGAAAGAACATGTGTACACTAGAAAATAAGATTTCAGGATATTAGTTGGCACCTAGAATGTCGGTCAGGGAAGAGTTTCGCAGGAAGCACTTGCAGCTTGGCTTGGTTCCACAGTATCAGATGTTGGAATAGTAATGGTTCAGTTGCAAGAAGTAGAAATGGAAGCAGGTTTTCTTGCAATGTCTGCTGCAAAAGAAACTGTAAGCTATTTCACTTTCTATATGTTATAGGCAGTCCGACTGTATAAGAGAGTTTAAAATCATATGCAACTAGTAGTTGTGCTGTTTGGTGAACATGGCACCAGGAAAAAAAATACTCTATCTATTTTTATTTATGTCTTAGTTTGACTAGGCATGAAATTTAAAAAAATCAGGGAGACTTTTAAATCTTGTTGTCTTAAACTAAAAGTGTATAATGTAGTAAGACACATAAATTGAATAGAGGTATTGGAAACTTGATCAATTTGTTATTTATAACAAAAGTAGTCAAGAATCCCAGTAGCTGACAAAGTTAACAGGCTTTGTCATAAGAGAATGATAGCATGATGCAATCTTCAAGTAGTTATACCCTATTTCATTGATCTGTCTTATTGATGTTGTGTCTCTTTTGCGCAACTAATCCCTGAGATAAGGCCGAGAGATTGGACGACAGGCAAAAGTTAGCACTAAGATGCTTCTACTATAGATGCCTAATTTGGTACGGATGTGGATAGTGTAATCTAATTTCCATGAACTTGTATCATGTGCACAACATTATCATTCATGTCAACTGTAGGTAGGACTGGAAGGAAGTGCAATGGGGTAGTGGTGACAGGATGCCATAGGTAAGGAATTGGATGAAAGATCAACCTTTGAATGTATAGGATCAACGCAACTAGCTGCATTGCTCATTGCTATTTGGTAAGAGCTTGGGAAGGTTATTTTAGTAACCTTTTTTCTCTTTGTAAGCTGATGTCATCAAACTATAAAAACTGCATTCTTATTTATAAAGCTTCATATTTCTAACTGAATTTGGGTGTTGTAGTTCTACCTCAAGCTCAAATACCTATTTGTACTATTTTACTCATTTTTTCATCGATGATATTTAATCAGTGTGAGGAAAACTCTCAGAAATGATGTCGGAGATCTTCACGTTGGAGCAGTTGCATGTGGTTTAAGACGTGCAATTGGTAATAAGGTAACTTTCTACATGATGTTTAACTTGTATTATTAATCAAATGTTTGTTTGTTTACCTTAGGATAGATACCACAGATGCTCACGACATAGAGCTACTTGTTCTACTAAATTGTTGGTTCTTGCCTTTATGAACGAACAATGAGTGGCTGGTATAATTTTCTCATGTACACATTTATAATGTAGGGTGGAGTTGGTCTGAGGTTAAGAGTATTTGATCGAATAATGTGCTTTGTGAACTGTCACTTGGCTGCTCATTTGGAAGCAGTCACCCCCCGCAATGCTGATTTTGACCATATCTATCAAACAATGTCCTTCACCCGGTCTTCTAACCTTCTTAACAATGCTGCTGTATGCTGCGATACCTATTTTTCTATTGCAATGTTGTCTTCTCCACGTATTTACTATGGCTACTTTGTTCTTCTTGCTTGCCATCAATCCTCGTAGTTGGAGTCTCATCTGGTGCTCAAATACTTTGTGGTACAAATGCATGGATATGCATTTCCTATATAACTTTTGTCCAGTAATTTTATATTCTAATGCAGTTCAAGTGATGCCTTCTCATCTACACCAGGCTATAGTAATTAATCCTGATGAGGGAAAGCCTGATCTTGCTGAAGCTGATATGATGATTTTCTTTGGTGATTTCAATTATCGTCTTTTGGGGATATCTTATGATGAAGCAAGGGACTTTGTCTCATAAAGAAACTTTGATTGGCTTAGAGAGAGAGAGAGAGAGAGAGAGCAATTAATAGCAGAAATGAAAACTGATAGAGTTTTCCAAGGAATGCGTAAAGC
>JAOTQJ010000011.1:7167084-7183000 GCA_025642045.1 Solanum sejunctum | reverse complement strand
AGAGAGAGAGAGAGAGAGAGAGAGCAATTAATAGCAGAAATGAAAACTGATAGAGTTTTCCAAGGAATGCGTAAAGCAATCATCAAATTTCCTCCAACTTACAAGTTTGAAAGGGGGAAACCAGGATAAGGAGGGAAAGTATATTTGTGATGATATAGAATGTGACTAAACAACTTAGTTTTCTTTCATTATTATTAGAATAGGAATAAGATTACATAGTCCTATTTAGAATTAGAATAGGAATAGTATGTTGTATCCTAGTTGGATTAGGTTATAGTGTCTATAAATAAGGTCTTTGTGTTGCAATGTAGACACATATGTAAATACACAACTCAATGATGTATTTTTCTCAATTTTTCTCACATGGTATCAGAGCATTTGTGAGAGGAAAAAAATACAAAAAAAATAGCGTCACTATTCCGGTGGCTGGTTGGTGTCTTCTTCATTTCTGTGGGTGTTATGTAAAAACCAACAACATCACTAGGCTTGGAAGATCCCAGGTGACCACAACCCAGTCAGACCCACTAGAAAACCTCCCCTCACGCGCCCTTACGTGCTGCCGGAAGAGGCTATTTTCCGGCGAAAGTTGCTTCACACACAGGCGCGTCTGGCTATTTCTGTCAAGGTTTTTTGTCAATTCTTTTTTCTAGAAGGGTCACCTCTCCATTTCGAGGCTACCCGTGCAATTGTTTCCCATATTCGATTGTCGAAATTAGGGTTTCGATAATTTTAAGCAATTTTCGGCGACTGTTCATTGTTTCCAAGCAGTTTTCCAGCCAATTTTTTTGACCAGTTTTCTTTTGGCTACAAAATTTTGATTCTAAAGACGTCCTTTGGGATTGATATGTTTGGTTCCAAAAGTACAGGAATAGAAAGTTCTAATCCTATGATCACTTCAGAACCATTAATGGGTAGTTCCAACTACTTAACATGGGCTTTCCGGTTGAACTATGGTGCAAAGGTCAAGGTGTTCAGGATAACTTAACAACCAATGCTTCTATAGTAGATGAAAAAAAAGGCTACTGAGGAATCTGCAATAGCCAAAGCACAATAGGATAAGGTTGATGCTCAATTGTGTAGTCTCTTATGGCGTTCTATTGATTCCAAGTTGATGCCCTTATTTCGCCCATTCCAGACATGTTATACAGTTCAGGACAAGGATCATGCTTTATATACTAATGACATATCTCGATTTTATGATGTAGTATCTCTAATGACTAACTTAAAGAAACATGAATCCAATATGTCTACATACTTGGGATAAGAGCAGGCAGTCATGGAGGAATTTGAAACTTTGATGCCAGTCACTGCGAGTGTCACAACACAACAAAAGCACATACAAACATTGTTTTTATTCCTTACACTTGCTCGACTTCTTATTGATCATTATTTTGTGCGTGACCAGATCATAACTAGCCCTACCATTCCTAAAATGGATGAATTATTCTCTCATTTACTTCACCTTGCTGTGCCGCCCAGTCCTAAAGGAGTTTCATGACCCACCATTGACTCATTTGTTCTTGCATCTCAAACTACTGATAAATGAATATCTACTATGGAGAACCGATGAGGAGGAGGCCATTTTGGAAGATCTCGCTCTAAGTGTAGTTATTGTCACAAGCCTGGACACACTCGTGATATATATTATACTTTTCATGGTCCAACCCTCAGTTATGATCCCATTTTAATAAAGGAATACAATGAATCCTTTCGAAATCGAGCAAATAAGCAAACTGTTGCTCCACCTGATCGATCATCCAATAATACTCATATTGCTCAGGTGAGTATGATGAGTTCCTTCAGTATCGAGCAAGTAAGCAATTGTCTTCATGAGCAGCATCGGTTTCTTAACCTATTGTTCCTGTTACGTATAATCCTTTTGCTTGTGTTTCACAGTCTAGTAATCTTAAATCATGGGTTATGGACTCAGGCGCTTCTGATCATATTTCTGGTAACAAACACTTTTGTTTGATATTATTTACTGACAATCCCTTCCTGCTATTACTTTGGCCAATGGGATCCAAACAAAACCAAAAGGGATTGGAAAAGCCCAATCTTTACCTTCTGTCACCTTAGATTCTGTTCTTTATGTTCCTGGTTCTCCTTTTAATTTGGCATATGTTAGTTGTTTGATGCGAGACTTACATTGTGGCATTTACTTTTTTGATAATTTTTTCCTTCTGCAGGATCGCAGTACTGGACAAATGATTGGCACAGGACATAAATCACAAGGCCTTTACTATTTTATCTCTTCAAATTCCTTCATATCTTGCTCCGTCACAGATACTCCAGAGCTAATTCACAAACGTTTGGTACATCCTAGTCTATCTAAACTCCAAATATGGTGCCTACTTTGTCTAGTTTATCCTCATTAGATTATGGGTCGTGTTAGCTTGGGAAACACACTCGTGTTACATTTTCACATAGTACTGAGGGTTATTCCGAGTCTACTTTTTCTTTAGTTCATTCTGATATTTGGGGTCCTAGTCTGAGTTAGTTCAAACTTAGGATTTCGTTATTTTGTTAGTTTCATTAATGATTATTCAAGAAGTACTTGGGTTTTCTTAATGAAAGATCATTTGAAGTTATATTTTATATTTAAAAGTTCTTTTGCTGAAATCCAAAACCAATTTGGTGTTTCCATTCGTACTTTTCGTAGTGAAAATGCGTTAGAATATATGTCCTCTCAATTTCAGAAGTTTGTGACTCACCAAGGAATTATTCACCAGACATCTTATCCGTACACCCCTCAGCAAAATGGTGTAGCAGAACGAAAAAATAGGCATCTTATTGAAACTGCTCGCACTCTTCTCATTGAGTCCCATGTCCCGCTACGTTTTTGGGGTGATGTTGTGCTTGCATCTTGTTATTTAATTAATAGAATGCCCTCATTTTCTATTCAGAATCAGGTCGACATTTCATACTGTTTCCTTTGTCACCTCTCCATTCTATACCTCGTGTCTTTGGGAGCAAATGTTTTGTTCATAACTCAACTCCAGGAAAAGATAAATCAGCTCCTCGTGCTCTCAAATATGTCTTTCTTGTTTACTCTCGAGTTCAAAAAGTGTATCGTTGTTATTCTCCTGACCTTAATAGATATCTCATGTTTGCTGATGTCATATTCTTTGAATCTCAACCTTACAATACATTATCTGATCATCCTAATATCTTTGAGGTCTTACCTCTACCTCAAGTCCTACCTATACAGACTTTTGAGGAATCTCCAATTGTAGTGCCACCTTTAACAAAACTTACCAAACCTCCACCTCTCTTGACTTATCATCGTCGTCTACACCTAACACCAGTTCCAGATGATTCACGTCATGCACCAGACCCTGCTCCTATTGCGGACTTGCCTACTCATAGCCAACCAAGTGCACTTAAAAAAGGTATACGATCCACTCAAAATGCTAACCCACGTTATACTTTCTTGAGTTATCATCATCTTACATCATCCTGTTATGCTTTTATATCGTCTTTGTCCTCTATTTCCATCCCTAAGACTACAAGTGAAACACTTTCTCATTCGGGATGGAGGCATGCTATGGTTGATGAGATTTCTGCTTTACATATGAGTGGCACTTGGGAACTTGTTCCCCTTCCTGCAGGTAAATCCACTATTGGTTCCCGTTGGGTTTATGCAGTAAAAGTTGGTCCAGATGGTTAGCTTGATCAATTTAAGGCTCGCCTTGTTGCCAAAGGATATACTCATATATTTGGGATCGATTTTAGTGATATGTTTGCTCCCATGGCTAAAATGGCATTGGTCCGTATTCTTCTATCTATGGCTGCCATTCATCATTGGCCTCTTCATCAGTTGGACGTTAAGAATGCTTTTCTACATAGTGATCTTGCGGAAGAAGTCTATATGGAGCAACCACCTGGTTTTATTGCCCAGGGGGAGTCTAGTAGACTTGTATGCCGATTGCACAAGTCACTTTATGGTTTGGAACAATCCCCATGAGTATGTTTTGGAAAGTTTAGCCCAATAATTCAGGAGTTTGGCATGACTTGTAGTGAAGCTGATCACTCTGTATTTTATCGGCATTCTGTAATAAATTTATGTATTTATTTGGTTATTTATGTCGATGATATTGTTATCACTGGCAGTGATGAAGATGGTATAACTAGTTTGAAGTAACATCTCTTTCAGTATTTTCAAACTAAAGACCTTGGCAGATTAAAGTATTTTCTAGGTATTGAGGTTGCTTAGTTTGCATCAGGTATTGTTATTTCTCAACGCAAGTATGCCTTAGACATTCCTGAGGAGACAGGGATGATGGGATGTAGACCCATTGACACTCCTATGGATTCGAATGTTAAACTGCTTCCACGACAGAGGGAGCCACTCAGTAATCCTGAAAGGTATAGACGACTAGTGGGAAAGTTAAATTATCTCACAATGACTACACCTGACATTTCATTCCCTGTGAGTTTTGTAAGTCAGTTTATGACTTCCCCTTGTGATAGTCATTGGGATGCAATTGTTCGTATTCTGCGATATATAAAGTCAGCGCCCAGAAAAGGACTACTCTTCAAAGATCGAGGACATGAGCATGCCATGGGATATACAGATGCTGATTGGGTACAAATGTTGATTGGGCAAGATCACCCTCTGATAGGTGGTCTACATGTGGATATTGTGTATCAATAGGAGGTAATTTGGAATCATGGAAGAGCAAGAAACAGAGTGTGGTTGCTCGATCAAGTGCAGAGGCAGAATATCGAGCAATGGCTACAACAACTTGCGAACTTATCTGGGTCAAGCAGTTATTGAGGAAGCTAAAATTTGATGAAGTTGATCCAATGAAACTTGTGTGTGATAATCAAGAGGACCTTCATATTGTGTCAAATCCAGTGTTTCATGAAAGGACCAAGCACATTGAGATTGATTGTCACTTTGTCAGAGAAAAAATACTCTCAAAAGATATCGTTACAAAGTTTGTGAAGTCAAGTGATCAACTTGCTTTGTCTTCACCAAGTCCCTCACTGGTCCTCGTATTAATTATATCTGTAACAAGCTAGGTGCTTATGATTTGTATGCACTAGCTTGAGGGGGAGTGTTAGAATAGGAATAAGATTACATAGTCCTATTTAGAATTGGAATAGGAATAATATATTGTTTCCTAGTTGGATTAGGTTGTAGTGTCTATAAATAGGGTCTTTGTGTTGCAATGTAGACACACATGTAAATACACAATTCAGTAATATAGTTTTCTCAATATTTCTCACAATTATGTTTAGAATGGCAAGGTTTGTTTCAAGAACTAATTTAAGATTGTCCTTTGTGAATAGTCCTACATAATGCATAGGTCCAAAAGCATTAACCATACTTCCCATTTTTCACTTTAGGATATGATTCTGGAGAGAAGAAACGAATTCCAACTTGGTGTGATTGAGTATTGTATCGAGACAACAGGACAAACCCTACGATAGAGTGCAGTTTAGGGTGTCCTATCGTTGCCTTTATTATACAGTAAGTCTTTTGGCGGGGGTTCTTCAGATTTGCTTTTCTTGCTTTATCCTGAAACTTCTCTTATGTAATAGGTATGAGGGTTGCATGGAAGTAACAGAAAGTGATCATAAGCCTGTAAGGTGCAAGTTTAATGTTGAAGTTGCTCATATTGATTGATCAGTAAGGAGACGAGTTTGGAAAGGTTTTCCAGACCAATGAGAGAATCAGGTCTATACTAGACGAACTACGTTATATCCCAGAGACAAATGTTAGCACCAGCCAAATTACTATACAGAATCAAGAAACATTCAGGTTAAAAATTTCCAACAAAAGCAGAGAAGACAGAGTTCTCTTTCAGGTCACCTGTAGTGGTCAGTCCACCATCAAAGAGAATGGGCTAGCATCACAGTGTCGTCCCAGAGGTTACTTTGGTTTTCCCAGGTGGCTTGAGGTGATTCTTCATTTCCTAGATGCTCTTAGTTTGGGTTTATACTTTTTCATCCCACAGGAGCAAGAAAAACAAGTCCTTTTTCTCTTGGTGGAACAATATTACCTCTTCTCGAGTCCCACATAGAGGGTTAGGAAGTTTGGAGATCACTAAAAGAGACTCAAATGATGAATTAGATTATAGGCTGTCCCTTCATTCTGATATGTAAGAAAGAAAAGATGGAATAAGCATTAGTAAAATCGGACCAGCCAAGCAACTCCTTTTTCTCTTAGTTGATGCCTTACCTATTGCTTTGTTAGCCTCTTAGCTTTAGCATATACTTTTTTGGAACTGAGCATGGGTCTCTACTGCAAGAGATTCCATCTACTGATTGTCCGATTCAGGTCACACCTGCAGATGGTATCATCAAACCCGATCAAGCTGCTGAGATCTTGATTCAACATGTGGATAGCCAGTCATTAGAAAATTCTGTTGATGGCACTCTGCAAGGCTGGTGGTCTGAGGATACAGTAAACAAGGAGGTAACTTTGATGATCTTTATTAAAGCCAGTCAGTCAACTGAGGCAAGAACACACCAAGTACATGTGCACCACAGCTTCTCAGCCAATGCACGTCGCATGAATTCAAAAAACAGTGAGAGGAGTAATGAAGTTCCCATTATAGGTCCACACACAAACATGCTGGGAGGAACTCGAATAAGAAGAAAGACTATCAAAACATTCGGGTTCTTTGACAGGTAGATGAAAACCTAAGAATCTACAAATACAAGTACAATACCAGGGGGATTCCAACCAGTTGGATTTTCTTTGCTGTCAATATTGGGTAGGATTTCGATGTAAATAATCATATACAAATGGTACAAAAGCTCGAATTCCAGCTCAGAAAATACCTGTGAGATTTGCTCATCCATGTTTTGTGAGAATCAGGTCCAAAATATTGTTTACATTACTACTCTTTTGGGCTGAAAATTTATGATCAATATTGCGTAGCACTTTTAGTCTATTTTGTGCCTCGCCAAGAAGAGAATTTGTTTTTGCTACTTAAGCACAAAAACCACTTGAGAAAATTTTGAACTGTTACCAGTTCTGTACTGTAAATTTGGCTATTTGGTTAAGCTTTTCCCCAGTCATGAATATGTTCTTCTGATGCCTTATTTTCTCTGCAATCAACATCGTCTATCTAAAAGTAGGTTAAGGGAACTACGTAACTAGCTCACTGTAGGAGCTTTTCCCCAAGCTGACAAAATTTCTACCAAATAAAAAAGAGGCTGGTAAAGGACACAACTTCATTACTAGGGGAAATAGATATGATGATTTATATCTCATACATAATAATTTTTAATACATTCTCTATAAAGTTTATTATGTATACGCAAAAGCAATTCAATATCAGCCATCCAACTTCCTGTCATCCACTAGCAATCTGGTACTAGTAACTCTAGGTAGATGGTAAACTCCATGAGAGTTTGCGTTCAAGCTATTAACATTCATGGGAAGACTACAGAAGGATTTGCTAAAGCCTTCATCTTGAACTTCTAAGAATGTCACCTCATATGTGCAGCAATTCAGTTAGCTGCAGGAATTCCGTTTAGGGGAATTGTGCAGATATGCATCACCTCGACATTATAGCAGAGTCTCTTGGAACTCTGTCCTCATCTGTTCCTAACTGGTAGATCCTTTTGTTCCTCATACAATTTGGTAGCTGATGCAATTGATAGAAGTTCATCAGACTTAAGGGTTTAGAACCTGCATATATTCACTTATAGTGCTATCTACAAAGCTCCAGGCTTGGTGCCTCCAGAAATTTATCTGACTTTTATTTACTCCTATACTGCATACATCCTCTTGTAGTTTTCACTGTAAAGCTCTGTATCTGATGCCACAGACATCGAGTATGAATGTGAATGAGTCTCAGCTCTCCTTATGCTCCTCATCCTTGATTCTTCTAGCCTATGTCGAACCACACAATAGCACATGGAACCAATAGTAGTGAGCATTATGGTGCTACCAATGACAGTTGCATAGATGGCAAGCCCTCTTTCCTTCTCTCCAACCACCACATATGTAAGTGATATAAAAGAAATCGAAATGGAGAGGCAAGCTGCCCACATGAGCTTGTTTATCCAAAACATGAGTTGCTTCTTTGCCTTCTGTTCAATCACAACCACAGAAGTTTGTACCACCACAACAGCAATGGAAATAAACAAGGCCATACTGTCAAACAAGAAAAATATTATGAAAGATGTTGTCCTGGCTATGTGTGCTTCGCCGAGTGAAACCCCATCTGCTTTATCCTCAATATATTGACCAGGTACAGTGAAGATGGCAGCAAAAGCTACAGTAGCAATAAGAACAGCAACAACTGTGGCATTGTTGATTGCATTGTTAAGACCACTAATGTGGAGCTTTTTCACATTCTTTGCAATTTTCCGCACTCTGAAGCCAGTTTGACGACTGTGTTGAAGTTGGGACTCCACATCATGTCGTATGTCACTGACAGTCTGCTTTAGCTGCTTTGCAGCAGTTGGAGGCTTCCCATCATCTTTAGAATGGGTAGCTCCGGCCTCCTTCAAAATGGAGATGAGCTGCGGAGATCCAGACTTTTCTGCGATATCAAGAGCTGTTTCTCCAGCCTTATTGACGGCATTGAGATTGATGCCCTCAATTGATATTAGACGTTGTACCATCTGCAATTACGTTGGTTTAGTTTCAAGTAAAATGGTGAACACAAAGTGCATGGAATATGATGTTCGCTTCCTTTGTTAATCATGTACAAGTAATCAATCAAAGAACCTAGCTACAAAGTCTATTAGGTCAGGAAAAAAAAAAGAATCTTGAAACTGAGGAACATCATATTCACGTATGATGTCATAAAACATATAGGTAGACTGGGCCTATTTTTTTTCCTCTGTGCGAGTAGTTAATCTCCAAGCAAAAGGGGTTGCTTTGGATTTATACTACTACGAAGTCTGATTGGTTATTGTAAAAGAATCAATATTAGAGTTATTAACTATATCTTTTTGACCAAAACAAATTATATCTTTAATCAAATTGATTATTTTATCATCAAATAATCAGTCTTTTAGAAAGAATCAGAACCAGTTCTGATAATCTAAGCCAAACATGCCTTAAGTATCTCCACAAAACAAGCTTGCCTTTGCAAATTCACTTGTGAGCTACATTGCCATAAGTGATATCATTACTTCTGCATCACCATATTATATCAAATGATGGTGATCTAGCAGTTTGTTAGGTAAAGAAACAGATGTTAAGATTGCCCATTAAGAAGGTAAGCAAGAAATCCTTTGCTGTTAGGGTAAGTGGTACCTAGTGTCAGCTTTCTTGTTTTCAGGCGGAATTGAATTCACCAGCTGTTTAAATTAGCTTATCTAGTATATATCAGGCTTATCGGGGAAGAGAAGATTGAGATGAAAGAAGCACCTGAAAGGAAAAAGGGAGTTGAAGTGACCAATAAGCAGTTGACTGCAGTATCTTTTATCAAGTCTTCATTGAGAAAGAAAATCTTATTTAGGATTTTAGGGTATAGTGTTCATTTGTCACCTCAACTTTCTTTTTTACTCTTCAATGTTTCCTAAATCTGCAGCCATCTCCATGATACACAAAAGAGACTTTCTCCATAAATTCAACCCACCTTTTCAATGTGATTCACAAAATGAACAGTTTTACCCCAATTTAGAAGCATTAGACTTCAATATATAAAACACATCATCAATTAGCCGTAGAACACATTAAAACACACAACTTTCTGGGATTTGCTAGTTTACAAGAAATAATAGATTATAAACTGAGACCAACCTGTGGCCGTCCCTTTATAGCTGCAACATGAAGTGCGCTGTTTCCTTTGTTATCTTCCAAAGCCAATACAGCAGGATTTGGTTTGATTAATTCAAGCACAATATCAAAATTTTGTCCCTTTACAGCCATGTGCAGGGCACTTTGGCCTTTTTTATCTGTTCTAAAGCCAATCTCAGGATCCTTGCTTAGAAGAGATCTAACTATTTCCAAGTGCCCCATTCTTGCAGCTGTATGGAGAATAGTCTTGCCATTATTACGAGCTATCTTAGCAAGGTTAGAATCGATCTCCAAAAGGAGATTTACTACATCAAGGTGTCCCTGAGCAGCTGCTGTATGTAAGGCTGTAGAGTTGGATGAATCCGTTGTCATGACTAGGTTTGGAAATGAATGCAGCAGTTCTTTCAGTACCTCTGCAATGTAATCCAGAAATTCCGTTTAGGGAGTGGAAGTAAGAAAGGAACATTCTAATTTCATTTTAACAATTGTCACTAAGTGTCAGGAAAATGAGAAGCGACCCGAAACAAGCATTTAAGTCTGCTTCACTTGTCATCACAAATTTCTAAACTTTAATATACTCAAGCCACAGAAAGCACAAAATAAATCATACATGTGATGGCAAATCCACAATGTGAGTAGTGGTGTAAGGCTTAATCAATCTTTTTCTGATAAAGTAAAAAAGCTTAATCTTCCTTTTTTAACCTGATCAGTAGCAAAAAAGCTTAATCTTTAAGCCCAAGGAATCTTAAGTTATTTCTTTATTGGTTTTATGTTGGAAGCGGTGACCCATCCAACTTCTACGTATCTGGATAAATCCATAGGACCTGCTAGTACAAGTGTCATATAACATTATCCACCAAGGCTTAAGAGGATGACAAGAAATCACCCAACTCTTTTGCCTTTGCTAGGATCTGCACCCTGATCCCCCACAGTCCATTCAAACTTCATTAACTGTGAATCACACACTCGGATAAGGAATCTTAAAGTTAAAAAACATTCATAAACTAAGGTGATATAGCAAATGCAGCAGCTATTGAGAGGAAAGCAGCTGGGGAGCTCAGCTAGAGGACAGACTACTCAAGATCAGACTGGTCAGGTTTGACAAAATCATTTATCAAGATCACGCTTTATCAAGATACTCAAACAGAGAGGAAATTTAAGGAGGAGGATGAAGAAAAAGGATTTCCTTGAGTTCAGCAGACAAGAAATGAAGAATTAGCATTACCAATTCTAAGTGAAAAAGAGAAGTCAAGAGACATCATTAGTCATAGTACCCACTGTTGGTTGATGTATGGATGATGCCAGGAAATTCTGGCATCATTTGGTTCTAGAGAAGTAGTAACATCCATGAATGACGTGCTTAATAGGGCGTTGCCTAGAAGATCAGGGAAGCAGCAAAAGAGGCATTAATGCTGACAAATTTTGGGAACCTGTTGGTAAGGGGAAAGGATTCACAGAGCCCCCAAAGAACGACAAATCCCGTGCTTCATGGGCTAGTAAAACATCAGTTTCAGAGGGACACTTTACATCCATTCCATACGAGTTATCTTTAAACATAATTCCATCAAAAAAGAATCCAAACCACTTTGTGATTGTTTCTGTATCAAATAAATAGATATTTCTTTAAACATTCAATCATTGTTCAAGGCTTCTGACCTTTTCTTTGATGACCAAGATATTTGTCTGGGTCAACCCTTAGGGCCAAGTCAACTGCAGCCTTCAAAACTCAGGGGTAATGGGCCCACCTCTCTCCCACTTAAATACAACGTTCAGTTCATAGGCTTCTGACTTTTTTCTCTTAACACTTCATCAGTCTGAAAGGTAAAATTTTAAATCATTTTATGGGATGAATATGTATCACTTTAACTCAGTTGTTATCCTAACTGTTTTTCCCTTCAAAATTGATACTGAGAAAAAGGATTCAGGAATGCTAGTGTCAATACTATGTTTTAAGTAGTTGATGTAAATGTACAACTTATTGTAATGATCTGGAGAGTCTTTTCAAAGTGGATCTTTCTCGTTCAAGCCATTTTCACTCAGGCTAAGAATAAAAGCAAGCGCAACTCAAACCCTTTCAACTTCTATCACCATCTGCAGTGATATCACATGGCACACTATTGGATAGGTCCTTATTTATCTTCAAATGCTCACACAACATAATTTACGATTTGTACATATGTGAGTTTATCCTATCCGAACTTGGTCTTGTCCTCGAGTAGATTACCAAGAAGAAGATGCTCTATATCCAAAGTCTTCAAGCGATAACATTCAGGGCCTCAGCATTTAGACTTGTGGAAACATATTTATAATTATCTAGTCTTCTACTGAAGCCATAAGTAATCTGTGACCTAGAGCTGCTTAAGTTAAAGGTTTAGAAGCTACAACCAATGATAAAAATTTCTCCTAATGTGGGTGAGTAGCAATTATAACATGTGAAGTTAAATTAACATACCCATTATCTCCATAAAGAATGCAATATGTACAAGAAGGAATGCATCACAAGACTCACCCAGATGACCCTGCTTTGCGGCGACGTGGAATGCATCATAACCATTATTTGCTAGAATAGAAGCTGTCTGAAGGTCTAAATGTTTTAACAACTCTGCAACAACCAAACTATGGCCATTCTCTGCCGCGACATACAGGACTGTCTCACCCTCCTGGTTTTGTTTAGATAACAAATCATTGGTGCTTTTGCTATGAATGATTTCTTTCACCTTGCCAAGATTCCCTGCTCTAACTGCCAAGTGAAGTGGGGAATCCCCTCTTTTCCCAGGTGATTCCTTACCCCTTCTCTTCTCACCACCAAAGCTCAGCTGCCTCTCCATTGCTATCCGAAAACTTCGCTGCTTTTCCATCAACCCTCTAAAGCTCTTCTGCTTCTCAATCGTCCCATTTCGAAAACTCTGCTGTTTCTCCATCACCCCATGAAAGCTAATCTGTCTCTCCATCACCACCACAAAATTCAATCCCTTCTATTATAAATCACTAATTTCTCCAACAAAATTTCCAACGCTCTTTCTTCACCTTCAAAAGCAACAAAGCTTGAAACTTTTCATCATTATCAAGTCAGTTTTTTAGATTCTAACCCAAAATCAATGATACCACTTCCATGAGAATCAGTCGAAAATATCAAACCAAAAGTGAGAAACTCTAGTCTAGGATGAAACCTTGGAGCTCAGAAAACAAGAAATTCAAACCTTGAATATGGTGGGATGATGAAAATTTCAGCTCTTATAGTAGCACCAAAACATCAAAAGAAACAATCTTTAACTGGATTCCCCAAAACAAAACAATTAAATTACATCAATAGTCAAACCAAACCACCAAAGAGACAAGTTTTCTCCTAAAAATAGAGCTCAAAACCTCATTCTTGATGAACCCCGCAAGCTGAAATGAGATAATATTGGTGACAAACCCCAAAACCAACCAACAGATTCTCTACTCATTAAAAGCTGGAGGCAGACAATTTGATGCAAATCTTGAAAAAAAAAAGATTAAGAATATTGAAACAAAAACACCATCACCCATGTGGGATATTTCAATTCACAAGTAATAATAATTGTAGTTTAAGCATCCTGAAACAGTTACAATGTTTTTTTCTTTAAGTATAGTATATTTATTTCACTTTTCTAGAAAGTTAGTCTCCACTAATATCCACCCAATTAATACACCAACAGAAATTTAAAAAGAAAGAGGATATTACTACTACTATTATCACCTCTTGTTTTTTTTAGTAGAATAAAAATGAGTAAAATAAAAAAGTTTGTTAGTGAAAGACGCATAATGTTGGCCGCCATTGATGTTGACATGATAATAGGTGCACTAAAAGACAGAGATGCACAGAGAGCAAAGGGCCATTAACACGCTTCCATATTTTTACAAGGAGTGGAGCACTCCACAATTGTGGGTCCAACTTTATGTGATTTATTTAGGTATCCTTCTCGAGAAATACAAATCATAAAAGCAACCAAGTTATTAATAACAAAATAGGGTTCGAACTGAGAACTAGTATATAATAAGTCATCCATCCATCCATATTTACTTATTTATTATATTTAAAAAAAATATTTAATAATATTTTATTAATTTATAAAATTAAAAAATAATTTATATTTAATTTTTAATTTACTTTTACAATAATTATAATTATTTTTTTATAATATTTTTTAAGATACTGTATTTACTAATTCAAAGTATGATTTGGTAAACTTACTCCAATCAGTTCTTTAATCTCTTTATCAAATCAATAATAAATAATCTTTTTGGTAACTAATATTTTCATTAACCACCAAATTGCATTACAATTCTATAACAATTTTAAGCTCAATTGCTATCTTAATTTGAAACTCAAATATTAGCTACAGATTCTAACTCTAGAAATTTAATTGTTGCAATTTCTCCCTAATTCCTGGAGTAGCTCTCACATTGCATATGTATGGAATTTTCTTTGCCAATATGTTGGAGCAGAATGAAACAAATGTGAAAAAGAAAAAAAACTCAAAAATCAGATGTGAAGTTTTTTTCTTTATCAGAATAATAACTGTCATGTAAATACATGAAATTATAACTAAAAAGCTAAAGAAAAGGAGCTATGATTATCTCTAATAACTAAATGTCTATAAAATAGGAAAAGACTTCTTCAGATTCTGCACAACTTGCAGCTAATTTATTTGAACTTAATCCTACTTTTAAAATGTATTTTGAAATATAACTAATCTCCAGCTTTTGAGGCACTACTTTCAACACTCCTCCTCGACTCAAGAGCAGCAACACCAAGTCTTTTTCTGAGAAACTCAAACCTTGCTCTAGGTAAAGCCTTCGTAAAGATGTCAGCATTGTGAAAATCAGTTTTGCAGTGCACTAAGGCTATGTCTTCATTCTGTTGTACCTCCCTCAAGAAATAAAGCTTGATCTTGAAATGTTTAGTCTTTCCAGGATTATTTGCAATTGAAATTGCAGCTTGATTATCAACAATGATTTCAGTGCTCTTCTTCTGCTCCATGTACAAATCTGCCAGCAGTTTCCAAATCCAAGGAGCTTGATTCACAGCTGACGCAGCTGCAATGTACTCTGCTTCAGCTGTAGATTGAGCTACTGTATCTTGCTTCTTTCAACACCAACAAAACAAGCCAGAGCCAAAGCTAAAATAGTAACCTGAGGTGCTTCTCATATCATCTGAGCTGCCAGCCCAATCACTATCAGAAGTATGTCCACTCCCTTTCTGTTTCCCACTTTGACACTTGATATCTGTAGGAGTCGAACTAGGAGGAGCCATAGCACCTTTAGCATCTTTGAACTTTCTCACCTTGGGTAAAGGACCATCCTTATAATCTTCATTACTAGAATCAGAAGAATCATTTCCATACGTTTTGTCATGCAGCTTTTTGTAGTCCAACATCTCTATGTGCCTTTTGGCAGAGACAAGAGGGCTACCAGACTGCATAAGATAGGACAACTCATCCTTCAGTGAATTCCTTTTAGCTTTGCCAACTTTATCTTTTTTTTTCTTGAGAAGCAGAGTTTGGCCTACTGTTATTTACTGAACAGGAAACCACTTGTTCATCATCTTGCAGACTATTGGTATCAAATATCAGATTAAAATCCTTAGAGTCAGAAGTAAGATCAGAACTTGAACTTTCTGCTTCATCTGGCTTATCTTATCTGGATCATCAGGATTGAAGTCATCATCTTTCGAGTCATCGGAAGGAAACCCCAAAATCGTACCACCTTTAGGAGTGACCTCTGCCACATCTTCTGATGCAGAGTAAAAATCAAATTCATCAAAACTGGAGTAACCTTCCGAATTATTTTTTTCTACATCTGGATTTTCAAGGTTATGAATTTTCTGGAAATTATTTTTTTCTACATCAGGATTATAGAATTCATCATGATGAAAATGTTCAAGTCTTTTTTGTCATAATTCTTAGTTGTTTTCTAATTAGACAGTTGCTGCTTGCGTCTCATCCATCAGGTTCAAGTTGAAACTTCTTCCTTTCATCTTAATCTTGAGCATCTCCTTATCATTGGCATCCTTAACGAGAAATGTTTTTTCTTCAAACAATAGCTTCAAACCATTTTCAACTAGCTGTCCAACACTTAAGAGATTTTGATCAAGATCAGAAACAAAAAGAACATCAGTTATAAGTTTCAAACCTGTAGGGCTTTCAATTGCAACTGTCCCTTTTCCTCTTGCATCAA
>JAOTQJ010000011.1:7152735-7166984 GCA_025642045.1 Solanum sejunctum | reverse complement strand
TGTAGCTCACCTCAAAGTGAACGCAGGGATGGCGATACGTAACGCCTGTGTTTCACTTATATTACATCTACCCCATGGCGTGACTACAGGGACGGCGATACGTAACGCCTATAGCTCACCTCTACTACAGATGGGGCATGTGATAAAGATTTCTATCATCTGAATCTTCCCAGAGTCGTATACTGCATGGCGCGCATTCAGGGGCCGCCATCATCCCTGTCCGACATGCATATTTGAGCTTTTACCTAAAAAGAGTATTTTGACATTGGTATGTATCACGTCTCTTCTAGCTGTACTTCTAGTTTATTTTAGCATTCATATCTGCTTTTACCACTTTGCATACTTGGTACGTATTTCGTACTAATCCCCTCTTGGGGGCTGCATTTCATGCCCACAGGTACAGATGAACAGGTGAGAGAGCCTCCCTCCTAGGACATCTATCCACCGTCGCGCTCCTTTGCTTTAGGAGCATTCTTTTGGTATATGTACTAGTATTTATGGTTTCTTCATTTTGTAACCTTTTTGGGTATAGTCGAGGGTACGACGAGGTCCTGTCCCGTCGCATGTTATAATCTTTCTGTATAGAGGTCTGTGGATAATAGTGGGTAGGGGGTGTGCGAGATATACTTGAGAGTATGGTCTAATGCATGTATTTGATACTTGATCAGGTGGTGAGACCGCATTACTTTACATATGACACGATTATTAGGCGGCAGGACCGCAGCGGAGACCTTATCGGCCTGCTTAGTTGTATATTTATGCGAATTTGTGCTATATGTACTTTCTGGGAGCTTCTGCAGGTGAGGATAGGGCATAAAATCAGAGGAAACTCTGCCAAACTTTTGGTAGATTTTTAGGACCTTAAGTCGAGGTTTTGCGATTTAATATTGGTCTAAGTGCCTAATCGGCACGAGTCATGGCCCCGGGGTTGGGCTGTGACAATCCAAGCCTAAAATGACCAAGGATTTAACTAAATAGGGATTAGAATAAACAAAAATACCCCTCTTAAAAACTTTTGCATGAGTCTACGAGACCTCATTTACGGGTTGTAGACCATTTGATGAGTCATAGACGACCTCTCATAAACTTGTCCTGAAATTTGAGTTATTAAAATTTGTCATGGGACCTCCTCTATGAGCCATAAACCGTTCTACGAGTCGTCTGCTAACTCTTAATTCAAGATACTAAAAAGTTGATATTTCGACCATCACTTCACGAAACAAATCTACGAGTCGGGAATACTTACGAGTTGTATATCATCTCTTATATAGGCCTCAGACTTAGGAATTTTCACCAAGTCATCTAGGGGTTTTACGAGACCCATTCTACAAGCTGTAGACTTGTCTGCGAGTCATAAATGGCCATCGTAAACCTTTTTTTGTAGCTTTTCTCAATATTTTCTTAGCATCCTCTATGCATCTACTCCAGATTAGGTAAAAGGAATTAGGGGGTATTACAACAGGGTAGTTGATTCATTCTACCAAAGTTTTTCTCTAGTCATCAAGATCTTAGCGGTGAGGCTCAAACTTCGAGTCGTCGTGGATCTTTGACTTCTTTTATTTTCTTTCCTTTTAGACTATGTATTAGACATACCAACTTTGTATTCCATTTTGAGACATTTGTATTTACTCTTGTTACTACTTTAGATACTCTTGAACTTATGACTCCAGGTTTTGGGATTATTTATACTATGTTGAGTTTTTTTTTTGCTTTATTTATCCTTCTTTAGTCACAATATGTTTTTGGTCGTGACATGTAGGCAAACTCTGCTAAGGGTAAGTATTGATCCCATCGAGCACCAAAGTCAATCACACATGCTCAGAGTATGTCCTTCAGCACCTAAATCCTCTGCTCAGGTTGTCCATCTATTTGAGGGTGAAAGCATAAACTCACATCTAACTGAGTACCTAGACCATGATGTAAGGCCCTCCAAAAATATGTAATGAATAGTGAATCTTGGTCAGAAATGATATAAACAGGCACACCATACAGTCTAACTATCTGACTAATGTAAAACTCAGCTAACTTCTCTGTTGTATACTTAACCTTCACTGGAATTAAATGGGCAAACTTAGTCTCAAAACACGACTACCCAGATAGAGTCATAACCATCCACAATAGTGGGCAAACTCACCACAAAATCCACGGTGATCTACTCCAACTTTCATGTAGGAAAGGACATCCTTTGAAACTCACCCAAAGGTCGTTGGCGCTCACAATTAACCTGCTAACAATTTCAACACTTCGATGTAAAATTTGAGGTGTACTTTTTCATGTCACACCACCAATATTTTTGACTCAGGTCATGATACATCTTCGCCGCTCTTGGATAAATAAAATAATGAGTATAGTGAACCTCCTCAAGAATCACTCTGATCAAGTTAGCCATCTTGCGCACACAAACCCAACCTCTAATCCTCAAAATACCATCAAGATCAAGTACTGCTTCCTTTAATTAGAATATATTAACCAAGGTGTATAGGATATTAAATAAACACAAGGTAACTCCTCAATAAGATTAGCTATCTAAATTTTTCCATAACTTAAATAATCGTAGTTATTGAATAGTCCAAAGTACCCATTTAAAATTTATGAAAAGGATATTTGAGGAAAACAAGAGGATTAATATCAAAATGACCTAACAGGTTATTGCAAAAATGGAATTGAATTGGAAATTTAATATTTGGCCATAAATTGGATAAATTGGGATAAAACTAAAAGAAATTGACGAAGATTTAAATAAATTGGATAAGAAAAGTTGTCATCTAATTAATAGCCACAATATACACATTAATATATATGTACAATATTTTATTAAATGATAATTTTACATAAAGAAAATATGCATACGTACGTAAAAAAAATATTTGAACATATTAAAATTGTCACTTTAAATTAAAAAATGATAAAAATAAGATAGTAAAAACATATAATACATTAGAAATACGATGCTGATAAATTATTAATAATAATAATAATAATAAACACTAATAATAAGTAAATAATAATGAAAATAAATAACAAATAATAATAATAATTAATAGCAATAATAACAATACAAAGAATAATAGTAACAATAATATAACAAACAATTTTTTAAAAATTAATGAATGTTAAAAATATAAGATTGTTTGAATAAGATTAAACATAATCTGAGATACTTAAAAAAATTCAAAAAGAAAAACTATTTTAATCAAATAGCAATCTAAAATGGATTACAGGCCAGTCACAATTGTATGTCAACAGCTAGTCATTCTTTTCTCAAGAATGCAAGAAGAACTGACTAGCAAAGAAAATTGACGGAGCAATCGATTTTTTACGACCGATGAAATATTACCAGAGGGAGCAGATTGAATAAATGTGGTTGTGAAAAAATTATGACAGAGACTTCAGTTTCAAGTCATCAACATACACTAGTTATACGGGAATCAAACTATGTGTAATTCTAGATTTAGGAACGAATGAAATTGCTAAAGGTAGAAATAATGGTAATGGACATGCATAGAAGTGATAATAGCTTGAATTGGAAAAATTAAGGCAGAATGTGGTTGGAATAAATGATGTGACAAGACAGAATACGAAAATGGTTAATAACAAAGCAATCTGAATTATCTCTTAATTTGCTTTTAAGTCATTGATACCTGCAATTTCTAATATAACTAAATAAAATGATTAGTTCATAAATATAAAAGTATGAAGCAATGCCATAAAAGTATGAATGCTAGAAAAGAAATGACAAGAGTAGATACAAAAACATATGTGTATTGAGAAAAATAATGCTTAGAATCGATAAACACTTAGCTTTTCTTGAAAGAATTGTACTGACCCAAAATGGACCGTGAGTGGCACTCATACTTACTCCTCTAGGTGGGCGAGCCAATTATACCAATTTCAACCTATTTAGCAGTTCGACTTATAAAATATGATAATAATCGAAAGCTCAAACTTATAAGCAAGAAATAACCAAATCACTAAGTTTATTACATGACGTTCTCCAAAATCTGAGAGTCATTACAACAAGAACATCTAATCTCAAAATACCAAGTCTAGGAGTATCAACACCAAATTAGATAAATAAAATAGTTTATGCGTACAAGCTAAGGACACCATGACATGACTAATAGGATCCAATATGATCTACAGAAATAACTCACTCTGGAACCTGATGTGCTGAAGACTAGCTAGAACTGAGAGCGAGGTGAAGCCAATGGAATACTCGCTGCACTCCACAAAGAAAATAAAAAAAAAACAAATAGGGGCCAGTACGAGCAACATGTACTAAGTAAATATTATCGACCGACTCAAAATAGAAATCAATCTGCATAAAGTAAAGCATGGAAATCAACTATAGCCCTTAACATGTGGCAAACAACAAGCAATATATACATAATCAATCAACAACATCAAGAACAAACATGATCTTTTCTTCAAATTTTTATGATAAAAAGGAGAATGGAATTTTCAATCTTGTACCCAAAGTGCGGTACAAAGCCTCCACACCATGCTTTTTTGAAAAATAGGTTCTTTGAGATTGAGTATATTAAATCATTTTAATATATTTTCCTTTAATATTACTGTGTCGGAATATAACACCCAACCTAATATATATCATGTCGAATCGTGACATAAGATCTCACAATATCGTGTCAGAACGTGACACTCGATCTAAATAAAATGTGTTGAAATATGACACTCGATCTAAATACATCGTGTTGAAACATGATACCCGATCCAAATATATTTAATTCATCATTCTATATCCTTACTATCCACTTATTAACAATATTTCATCAAGCCTTCTTCATTCAAGACATAGTTTTAATAAGGCAAGTTCAAGATTATGCATTTCATGATCTTGGAATTGCAGACCAATCACAACACATATATTAATCAATCAAATCACAATAATTAAATGCATAAAAAATTTCACAATTTTACTCGATGACTATCAATCAATATTAAGAGTCTTTCTATTAGATAGAAAAAATCATAATATACCTTAGCCAAAGAATCGAAATCAAGTGAGTTGATCCACCAATGCTTTTCCTTTCTCCAATACCTTTGAATATTTCAAATCTGCCAAAAATATAATATTTAGAAGAGCATGAGTTCGTAGACACTCATATTACTATATATCAAGCCTATACCTAAAAATTCACCTAATTCTATAATTAGTTTCTTAAATTTTAAGTCTAGGATTAATCCTTTGATTCTTCTAAATAACATAATTTTAATGATATTCATATAATATAATACACCTAATATTCAATTACATATCTCAATATATCAAAACTTAAATTATAATGTGATAACAAAAAATAAAGTTAAAATTAAAGTAAACTAGCTATGACTAGTGGCGACAACTTTCATCACCAACAAATTGTAACATCCCACACCTTACAATATTAGTACTATGCAAATGAAACATGATATGGTTTGGTCAAATTAGCATCAATTTTTAGAAGTTCTCGAAACTCATGTTCTAGGGGATATGTGCATCTAACGCTAAAGAGGGTCGAGTGTAAATAAGGTTTAAGTCGAATTTAGGAGATCATGACCTTAAATGAGTAAGAGAATTGAGGTTCTTGTAGGACTTAGGAAGCTAGAAGGTGAGTCACCTACTTGTTTAATTTAAATTTGCTAGCTAAACGGAGACGAGGCTTGACGTCGAATTTGTCCAAGTTCGATTATGAATAAAGTTTGTGTTAAGGGTGTAACTTTAGCTCATGTTTTAGCATCATAAATAGACTTTATTTTCAGTCCAAGAAGAATATAACAAGAGACCAAGTACATCACAATACACTTAACCATTTGGGCCCAAACTAAGTGAAGAGAAGTTTGGAAAATGGGCAGCCAAAGCCCATCAACTTTGAGACTCATTTAGGCCCAAGTGTAAGGGTCAAGCTGCTGCCTCACCAGCTTAATAATATGTGGTATTAGGTAGTCAATAGGTCAAAAGAAATTTGTCCAAATTAGGCCTTTAAAAAGGGGTTACAAGCAGCAAATTTCATTCACTCTTAGACTTGAAAAATTTCGGCTTTCAAATTTTTCTCTACACTTTCTTAACCTAGCAAAGCAGTCACAAGGGAACTTCTAGGTTCTTGGAGAAGCCCTACACCTTGAAGGTAGTGGTAAGTAAGTTTACATATATATTTAGTATAGTTTTCTTATAAAATATAAGAAGTATATGCTAGTATGTTTATGCTGAAAAATTTGGATAGCATGTCTTTAGAAAGTTGCTGCACACTTGTCTTTTTGTTTTAGTGACTACTCTATGGTTTGTGGTTGTATTATAAAGAGAAGTTGATGTTCTTAACCTGGTTTTAGTTATATATATTACCCTAAGGTTGTTGCCCTGATTTTGGTTTCCTTTAACAAACGAGTTTTATTGTTCTATCTTAAGTGTAATGTTGATTGGAACTTGTGGGCTGTTAGATGGAAGGCTATTAGATCACGTCCTTCATGACTTATTGGGTACTGTTCTAAGACTATTTTAGGACTGTTTGTATATATAAATATTGTTGGAACAGTTTGGTTAGAGTTGGAACAGATTTGGAATTGTCGACGTCGAAATGTAGCAAAAGGTAGGTAAGGTTATGCTATCCACTTATAGGTTGTGTAGAATTATTATGTTTTGTGCTTTGTGAAGTGTTGTAAGACTGTTATGGCACTAAAATAGGCTTCACATGATGTGTACATATGAATGTGTATTAGAAAATACGATTAGGGGCAGAAAGGTTGAAAGAATACGCTCGGGTTTATAAATACTCGCTTGTTGCCCGTGTGTTATTTTTTTTATGTGATTGGGCTACCAAGATGTATCTATTGGCTGCTAATGCTAGTTTCATCATCTACTATATCATAGATAAATATTTGGAGGAAGGGAAGGTTATCTCGAGGTAGTAACGAGGTTCTACAATGAGGTATGTAAGGCTATTTGATTTCGTATTACTTGGCATGAAATTTAGATCCTTCCTTGGCACATAAAGACACTTGCCAACTCCTACACAACTATTAACCATGTATTTACTCTTTCACATGTTCATATGCTTCCATATATAGTCACCTTCAAATCTACATACATGCTTGGATACCAAGTTACATGGGTTCTTGTTGCTAAATAAAGCTCACGAGTTATTTCATCTCATACGCATTTCATTATTTATCTAACATACTCTTTTCATTGTCATATTGTCTTATATGATTATCTACATGTCACATGTTATATATACAGCGCTACAACTCTAATATTGTGACCACTAAAAGAACCATCTCAAAGGTAATTGAAAGGTAAAGTATATTGTTTATTAAAGGGTGGTAGCCCGAGGGGTGGAAGAATCACCTAGCTAGGGACTATCCTATCATGGGTGGTAACCCGAGGGGTTAACGAAGAACCTAGCCAGGGACAATTCTGATATAGTTTTACCACTGATCAGCTAGTCATTTGTATTACATACTGTGCATAGATTATACAGTAAAGGTAAAGTAACTAAAAGAACAAAAAGTATATGATCCCACAGTATAACTAAAGGTGGTCTCTTATCCTACACCCATGCATAGTTTTATTTGAGTGTTACTTCATATACAGTATATCCTGCCTTATATATTCAGTACATTATCTCGTACTGACGTTCCTTACAGGGGACCTGCATTTCATACTGCAGGTACAGGTGCTAGTAGATCTCCCCAATAAGAGTACAGGACATCCAGCTGCTGTTACCAAGCTCCAGGTTGCTTCTGAGCTTTGTGTCTAGAGCTTATATTTTTGTATTGTACAGTTAGTCGAGGCGGGGCCTGTCCCGACCATTATCAGATACTTTTCCTTATCTAAAGGCTTTGTAGACTATGTAAATTAAAGTATGGTCATGTCTCATACTTTAAACACTGTGGCCCCAACAACCTAACCATATGCATTTCCTTTTGGCTTGTTATCACTATTTATTTTCTCAAAGGCATGTCAAACGTAAGAATCCCTTATAATATGTATAGAAAACGCATAGATACAGGTTGGTTCTCCCAGGCCTTATCGGCAACGGATGCCAGTCTGCCCTAATGAGGCTTTGGGCGTGACACAAATCCTTATCTATATAGCAATTAACCACTTTAAAAACAATTGAGATGCATTACTATCATTACCATGTGTAATAATCAAATAGGAATGAAGACAAATTATTTTTTCCAAAACATCAGAACCCCAAAACATTATTATACCCAAACCTGTAGCTTCCTATCCTCATTCCACTTTTATGATTAAAACATGCATACATATATTTATATCCTTAGCTACCCACTTAGACAGATACAAGGTACACAACTTCTAGTTCTATAATGGAAATTTATCTGGACGTTGTCGTTGCACTTCATCGTTGAATAGGTATGTTTCCTCCTCTTCTCTTTTAGTAAATCAATTAAGTATTAATCCTATAAACCTATATTAATAAACATAATATAGGTGGTATAAGGTATTATGTAAATTACCACATTAGCCCACTAATTAAATTAGTCGTCTATAATTATTCCTAAACTAATAACCTTAGTTATTGGATAGTCCAAATTACCCATTGAAAATTTATGAAATAAATCATTTATGAAATAAAAAGCTCTATTTCTCAAAATGACTTGATAATTGTTACACTTAGTCGACTTTCAAAAGGCAAAGCTTAATCTTGAATAAATTTATTAGCTTTATAATGTGAAAACAATCGTTAAAAATAAATTAATAATTTAAATATCCCAGATGAGTCTACATGCCCTAAAATGTCCTATTGTAAGGCAGACGAGCCAAAACATCCAATTATAAGGTGAATGAGCCTGAATATCCTATCATAAGATGGATAAGTCAGAATGTATATTCTATTGTAAGACAGATTAGCCTGAATGTTCTATTGTAAGTGAACAAACCTGAATGTCCTATTATAAGGAAGACTAGCTTGAGTGTCCTATTATAAGGTGGACGAACCTAAATGTTCTATTATAAGATGGTCTAAATGTCTTATTATAAAACAAATGAATGTAATTGAATGTTCTAATAAGCAACATAATTCATAGTAGGCCCACATGGTAGTGGAATTCGAATAATATTCAAATGATAACTCGATTTGTAGTTGGCTTTAATAATAGCTTGATATAAATAATAATATGATTTAGACAGTAGCTCTGTGAGTTAGATCTAATAATAGGCTTAAATATTGCTTATTTCTGTGATTGAAAAAAAATCGTGAGTTTTCAAAGACAAGGTTAGATCATACCTTTGTTGTTTTTTATTTTACGAAGTTTACAATTGCATTCTATTAAAATTTTTGAGAGATCCTTAAAGATTTTTGCCCCAGTTTAGGACATAAGATATTTTTTACTTCTTGCATATTAAAAATGTCTCATACTTATGTATTTTTGAGGGATTTTAAAAATTCTGCCTTAGTTTATCTTGTGGGATCTTTATGATCTTGCTTCATTCAAAAAAAAATTATTAATTCAAAAAAAGAAAGTAATTATTTTATATTTGAATATTAAGATTTGATTTTGAATCTGCATGCCAATTATGTCTAGAAGTTGAATCAATCAACTCTATATTTGATTTGAAGGATTCGATCGAATAGGCTATAGAGGAAGAAAAATTATTAATAGAGACTGGACCCAATAATGAGTTGTCTACATATCCATAAGAAAATTAGATCAATCATAGTTCACGAATACAATGGGAACACCTAGGATAAAAGAAAACTTTCTTGATAAAGTGGATAAGGAGTAAAGGCACTTTACTCATGAGAATCCACTCCTCATATCAATTTCTTTGATATGATTTTTGCTTCTTTGGTAGATGTCTTGTAGGATTACCTCAAATAATAATAACATTTACTGTAGTAGAATTATTTCTTAATGTTTTGTCGCATTATCACTTTTCTTTTTTTCATCAAATTTTGAATCTTATTCGTCAATGCTTAATATTCCTCGGTATCATGACCTAGAATATTTGAGTGATACATACTTTTCTTAGTTAAATCAAAAGTTGAAGAAGAACGTGTAGGAATTCATCCTTTTCTTAATTTTAAAAGCCTTTTAGCCCATAATCTTTGAAAAATACTAGTCAATATCTGCTTAAGGGAGTAAACATACGAGGCTTCCTTACCTTATATTGATAAGACTCAGATTGTGTTTGATAAATCTTTGGAAAGCTTTTCTGAGAGTCAGAATGTGCAAGATAAACTTGTTGATTGAGAGGCCCGGAATACATATTAAAAATAGCATAAACTTGTTTAGTATTCTGATTGCACTGTTTTAAGGCATGGAGGTCAGAACGTCTTTGTTCTTATCATTCAATGCTTGAAGAAAAATTTATTCATCAACAATTCTTTCTCTTTGTATGTCATATTCTACTTCTTTTCTAATTCAAATCAGACTATTAAAATTTTGCATGCTTGTGCAAAATAAGATTTTGTAGCATATATCATCGAGTGATCTTATAAAAGTTTGGACCAACTCCTCTTCTTGTGGTAGATGATGTATTTTAGAAGCCTCTAATCTCATCATGTAACATATTTCTCAAAAGATTCATGAGATATTCTTTTGACCTCGAGCAAATGCAGCATTGTACGATTATTTTTTATGTTGAATTTGCATTGCTTTGCAAAGTCTCGAGCTATATCTTCCTAGTCAATCACTTGTCAAAGGCTTATTTGACATACCAAGTGAAAGTTATTTCTGATAAGCTCTGGATAAATAATCTCATTAAGAGAGACTCATTATTTTCAATGCCTATTAATCTGTTGCAATAATTCTTGAGATGTGCAAGTGGGTCTCCATGTCCATCAAACATATTGAATTTTTTAACTTTGAACCCTAATAGTAATTCAACTCTTGGATGTAAGCATAACTTCTCGTACCTCAAGACATGGATATTTTTTAGCACAATTTCTTATTTACCTCTTTTCAAATCATAAATTTTTTATGTAGAGCATAAAATTAAGTCAGACTTTTCTGTTTCATCATGAGCTTCTGCACTTTGCAAAGCATCAAAATGAATGTCTATTGGAGGTACTGATCGAGGCATTATAAGACCAAGAATAGAGTGAGGAGAAAGAGAGTCTAAAATGTAGTTTGAATTGAATAAGAAAAAGGATGATTGACATTTTTACAGATATTGAGAATATTTGTCACATTGCAGATTCTGAACGTTCAAATATTAAATAATTTTTAGATAAAATAAATTAAACACATTCATAATTTAATACATGACATAAGTAGATAAAACATTAATAACGTGAGAAAGATGGACTAGTGTCAAAGATAAAACTTAGTCTGAATAAATTATTATCATGCTATAATAATAGGTCTAAGCAGGCATGAAATGGATAAGAATGGTGAAATAATATTTTAAAATTATGATTGAAATTAATCTTGATGAAAGATAAGAGGCCAAATTGAGAGTAAATCCAAAAAAAAAAAGAAAGAAAAATTTACGACCAAATTAAATGAGTGCTTGAATAAAAAAAATAAGAATCCTAAATGAACGTGACCTTTTTGAGCCAGAGGTAGTCTTAAGATGACAAATATGTGATTACAATAAAAATTCAAGCCTTAATAATGTTATTTGGAATTAAGAGTTGGAAAAATAATAGATAATTTAAAGAATTATTTTATTGATTACGATTAAAATCATTACAATTTTGAGCAACATAAATGAAAGACGACAAATAGATTTTCTAAATTCTATTTGACATAATTTGGCTTGAATTATTTTATCATAAGCACATTCACACATAATATGGAATTTTGTCTAGAGGGTGATAGGACCCTTTAGACTTAAATAAGGTGGCCACTGATATTGTATATCGACACCATTGGCCAAACTGCCTAAGGCTTTATAAATGCATGACCTAAATAAGAAGGCGGATACAACTCTATTCTAGGTTTCTAAGAGAGTGGGTTAGACATGGACCGAGAATGTGCCTATGCGAGAAGGCCCATGATCCCACGATAGCAAAACTAGTTGCTTACACCATACTTATGGTATCTCTCTATAATATAAGTTTTGAAGAGAGTTTGTGAGAAGCGCAAAACATCACGAGAAAAGGTAAAAAAGGAGTTCTAAGTGGGAAAAATATGAGCAAATATCAATTTATTTAAAAGCGGCAACAAGTAGCAAACATTAACAGTTAAGGAAAGCAGAAAATACAATAAACAAATAAAATGATATGTGCAAAAATAAAAGAAAAAGGAAATAAGAAACAGGAGTAGAGCTTAACATGTCACGAAGGAGGGAAAAATGAAAGAAATAAGAGAACTAAATAAAGGGGGAAAAGGAAAGGGTTAAATATAGATTCTAGAATGGAGCATATAAGGAAACATAAGAGGTAAGTCTACGTTATCTTTACATTTTTTCTATCTCATGTTGAGATTGTTAGACTGTCTTCGTTTTACTTCCGCTTTCTTATGTGTCCTTACTTATCATATGTCTGTTTTATATGCTAAAAGGGTTGGTTTGGATTTCTTGAAATCCTAATCATAATGTCATGTCTAGGGTCTAGCTTGAGTCGTGACAAGAATATAGCAGGTGCCCACACAATTTCGTAATTTGGATTGTGACAAATTCCAGTTAATCTCGTATGTGGTCTGACTTAGAACAAGAATATCTCCCAACATATACCTATAATAAAATTGAAAGTGTATGAATCTAGCATCCAACATATTACATTATTGGCAATATTATTATAGAGTAGACGATATTCGTATTTTCATGAGGCTGCAAAAGTAGGCAGATTGAGGTGGGGCGTAGATGGTGGACATGTGTTTATATAGTTCATCTCCTCTGGTTTTATTGTTGTGTCCCCAAGACAATAATAGGGTCTCCACAGATGATAGAGTTGTTAGATGAGAAGCTTAGCGGAAGTTCATTGTGGTCCGTCGATTGAATAGAGCAGTTGAACTTTTATTCTCAAATTTTTGATGAATTAGTAGTGAGTCTAAGATTAAGTCTCTTTAACCAGAGTGAATGAAGTATGGTATAGATTACATCAAATGGCTGAGCGGGTCGATGCAACTTGAAATGCCTTTGCAATCTCCTGACTCTTTTCTGCATTTTCAAGTACTTACCACGCGAAACTCCTTTCAAGATTGTTTTCAATTGGGAGATTTTGTCAACTGGAACACTGACTGAGAATTGACTCCAATCAAGAACATCACTAAATGGCAAGGAATAATTGTTTGAAATTATAACAGGAACACATCCTGCATAAATTGCTTCAGTGATTCTTGGACTTGCAACTTCATATCCACTAGGAGCTAAACAGAACTTGCTCTGCCCCATTAAATTTGTGTAATTTTGACCCACTGGAAGGTACTCATGAACTTGAATATCATTGTCTTTACCTTTCCAATGTTGAAGCAAAGTTTGTCTAATATATCCATGTGCTCCACCGGCAAAGAAGGCAAGAATAGGGCGATCTTTTGGGTGTAATCCCAAGTCAGGTGGTGCAAGATTAAGAGTGTGGGCTAATCCATACACCTCAGGCAATGAGATGTCTCTTTGGGGTTGGAATCCTTCTGAGCTATTCGCATTGCATAATACTCTGATGAAGTACTTGAACAGATTTGGATTTCTACTGGAAATTTCTGGTGCCTGAATTGAGATAGCCTTTCAAGTTTATTTTTTTATCATAGAGGTGATTTACACAATTTTAAATACCTGGATTACATATATCACTGTAACAAAAAACATTTTTTTATCATAATAAAAAGTTTTAAAGTCTGTGTCGAGCCGTCGTTAATTATCATTAGATTTAATGTTGACATTTACAAAAAGTGTCAACATATAATTGTTACTAGTATTTTCTTTTGAAAAACATAGTAAGCTATTGTCGTAATTGATTGTGACTAAAGACTATTTTTGGAGGTGAGGATGACAGAATGATGTTTTGTGAGATGAGGTTTTCATTCGTTTAGTGAATTCGTGCTCAATAGGTAGAGAATGAGTAAAAGTGGAAACTGGAATTGTCATAAAGAGAACATCAAAGTGCTAAAATTGCTCAAAAACTAATTCAAATAGAATACCTTCGCCCTTTTCTTTACGCTAACAAAAAACTGCAAAAAGAAATGCATACACCTCACTTTACTATATAGAGAAAATATATTATTTATTTTTAAAATAATATATTTATTTATCTATCTATCTATATCTAGAACACCGAAGAATATCAGAAGAGGCTGTGAGAATTATATCATCAACATATAGTAAAATACATGCCATATCAGTC
>JAOTQJ010000011.1:7135970-7147755 GCA_025642045.1 Solanum sejunctum | reverse complement strand
AAATTTGTTTACGTAATGATATAAACAAAATAAAATTACTTAGACATATTATTGATAATAGATTTAAATAGTAAAGGGATTCCCAACAAATTGATGAAAGTTTAAAACTAAATGAAAATTTCACTCTAAAATTTATTATTTTGTATAAAAAAAAATACTAAAAGATCGAGTAACAATCACATCAAAAATTTTAAATTTTATTTAAAATGAAAAAAAGATAGTAAAATATTCATAAAAAACTTATAGTAAATCAAAGAGATAGAAGATGATCCATTCTTTTCATCTCTCAATTTTATTTTATTTTTGCACTGAAAATAATTTATTGTTATGTGTTATATATTAATATAGTTATGATTTTTTTAAAATTGGTCACTAAAATTCATTTTTTATGCATTTTTATTTTTTAAAATTATATTTGATAAAATGAGAATCATTTTATTTTGCAGAATTGAACTAGAGAGGAGAGTGCTAAAGTGATTGAAATATATTTTGCAAATTATATGGATTCAATATTTAATTAATTAGAATAAATATCAATTCAACACACACTGCATATATTATTAATCTTTATTATTCTAAAAAAATTTTGTAGAATAGTATTGATGTCTTTCAAGAACATATTCTTATTGTATATAGATTAAGGTAAAATCTAATTAGCATCAAATATTTATATAAAATTTATATTATATAATTATATACACATATGTTTTTACTATCCAATAATAATTTATATTAGTTATTTTAAAATTAAAAATTAATAAGTTTAAAATATTCACGCAATGCGCAGGTACATATATTAGTATCCATTAATTCACAAAAAACTGACATTAAATTTAACTAAATAAATAGTCATTTTATTGACAGGGACCATTAACCGATTTTCATTGACTCAGAGTTCTTGTCATTTATGATTTTATTTTGAGAACGTTTACGTTATGTATACAGGGACCAAACCTGCATTATCTTTTAAAGACAAAAAAGAGGAGCTGAAGAAAAAAAAAGGGAAGAGCTGCAGCTAACCAAGCAACAATGGCTTCCCTTCCCCTTGGTCTTTCTTCACTTCCCGGACCCAGTTTCCGGCCGACACGCAAGTTGATAATTCGATGTTACGCCGACCGGCAAGCGCTGTTTAATCGCATTGCCCCTGTTTATGATAATGTGCACACCACCTCTCCTCCATTCACTATTAAATTTGTCAATTTCTCAGTAGCTATATGTTTGTTTTTTTGCAAAATTTTCATGCGTGCAGTTGAATGATCTCTTCAGTTTGGGTCAACACCGCATATGGAAAAGAATGGCTGTTTCTTGGAGCGGGTAAAACCCCTTTTCTCTCCCTCCTATTTTATCCTGAGTTAAGGGTAGGATTGATCAAATTCTATTGAGTCTGATCCATAGTGATCATTTATTAAAGTATAACTCTGGTTATCGAATGATTTAACAACTGTGAGCTATTTATGTATGATACTTCATTGACGTTCATAAAAAGCATCTAATAAATTATGAGTTCAATCCATCCTATTTAGCAGAAAGGCAGATTACTGACAATCACTTATTCACAAACTGTGTGGGGAAAATAGTTTTCATTTTCCATCTCATGGAAAATCCTTGTCGGTCCACTTAGCCTTATCCCCCTCTAGGGGTATTTTAGTAATAGGTTCTATAGGAACCGGACAATCCTATTTGGTCGAATACGTAGCGACAAACTCCTATGTTCTTTTCATTAAGGTATTTTTGTACAAGTTCCTGGATAGCAAGTCTAAAAACCTCTCTACCTCCACGAGGTAAGGTCTGCGTACATCCTACCCCAAATTGTTGTTGAATTTGTTGTATGACCATTTACAATCTATATAATTCCTCTTTTTTGAAATAAGTTTATGGCCTTTGAGGTTTGATGGAAAATCTCTAATTATTGAGCGGCTGTGATGGTTGTTGATTCATCAATTGCCTTTCTGCATCACCTGAATATCAGCGGCGTCCGCCATTCTTTATCCTTTTCCTTTTGTCCCTCAACATTGCACCCAAAAAGCACACTTGCACTTGCCGCTGATGTTTATGGTGATGTGTGAAAGGCTTCTGATGAGTTCCATCACTTTTTAATTCATCTGTGATTTTTGAAGCTATGAGATTTGAGGGCTTTTGAAACAGCCTCTCTACCTTGTGAGGTAGTGGTAAGGTTTGCATACATTCTACCCTTCTTAGACCCCACTTGTGGGATTCCACTGGTCATGTTGTTGTTGTTGTTGCCTTTGAGGTTTGATCTTTGACTTCACTTGTATGTGAATTCAAGGTTGATTTTGAATCATAACCTTGAACTTGAATGTGGATTTGATTTAGTCATCACGAGTGCGTTGATGAGCGCCATGCATAATAATTATCTGAAGAACAAGTAACTTTGATGTTGATCGTCTTGTATTTGATTTGCCTTCATTTTTGATTGTTGAGCCTTTGGAACTTGTAGAGGAATTCTTGAATGCTTGTAGAGAAATTTATAACCTTTGATCCACGACCTTTCTCTTTTTTATTGTTTTGAATTCTTGTCCCTTTTTGAATTATGAGGATTCCTATTTATATTATGAAAGACAGTGGTTGCAACAAATTTGGAAAACTTTGTATATGCTTTAAAGGCAAGAAGAGTCACATTTCAGTGGAAATACCTGTATTCATAATCTTTACTATTTGGCATAAGGAGGACTTGTAAGAGGATATAGGTCAGTATCTTGATTTCCAAGATTTGTTTGGGAGAAGCATGCAATGGTTGGTTGGGTTGAGTTCTGTACAACCTTGGTACTGTATTAATAAATTTTACCATACCTTAAAAAAGAGTTGTGGGGAAGAGTTGTGATGATGATAGACTTGTTTTCTTTGATTGGTTGACTTGAATCACCAACCAATCATATTGAAGCAATGAAAACACCACATTTGATTGGTCAGATCATGTCACTTATACCTATAACATATTTTCATTGGCCTTTGATTTCACTAAGCATGTCACATCGTTTTTGCATGATTTTAGTGGCTTGTTCATTTAACTTTGCTATTTGACATGTGACAAGTTTGACCTCTGGAATATGATGACATCTGCCTAACAAAGTCGCTCATAATTTGTATCCCAAATAAGCGGACTAGTCCAATGAAACTGAACCTTTAATTAAATTCATATTTATTGAGTTTGAACAATTTATCAAATTATATTAGCCAACAATATTATTTTAAGTAATATATCTTTGGATTTAAGATATAGTCCATATTTATGAATTTGAATCCAATTGAATTTAAATGCTTACAATACCATTTGATATGACATTGATGTCAAAACTCTTTGAGTATATATTTTTTAATACATTTATAAAAATGTTTTTTGATTTAAAAAACAGTAAATATGTAAAATACGTAAACTAGAAAATTAAGAAGTGTTGTCTGAGTACTGACTCCCCATTTTGTGAGATTTCACTGGGTATGATGTTGTTGTGGCAGCCTTAGTAGACTGAAAATTACATAATTTCACCTGTTTCTTTTGGGACCCTTCATATTTTGGTATTGAAGAGAAATGCATATTTCCTTTCATTTGACAGTACTTTTTACCTATTGGTCCTTCATACGATTCGAGAAAAATGGAAGCTTCTTTTTTGTCTGCAAATGTTGCCCTTCTACCATTCTATGGGTAAAGCCACAGAGGATCCATGATTTAAACAGTATAACAACAACAATAATATACCCTATGATATCCCACAAGTTGGTTCTGGGAAGGGTAGAATGTACACAAATCTTGTCCCTACCTTGTATAGGTAGACACGTTGTTTCTAGAGGACCCTTCACTTACACATTATATATCTATATTTCGTATAACAAAATACTAAGTTCGGATGAACCCACCTTGAAAGAGCTGCAGCCCTCACTAGGTAAAGTATGAGATGCTTGTGCATTGTGTATAAACTAATAGTGGCTATTATTGAAATAAAATATTTTTTGGATAGTGAAAACATGATGGACATTAGGAATGTGTTTAAGATATCCGCACTAACAGTATAATTAATATATCCTTTTTCTTTTGATAGGCCACACTTACTATAAACTGCAGTTGGCTGTTTAATTGATGGAAAAACTGTTACACTGTTAGTGCGCCTTATTTAAATCCATTCAAATGGGGAAGAAAGACACAAGACAGATGAAATTTCCACATCTTTTTTTCTGTTCTTAATCATATAATTCTTGGATTTGGACTATGTTTATGTCCTACTTAAGCTGGAACAATGTGCTTATATTACAGAGCTAAAGAAGGGGACGACGTACTTGATATCTGCTGTGGAAGTGGAGATTTGACTTTTCTTTTGTCTGAAAGAATTGGATCGCATGGCAAGGTTCCCTTCTCCTTCCTATTGTTGTCTCTGGTTGCTTTTATTTTATTTCTCATTCTTCTGTTGTTCCACTGTGCATTTGTAGTTTTAGTTATTATTCACTCTTTCAGAAGCAACTCAGTTCTTTCATTGACCATTTAAGAAAATTCAATAAGCTGATTTGAATAGACGCTTTATGGAATTACCGAAAGGTCAAGATATGATTGTTTTTTCCTTTGTTTTGTTAGAAATGAAAACAATAAGAAAAATAGGAAAGATAGGATATGAATTACTGTGGCATTTAAGTATCACTTGGAGATAAGAAGCTAGTAAAGGTAATATTTTTACAAGTAAGAGAAAGAAACTTGTGCCCCATTAACTGGTTTATAGCCCCTGTTTTTTTTGTTATCAAGAGATCATTTTAGCATTTTTGAATCTTCTTCACTGTCGTGAGAAATTTTTTTGTACTTATTTCTGTTCAGTTACCTTTCTTGTTTTGCTTTTGCTAATCGAGATCCTTCATAACATAGCTAGCTGGAATCGCTAGTATACGCCGGTCAGCCGTACGGCATTGAATTCGTTCCCGATTAATGTGTCTCTTTATGCATTTTCCTGCTCCTCTGTTTCTGCTTAATGAAAAATCTCATTATAAAGGATTCTGCTTAATGAAAAAGCTCATTATAGATTACCAGGTCTCCTATATCTTCACATAGGATAAGTCATCTCTAACATAGTTCTTATAGTGTTTATTACTCATTGAAAAGGGGAAACAAAATTCTTGAATGATCCTGGACTTGGTGATATTGTCACTTCTAGTTTGAATATGTCCTGATTTGTTAGGTCACTTTTGTAAGCTGTATTTTACCTGTTCTCATCTGGTGACCATCTATGGAATAACATCATTTTGCAGTAAACAAGTTCTCTGGACCAGTATTCCTGTTCTATTTATTTCAATTCTCAGCTTATCCTGTCCTAAATTACTCAACTTTCTGAATGCCAAAAGTGTTTGTAGCTCATATATAAATTTTAGCCTGCTGTACTGAGATTTCAAATTGATAATTATTATTGAGACTAGTACTTCTTCTAAAGATTATTGACTTCATGATATTTCTGATGTCAATCTCTTGCCTGATAATGTTTCTTTTTGTTGGTTCTTCCTTGATCTTCTTGCTTTTTGTGTCTTTGGGTTGCTTATGATAATTGCGTTTCATTTGAGTTTGGCTCCCGATGAAAAGAAATCTGCTCGCAGCAGAGCCACATAATTCTCATGTCACTAAAAAATGTGTCTTCTCTGTTATTTCACTATATTTTGCATGCTTTGTATCTACAAAGTTTTTGTTAGGTAACTGGATTACATTATCCAATCAGTCTTGGCTAGTTATCTTAATTTCTGAATTTTCGGATGTCAAATTTTACTGAATTGGTCTTTTCATTAGTACGCGTGGTTTTGCAGGCAGTCGGTCTTGATTTCTCAAATGAACAATTATTAATCGCTTCGACTCGGCAGAACTTACGTTCAAAGACATGTTACAAGAACATCAAGTGAGCACTTGTAATTAAACTGTCAATATATTCAAACAGATAATGTTTGGAAGGTAATTTTCCAACACAGTTTAGGAAAATATGCTTGTAAGAATAAAATCTAGCCAAGTTCCAAAATGATTCACACATTACATTTTCCAGTTACATGTGTTTATATTCTGTACTGTTACCTTCTTACTCCGACCAATTAGTTTGTCATGTTCCCTAAGTCACTGTGAGGGATTAACACATATGATTATGAAGGTGGATGGAGGGCAATGCACTTGATTTACCCTTTCCTGACTCCTCCTGTGATGCTGTTACTATTGGCTATGGATTACGAAATGTGGTAGATAGACATAGAGCTATGGCAGAGATATATCGAGTTTTAAAACCAGGCTCAACGGTATCTGCTCTTGATTTCAATAAGAGTATCAACCCCTTGACCACCACTATCCAGGTAGTTATTGGCAGGTTATTTTTTTTTCCCTCATCATCCCAAATTGTATAAATTATTGGTTTCATCATCTTTTGTTTTATCTGATATAGAACTTCTGTGCTTTAAGGATGCATGACAGTTCCAGTTAGATTCTTGAAAAAATGATGGACAATATCCATGTCAGAAACACTTGTTTGGAAATTAGGAAATTCCATGGCATCCCTCCTTCGCTTTTTTAAGGATGTAGTCAGTACACATCTTTTGGTCCTTATACAGAACGTATTGTTACTTAGCAAAACTGATGCAACAATGTAAACAAAATACTCTTGAAGCTTATCATGTTCTTTTAGGGTTTAGGAAAAGCGGGGACAGAAAAAGGGGAAGGGAACGAGGATGGGAAAATTACTTTATGATACAGAAGGGAAGTAGTTATCTTCACCCGTCATAAGTTGGACGATTCTATGTGACTGGATATCAACAGTAGTGTATACTCCACATAATATCAGCAAAGTTGCTATCTACTGAAACAGCATCCACATACATTCTCTGCTCGTTTCTCTGTAAAGATGGGATCATATTTCTTCACAAGTTGAAAAGCAGGCCACTTTCCTATCCATCACATTCCAGGGATTAATCTGTTAGTCTGCATTACTGACAATTACAGAATCTCCATCACAGATTATTATGTGGCAAACTTCTTAATGCTTTCTTTCCCAGCTTCTCATGAGTAGTAGTAAAACAATATTTGTCTCAATTTTTCATTGTTTTCTGTTTAGGAATTGACGATTGACAATGTAGTTGTTCCTGTAGCAAGTGGTTATGGCCTAGAAAATGAGTACAAATACTTAAAAAGCTCTATCAGGGACTTTCTGACAGGTTTGGTCTTTTCACCACCATCAATTAAGCAGTTTTAATTGAGTCACTTATGCTGTAAGCAGTTCTGGAGCCTTCTGCATGCATGATGTTGTGCTTTGTTATTTAAATTTTGGATTTAGAAATAAAGTAACATGAGTAACCTTTCTGCCTTAAATAAATTTAATTTTATACATCTGCCAACAGATAAAAATAACCTTTCTTTATCTACTTTTGGAAAAACATGTTATTCTATTGGCATGTATTTCTCAACTCTCTTCTGGTTCAACTTCATTTGTCTCCCTTGCTTTCTAACAAAACATACTGAAGCTCTATCTGGGAGAAAATTGAGAAAAACTGATGCGTGAGAACACTGAGCTGAAGAAGAAAATAGATGAATCTTGACTTTTCATCCATCAGCCCTTGTAACGGTAATAAGTTTTTTTTAAGAAGGGAAGCAGACTGAATTTGATATCAAATTCTCTCTCGTGCTGAAATGAAGAAGAAGAAAAAACCTTAATTTAGGGAAATTGACTAATCTCTTTACCTTCTTCCAATATTCTTGCCTGTTGTGTCGTTAATCTGTGTTAAATGGGTGATTTGTGATGCAGGAAACGAGTTAGAGGAGCTGGCACTTGAAGTAGGATTTTCCTCTGCCAAACATTTTGAGATAGGGTTTGGATTTATGGGAAATTTGGTAGCCATCCGCTAGAATGACTTCACTTGCTTCATTTCCACTTGCCTTCAAAAGCAAGAAAAGATGTAGTAACAAGAGGAACGAGTGGTATTTTTACCAATAGATAATAGTATACTTCTTCCATCGATTGTTAGTGTATTGAGTATTTCGCCCTGATTGACTGAAGATATGTGATATAATGTACTCTGCACCATTATTTGCTGATTGTTTCCTAATCCTTTTGGCTCTCGTTTTGCACTATGCTATAAAAGATCCTTTTAATAACAGCCTGCTAATAGTTTTCAGAAAATCTGTTCTGAAACTGCTAACCCCTGTGCCGTGCCATTTTGCTCTTTTTTTATAGCCTTCAAAACCCAGCAGAAAAGAGTGACAAACCAAAACTCCCTGTAAACTGGAGATGTCCGAACAGAAAATGTATAGCCTTATCAGTTATTGCAATTCAATATGTAATGCATGTGGTTTTTGCCCCACAAAATAGATTGTTCTGACACTTAGAAAGGAGGTGTCTATCTCGGTGATTCATACACTCCCTTTATACCATTGTACGTGTTAGGCCTTTGGTGTTTCACTAAATGTGCAGTTTAATCTGCGGATAAGCTTGTGAAAATCACACCAAGGTTAGTAGTTTGAGATGTGTTTTACTAGTTTCAATCAGATACATGTTGGAAATGAGGCTGTAAGTATGTGTATTATTTTGTGAAACGTCTCTTGCAAAAAGAAACATTTGCATTATTGGGATGAAAGGTAAACTTCTCAGGTGGAACATGAGTGGACGCTCTGAAATACTAAGTTCGTAGATGGAGGCCAGAAATTATCTACTTAGATGACACAAAAATTGCAGAATGATGATGAATTTGGCTAGACACGTATGGAGGTAAGATGGGCTGATTGGGAAGAGGCTTAACGCATGTGCCAATAGGAGGGAATTATCATCTTATGGGTTATCTGGAAAGGGAGGAGTTATGCTATCAATAGCATAGGAATCTCCAATCCATAACACCAAATTTTACACTAATATAGCGTCAACAGTATTTTAGTGTAAATCAACTCTGGTTTACTACACCAAATTTTACACTAAAAAAAATATTTCTCTCTTGATTATTATATTATTACTAGGTAACTTTTTACGCAATAATGAATGATCCATAAAACTTATGTATAATTATGCCGTGATATCTATTTACTACGGATATTTTATGTGTATCAATTCTTAAGAAAAAAACATTATGATTGAAATTGTTGCTTTCTTGTAAAATTACTTTTTTTTTTACGCGGCACATTTTGTACACAAACTTATATAAATTGCGGTTAGAATCCTGATAGATCTAGAGCACTTTTTAAAGCATTTTACTTTTAACAATAATCAAGTAGCAACATACAATGTGAAGGTTGTGTGAACATATTTTTGTTGTGCCTTGGGAACATATTCTTTGAGGGAAAGTTATGACTGCATTTGCCTCTGGAGTATTGGGTGACAAATATCACCTAAGCTCAAAGGTAAATTTTACAGATTGGTGGTTAGACCATCGTTGTTATATGGAGTGGAGCGTTGGCCAATTAAAGATGGACATGTTCAGAAGATGCATGTCGCCGAGATGAGAATGCTGAGATGGATGTGTGGTCATACCATGAGTGACAAGGTTAGGAATGAGACCATTCGGGAGAAGCTAGAGGTGGCCCCGGTGGCCGATAAGATGAGGGAAGCGAGACTGTGATGGTTTGAACATGTGCAGAGAAGGAGTAGCAATGTTCCTGTTAGGAGGTGTGAGAGGTTAATTTTGGGAGCTACACAGAGGGTGGAGATAGACCGAAGAAGTACTGGGGGGAGGTGATCGGATATGATATAGCGGAAGTTGATCTCACTGAGAACATGACCTTAAATAGAAAGAAGTGGAGGTCGTAGATTAGAGTAGTAGGCTAATCGGTTGGTAGGGTTAGGTGGTTATCTAGTCATGAGGTATAGTAGGGTAGAGGAGTAGTAATGTTTTATATCATGTGTTGTCATTATTTGTTGTTTATGTGTTAATTGTATCATAATTACGTATTATCATGTGCTTAGTGTTAGTAGTCACTTTTTCTGTTCCCTTTCCTTTACTTTTTGTCATATCTAGTTTATTCTGCTTATGAATTTATGAGACGAGAGTTCCCAGGAAACAACCTCTCTACTTTTATGAGGTAGTGGATAAGGTGTGCGTACACTCTACCCTCTCCAGACCCTACTTGTAGGATTCCACCGTGTATGTTGTTGTTGGTGTTGTTATGATATCTGTCAATACATATGTTGTAATTAATTAATTTGTACAACTACTACTACTACTACCTTATGCCTTTTTTTTTAATTTTGTTCTGCTCTAAGTGAAAATTAATGACCTTGATTGCTTGAAAGGTTTCCTTCAATATCATTGCATTTTGTTGCCCTTGTACCTAATAAACTTGTGCTTTGCTCCATGGCAGCCGGATGTTGATATGGTGACTCGATTTCTTATAGTATTTTTACCAGTTTTTTCTATCATTTACTCAATAAATAACGAGTCTGTCCTTAATCTGTAGATACATGCTAAACAATCTTAATCTTGTTCATCTAGTCATGACATGCAGGAAATTTTACATGTTCATATGTCGTACTAGCATGGTACCCGATCCAACTACTTACACAATAGCTCATTCGTAAGCTCACATCGGGCTAAATATACTCATTACCAAAATAGTTAGTATATGCTTATCTTAATATGCTAGCCTTTCATGTCATGTCATCTTTTCCGTAACACATTAAGTATAGCAATCACAAGTTCACAAATTTATATCATCAATCAAATAGACAGTTCAACAGTTCGCATGATCATTCATACAAACAATTATTAATTTAACCATGAACGAACACAATTTTGTTTGAAGATCAATCAACATGCTATACAACTGATATACATATTAGAAATTAAACAAAGTCTAACTCTAAATAAACCTTATGTCATTGTTATCTCCCTCGCCTTAAGCATTCTCTTCGCATCACCGAATTAAGGAATATATTTAAAATTGTTGAACTAATCATTATCTTAGGATTAACTGTCTTCTTACTTATTTCAAAATCCATTTATTAGAATGACATTTACATTCTCATTAACAGTTCATCCTTATTGTCTACTTATCAAATTATAAAATCGCTACAAAACAATATTGTTACTTTTCCTTAATAATAGCTAAAATAACTTTTTCTTTACCCTAACAATAATTAGTACAACATTACTGTGAATCACATGCAGAGACAAAGACAGACTTAGGGGTGTACATAGATCGAATTGATTTGAATTTTTTAAATATCAAATCAAATTATTTATATCAGGTTTTTTAATATACAAATCAAACTAAACCAATAAAACTCAAATTTTTCAACCTCGGGTTATTTTGATTTTTTCGGGTTTCTCGGATTTTTTGGATTTTTTCGAACTTCTCAATATTTGGGACTTTTTCCAAAATCTCGCATTTTCGAATTTTTTTAAAAATTTTGTGATAAAGTATTTATAAAAATATATAATTAAAATTCAATTATTTCTTTAGTCTTACCAAAATACACAAATCTACGATTTCTTTTAAGAAAAACACAAAATAGGATATTAGTGAAACCATAAAAATATTCAAAAAAAATAAAATAATGAGATCACATAAAATAAATAGTGCAAATAAATAAGTCATAATGAACATGATCCTAATTTTAAATTATTAAATCATGCTAAAATAAGTGTGATAAGTACTTATTAAGTATATGAGTAAATATAAAGAAAAATTAAAATTAGGTTATGTATTTTAATTATCTAATCCAATGTAAAACTAAAGAACAAATATTCATTATTATTATCACTCTTAGTGTTGGATTATTATTATTATTATTATTATTATTATTATTATTATTATTATTATTATTATTATTATTATTATTATTATTAT
>JAOTQJ010000011.1:7121317-7135870 GCA_025642045.1 Solanum sejunctum | reverse complement strand
TGTTATGTTTTAACGTTGGGGGTTTGCATTGGGCGTTGGAGTGATGTATTATAGTTCTTGGAGTATATAGGAAGGCTGGAATATGGTAGATGTGTACCTATATGTATGCTGCCTTATTTTATAAAAGTGTGCCATAATAGCGTTTTGTGGTGTTTTTGATGTTATGATGGCATTGGAGAGGGATTATTAATATTGTAGGTTGTTGTTGTTGTTGATTATTTGAGCCGAGTTGAACTCTCAGGGCGGTGTATTTTAAGGGGAGATGCTGCTGAAATTTTTATAAAATTTGGAACAAAAAATTAGGATTTAAGACCTGATATGGTTGTTAATCGTTGCCATTATTGTAATTTGTATAGACGTTGGACATCCGGAAGCATAAATTGGATTGGTATTGTAATTTGTATACACTCATTTTCTGTATTTTGCATTTATGTATACTCGCGGGTATGACGGGGCTCTGTCCCGTCCTATGATTCAGTTCGTATGTGTAGAGGTCTGTGAATACATGTGGGTATGGGATATTGCATATGGTATGACTACGTTTGTATGATACATTTGTTGGTCGGTTCTACCGCAGCGGTGACCTTGTCGGCCCGCATATATATGTGTATTGATGTTTGATGTATGTTGGGATTGTTGTTTGCAGGTTTGGTTAGTCAGTAAAACAGAAGAAACCCTGCCGAAATTTCGATAGATTCCTTAGCTATTATAGTTGAAAATCCAATTTAGTATTTGTTTGGGTGCCCAATCGGCACTAATCACAGTCCCTGAGTTGGGTCGTGACATGGCCGATTAAAAATATTCATGTCCAGAAGATGCATGTTTGAGATGAGGATGCTGAGATGGATGTGCGGTCACATCAGCAGTGACAAGGTTAGGAATGAGGCAATTCGAGAGACTCTGGAGGTGGCCCCGATGGGTGAAAAGATGAGAGAAGCGAGACTGCGATGGTTCGAACATATGCAGAGAATGAGTATCGATGCTCCTATTAGGAGATATGAGAGGTTGGTTGTGGGAGCTACTTGGAGGGGTAGAGGTAGACTGAAGAAGTACTGGGGGAAGGTGATTAGACATAACATGGCGGAACTCGACCTCACTGAGGACATGACCTTAGATAGAAAGGAGTGGAGATCGCGAATTAGAGTAGCAAAAGCTAAGTTCTTCTTCTTCCTATTCTTCTCCTTCGTCTTCTTTTTCTTCTTCTTATTAGCATTTGTATTATTTTTACTATTATTGTTCCTTTTCTTTGCATTATCTGGTGTATATGTGTTAGTTTTATCATTGTATGTGTTAGTTTTATCATTGTTACTTACTGTCATATGCTATTCATTGTTAGTCGTACCCGTTGTTTACTTACCTTACATTTTATTTTGTCATATCTAGTCTTTCTGCTTATGGATTTTGAGCTGAGGGTTTTAGGAAACAACCTCTCTACTTCTATGAGGTAGCGGTAAGGTCTGCGTACAATTTACCCTCTCCAGACCCCACTTGTGGGATATCACCGGGTATGTTGTTGTTGTTATTGTTTAATGATATTTCTAGAATTAAGCTGCGTGTAAGTATTTTTTAAAAAAAATTTTAGAATAAAAATTTGGAATGAGAAAATCAATAGATATTTTAAATTGCTATTAATCATTTGGCCTTAAATTATAAGCATAATTATGAATACGCTATTGGTCGTCCATGGATTGACTTTTCTCTCTCTATATATATATGTCGGATTGATTTAGTCTCTAGTTGATTTTTTAAAGTTAAAATCAAACCAAATTAAATATAGTTAGATTTTTTTTTCAATACCAAACTAAATCAAACTAAACCATTAGTCGAATTTTTTTCTCTCGGGTTGACTTGATTTGCGGTTTAGTCCGATTTTTGGTTTAATTTTGTTCAGCCGTGGACAAAGTACATACAAATTCACTCTATCAATTTTCAAGTTTTTTCAATCTTTTACAATCCTACATACTTCTCAAGCTTCTAGGATTAAGTTATACAAGAAGAACATGCAGCACCAACAATATTGAGCTTTATCGTTAAAGTAAAGCCCCAATTTTTTATGTTTATAGGCCAAACATGTCATTCTTCTCAATTTTGGAACATAAAACATATCATTAATCAAGGTTAAGGAGAAAGTAAATCATATCCTACCTCGAAGTTAAGCTGCTCCTCAATCCTTATGAAGTTGTATGGCTTGGCAAAGGAAGATTTAAAGTTGATTTGCAAGGATCATCTCCTCTTTTCTCTCTTTTAAGCTCTTCTCTTTCAAATATAACCAAGGACATCCCTAAGAGGAGCACTCACAAAAATAGAAAAATACTAAAAATTAAGTAAAACAACTTTTTTATTTCACAGGACTTTATTATGACGAGACTCTTTTTGACTTGAAAAGTCAATAAAAAAGTCAATATTTTTGAAAATTTTAGATTATTTGATTTTATCGCAACTTTTTAAATAACAGCAAAATGGATCATTGAACAACTCCTTGGAACACTATCTTAAGTTGTTGAGCTTATATACAACCTCATTTGCTCAAGTTTAGATAGATTTGTTGACATCGAATTAGTCATGCACTGAGAGAAAACAAAAAGAGGAGAAAGAAATAAGGAGGAGAGATTCTGTAATTATTTTAAAATATAAAGAGATTTAGAGTCTATTTTTTATCTTTGATTTATAAGTAATTAAGTATTTATGTATATATTTTTTAAATTATTCAAACACTAAAAAATATTTTAATTTAAATATTTAAAATAAATTAATCCAAATGGACTCTTAATAGATATGATTAAAAGTATTTACTCTCTCCGTTCATCTCTACTTATCTCCTATTGACTTGACATAAAAATTAAGAAATAGTAAATGATGAATTAATTTTATCAAATTACTCTTTAAATATAATAAATATAATATCTTAAAAAATATAATATAAAAATAACTAAAAATAAATTAAGAACTAAGTGTAAAATTATTTAAATTAAATAAATATTCACAATAACAGTATCTTAAAAAAATATAATATGAAAATAATTAAAAATAAATTAAAAATTAAATATAAAATTATTTAAATTGAATAGACGTTGTTTATAATTAGGTAGTTTCCATTATTTATGTATGGGTTCGTAAGAATAAGCGGAAGAAAGAATGTATAAATTAGTAAAGGAGCAGAGCATGGAAATATCCTCCCTATTGTCTTCTATTCTATTCGAGTAATGCCCCACAACTAGAGAAGAAGAACTTCAAAACCCTAGATCTTTTTATGGCTCTGGAAGAATCTTCAGAATCTCATACTTCACCCTCTGCATCTCTCACTATCAATCTCGACCGTCCATTGGAATCCTCTTCTAATACAAGCAAGCTTAACGCTCAGGCTCCTGCTTTCGTTCCTAGAACCTCTCCTGCCACACGTACTGCTTCCCTTCATCAGATCACAACTCAGTTCCTTTATGCTCCTCAATTGCCACTTCAGTCTCCTCCATCGCCTTACTATGCTCGACGATTTGTTGATCAAGAGGTTGCTGCTGCTGATGCCGATAATTCAACTGAGAATGGAGGGTTAACTGAAGAAGCTGCTCAAAAGATCGTTAATCAGGTATTCAAAAGTGCTGTGTTGTTCAGACTTGGTTTATATGGTTTGTAAAAGGTCCTGAAAGCTGCATACTGAATTTGTTGTTCCATCGTTAAAAGGTATTAGCAGGCCAGTAGTGAATTTAGATACTATTACTCTTAATTTTCTACGAGGACAAAACAATCATAAACATGTTATATTTTTAATTTGGATTATTTAGGACCTTCTGACATTATTGATATTGGGTTAAATATTAGAATTTCATTTTTTTTCCTTTAATCAAAACCTTAGCTCCATGATCAATTTCAATAAACTTGGGAATAAAATAAAAGATCCTAAATCCTGAATTAAATTTCAATAAACTTGGGAATCAAATAAAAGATCCTAAGTCCTGAATTAATCTGCACATAAGGTATCACTAAGAATGGAGAGTTAAAAGCTTACTTTACCCATAAAACAAAATTAATTTAATTAAATCGGAACAGACATTCAATCACATCTAGACTATTAACATTGTTTTTTTCACTGTTGATAAATTCTATTGACTGAAAATTGGAGATGGCATTGCCAGATAAACTTAAAGAAGTTTCAAACAAACAATCCTATTCGCTTTTTACAAATCCAGCTCTTGATCTATAGAAAGATGCACGTGTTTCTTTATTTATGTTGATCTCAGATAGATCTTAGGGATTAGTTACTCTTCTATGTCTTGAGTTATTACCCCACGTTACAACAGTTTTCACATGTTTCTCAATAGATTTACTCCTGATCTGCTATGGAAATTTACTCAAGCACCTTTGTTTCCCCAAGTCAATTCGTTTCCTTCGAACTTTATACTTCACAAAGAGGTACACAAGCTACTTGAAGCTTACAATGCCAACTCATAAAATCAAAATAAAGAGAGAACTAATGTTCCTACTTTAATTAATTCTCATTGTTTACTAAGAAAAAAAATATTTTTTGGATGTATGCCATTACTTGGATAGAAATCCACCACAAAAATCATAAACATAACCATCAGTTTTCACAAACCAAAAGATAGAAGATTCTAGAAAGCATATATATAATGATGCAGACCTTTACCATTTCTAGACATATGGAAGTTGTTTTGACAACCTGCAGAATATATTAGTACAAACAATTTGTAGCTATCATCAAAATGTTCTTAAAATTAGTTATAATGTCTACAACAATGACAACAACATACTAAGTAAAATTTCACAAGTGAGGTTTGGAGAGGGTAGAATGTATGCAATCTTTACCGCTACCTCATTCAGTGTTTTGTGCTTGCTTCAACCAAGCGAGAAGCGTGAAGCAAAGCCCACGCCTGTTTCAAATAAATTGCTATATAGTTCAAAGATGAAAAAAATAAAATATGCATAGATAAATAACCTAGAATTCAATCGAAGTAATATTAGCGATTCTTAGATTAAAAAGTAAATAATAGATACTAGAACTAGATAGTCAATAATCCTCATAAGTCATAACAGAGACAGATGTCACTGAACAACGAAAAAGGGAAAAAATTACAGACAAAACAGAACAGTGAAAATAAAAATAGAGACAAATCACAGAACATTGAAGTGCAGAGTAGATGATATTGTAATTCAGGAAAAAAAAAAGAGCATAGAGAAAGATATAGATATCAGGAAAAAATTAGAGAATAGTGCAGTGTAGTAGTTAGTAGAAGGGAAGCTTAAATAAGGAAAAAAAAAGAAGAAATAGAGTAACACAACCTACAACAAATTGAAAAACGAAAATCGCATCAGGGTTGTAGCGGAGAAACAAGAAAAGAAGAAAAACTTATCTTGAGTCACAACAATTGCACAATGGAGGGAAATGTTTAGAAAAACTTATCATAAGTCGTTTCACAATCGCATCGCTCCAAGGCATTGTAGTGGCAAGTTGTCACTTGGCTTCACTTTGCTTCGTGCTTAAAGAGAGCGCTTCGTTGGCTTTCAGGGAGGAAGAGAGGCTGTTTCCAAAAGACCCTTGACTCAAGTACAAAAAATTCAAGTATACATAATAAGGAGATAGTGAAGAGAATATGACAAATAACAAGGTAACCGTGCAAAGTCTACTAAAGGAGCCGAAAACAACACTAAAGTGATTTGATAATCATACAAAGTAAATGATATCCTAGACTAGATTATTGAAAAGAATAATACACAATGATAAAAATAAAAACAAGAATTGCAATAATACAACTATTACCATAGCAAACACCACTTTCGCTGCTTGAAAATTTATTCTCATCAAATCCAAACAATAGATCATGAATATAAGATAGATAGATGCTAAAATATAGAATAATCAATTGTCGAATATGATACAGTTGTGTATTTAAGACATTTGAGGCCCCCCCCTCTTATTAAAAATAATTTGCTGACCATCTTGTATGATTGATAAATGTTGGTTACAATAATTTGTTTGTTTAAGCCTTAACAGCATCTCCAAATGAACTAATTTTCTTCATACCATGATTTTTTCCAAGTCATGTCATTTCTAGTTTTCTTCATTTATTTTGTTGATTTTCTTCTTCTCACAGGAAGCAACACTAAATAGTAAATAGTGAATACCTTATAACTGTTGAGAAGTTACAAAAACCATTGAATTTGTAACTGTATAGAGATTTAATGAGGTAACTTTTGATTTTTTATTTTTGAAATTAAAACTTTGTAACTTTTGGACTTTTCAAATCAGGTCTTCTCAAATTACAATATATAACTGTGAAAGAGTTGGAAAAATGAAAATAAGAAGCAAAAGAAGGAGATAAAAGGAAAAGATAAAATCGGATTCCTACCTTATGAGAAGTACCACATGACTCTATTGCCCTCCTTTATATTACTAGTCTCGGTGCACATTACGTGTGTAGCCCCACAGTATTAAAAAGTGTGTGTGAGTTATAAATGAGTGATGCATGTTAATCCTATTTAGTTAAGTCAATAAAGGAAGAAACATACCCCCCAAATCATCCGATGCCTATTATAATTTCATATACATGGATTATGTATTTATTTTAGAAGTCCTGGCATAGTGGCACAATATGTTGACATGTATTCACATTATTGCCAATAGAATTTATATCCATCTATCACCTTTAGGGTTCTTTGAGGAAACAGGTGGAACGATCAGTTTGAATGTCGCAAACTTTCACATTTTCAAATTTTATAAAGATTGAAGCATGTGCTCTGTGCATAGACAAGTATTACTGTCAATTGATAATTTATACAAGTCGGCAATTGCGTACGAGGTTGAAAGGAAAAAAATTAGAGAATAAAGTGATGCAGTACAAGTAGTTAAAGAGATGACAAATATTTGATACTGATAGATAAGAATCTTATACTTATGTTTTGCTGTATAGTTTATGACATGACATGTAATCAAAACAAAGACTTTTTCCTGAACGTTTATCTAAAATTTTAAAATGATACAGTTCTTACTAATTTCTATCTTTGAGTTGATTTTAATAATCAAATTCTCAATTAAGAATGAGACGTAGTAATTGATTAATTATAAGCCACTGTAAATTTATTTTCACATTCTAAAAATTACTTGTTTACTTAGGCTTATTCTAACCCAAAGAAAATACATAAGTTGTGTAAAAGTCCAAAGCATTCATGTATATTCAGGGTATTTGAAAAAAATGGAACTGTTAAGTGATTTTTTTGTAATTGTAATTTACTCCAAATGAAGAACATTACCTCATTGGAATTATCTTATTTCAATGAGCACATACCAGTTTGGCTTAAATAAAATTATAGAGGGTTTATATACTTTCCTTGTATAAGGAGAAGTATCAGTCAAACTTAAAATTGAAATGAATATTTAATTAATTATTGATCAAATGGCTGCCCATTCTTCCATGAATTTTATTTATTTCACGTGTTATAAACAATTAAAAACACACTATAAAGTATCAACATATTTTCCTGGTCTAGTTAGTCGGCGTTACAAAATACTCTAGAAGGAACTTGTGGGACGATCCAAGTAGAAACATAGTCTACATGGTGGAAAATGGGAATAAGATCCTATTCTGGAAGGACAATTTGGAATGGATATGAGACACTGATGGTCGTATTTCCTGGCCTATTTTCTTTGTGCACCAATCTGGAAGAAATAGTGGTTGAGGTATGGTCTACTCATGGATGGAATATTGTGTTCAAAAGGCATTTAAATGACTGGGAGATTGTGAGAGTGGCTGAACTACTACAAGTTCTGAATGGGTTCAACGAGTTATCAGCAAAAAAGATTCTATCAAATGAAAACACTCTAGAGACGGAAGCCTTTCTATTAACAAGCTATATATTAAGGAGGTGAAGGAGAATCTAAGTTGTAAACTTGGCCCCTGGAAGCAGATTTGGAGGAACAAGGTGCCAACCAAGATACAATGTTTCTGTTTCTCTTGGTTGGTTTCCAGAAGAGCATGCTCCGCATGTGAGAGATTGAAAAGGAAAGGTTTCCATATCACCTCTTGGTGCTCTCTCTGTAATGAGGCTGACGAAACTAACAACCATTTGTTCCTCCATTACTGAGTGACAACACATTTGTAGAATCTTTTTTTGGGACTAACACACAGAATGAATTATGCCTGAGCATACAGCAGATCCACCTAGTTGTTGAATCAGTAGGGGGGGGGGGGAATGTTTGGTGGTCTGTCTGGAAAGAAAGAAATAGCAGATGCTTTCGATACCAGGCTAATTCAATTGAGAAAGTGAGGTGGAATTGCTTGACTGCTTTTTATTTTGTGTAAAGAAGAAGGGATTGAAGAAGCTGCACATATTTTATATTTTATAGGTTCTATGTAATCCATTAGCCTTTTGTCTGTTTTTTTTCTCTTGTTGGAACCAATTTTTGGAGGTCTCCGGCATAACCTTAATGCTGAGGAATACAACATTACCTTTCTCAAGAAAAGTTGTGGTGCTATATGATTACTAACCGGCCATGTACATCCTTTTGTTTTCAGTTTGTGGGAATTGCTTCCCAATTTAGATTTATCTTAAGCAGGGGCGGGACCCATATGTATCCGTATAGAAAATATAAAAAAATGCTATGAATATAAGGTTAAGCACTCACTGAACAAGAAGTTCTGTGGGTGCAGTGGTTCTCCATGCCTTCTTAAGGTTCAGGATGAGTTGCTAGACCCGGGTTCGAATTCCATTGGCAACAAATTTTTTTCCTTTGAGCACCCACAGTCCAGGAATCCTGGATCCGCCACTGATCTCAAGCCAACATTATGCAAAATAAAAATATAAAAGGGTGGACCTATTATCCCGGAGTTTTGAAGTCTTTTGTTGGTCCGAAGGGTTTCCCCAGACGGATATCTCAGTATAAAAAAGAGTCTCTAAATGTTCTACTGGCAAGAATCTCTAACAGGGTTAAAAGACACTTAGAAAGCATAGACATAATAAGCATATTAGCGTGACTAAGATATATTCCTAACTAATTGGTATTGGCTACATAAACGTTTCTTCTATTGTGCCCTATCTAACACTAATTATGCATTGAATTCGGAGCTATTTGATGGAACTAAATACTAGGTCTCTAATTTCACTGCATCACAAACTATACTTCTGTCATATTTGCTGATATAAAAGGAAGTTGTTATGTCTAACTATAAGTGTCCACTGGAAAGAACAAAAACATGTCTTTATGAGTTGTCTTGTAGAAGTTTTACTTGAAGCTTTTTGGATTTGTTAGGGTAAGCCATTTGAACATTATAAAAAAATGTTGTGAAATTTTTATATCGTTTCAAGTGCTTGTGAAAAGCTTGATCAGACGTGTGAGGAAGGAACCGACGATATATTGGAATATGCACTTGCAGCTATTCAAATTTGTTTGGGATAAGCTGCAGGAAGCTTGAAATAATGTCGTGAAAGAAGTACTTGTAAAGTTCTATAAGCTATGAAGTCCTCCTTTCTTTGTTAACGCAGCTAATTCAGGTGTATTCTTATTCTCCATAGGTGGAGTTCTATTTCAGCGATCTAAATTTGGCAACGACTGAAAATTTGATAAGGCATATGATCAAGGATCCTGAGGGGTATGGTGAGTGTTCTTATTCCTAATCATGTTTTTGATTGATAATTTGAAGTTATAATTTTTTTCATGTCTTGCTTGTTTATACTTTCTTCTTTGCTATAGTACCGATATCAGTGGTTGCATCATTCAAGAAGATTAAAGCTCTAATAGGTAGTCATGCCCAGCTTGCCGACGTTCTGCGCAGCTCAATAAATCTTGTGAGTTATCTCTCCCTCCACCCTTGAAAAAGAATTACTCTTTGTGCTTCCCCTGTGCAAACCTTGCAACCATTTCCATCTTGCAAATGTTTTCTTTTTGATATTTTGTTATTTGACTTTTCTGCTTCTAGGTTGTTAGTGAAGATGGAAAGAAAGTTAAAAGGCAAAATCCTCTGACTGAAGCTGCCTTAGAAGAGTTGCAAGTATGTTTAATTCCTATTGCAATAGTGGTTTACAACAAGAACAATTTATGACTGCGTGAAGCAGTTCATTTTTCCATCTACTTGTACATCTTTTCAGTTTGTAGGCTTTGTTCTTTTAAGAGTCTGGTTATCATTTGATCCATTGCATATTCATTGTTAGTCTCGCATAGTGGTTGCTGAGAATTTGCCTGAAGACCACTGCCACCAGAACCTCATGAAGATTTTTTCAGCAGTTGGAAGGTACACTGGTTTGCTCTAGTTGTATACTGAATAGTCTGAGAAATCTGCTAACAAATTATATCCAGCCTTTTTAAGACTCTGCATAATGAATTGTGTCAGGGTAAAAATGATACGCACCTGCCACCCTCAACCTTCAAATGGTGGGACTTCTTCAGCATCTAGATCAGCAAAATCAGACAGCACATTGTATAGTAATAAGGTAAACATCAGACAATTTGATATATGAATAACTAAATTATGCACAAGTAGGCCATTTTGAAATGGCTGTCAGAATTAAGAGTAAGAAATGATGGTAATGAGCTGTTGAAGTTTTGACTTGGGAGCTAAATTTGGATAATGTATGCTGCTAATGCGAAGTTACTTAAGTAGCAAGTGGAAAATCTGCTACCGCTACTCAAAAAATAGCTCTTCAGAAGAAACACCATTTTCTGTCTATATTGGTATTTTGTAATGCAGTTGTTACAAGATCTGAATTATATAGCTCAATGCAGTTGCACGTATTTGTGGAGTATGACACTGTTGAATTGGCCGAGAAGGCGGTAAGAGATTTCTGGTGTGTTTTCTCAGTTACACCTTGATTATCACTATCTCTGAAATCGTTCCACTTTGAAACCTGATTTTACAGGTTCTTGAGCTAAATGATGTGGATAACTGGCGAAATGGTCTAAAAGTCCATCTGCTGCTTAGACGTGCAGTAAGTACTGATTATTCTGTTCCCCATTGATAAAAGTTTAAACCATATCCTAAAAGCGGCCTAGTTTCTAACTTGTCATTTAGCAAAAAGAACAAATATTAATGAATAATCAGACTAGCTTTAGCTTTTATATTAAAAATACTGGTATATGAATGAGCATTCTCATGATATTCTTGGCATTCAGGCTGTGCTTGTCCATTGTTTGAATTCTAATTAAGTTTCAGCCCCCCAAAAATCTTGAGTTATAGGGCTTGACTACATTCTGATAAGGTTACAGGGCTAGGACTCCTCGCTTTTCATGAGGATACAAGATTTTGTTTCTGATAGACGCATTTAGGATAACTGAAGATTTCCATGAATCAGGAAAAGATAGAACGTCTAGTTCCACTTGTAGGCAGGTTGAAAGAGAGTTTTTCCTTTAGCATACGAGTGTGCTGGTATTCTGTAATTTTGATCTGCTAGGTGCTTACGCATTATGATTGAATTGTACAGGCCAAGTCTGGTCAAGCCCGAGTAAAGAAGTTTGGTCATGAAAGTGATCTGAACTTCAAAGAAGATGATGATCTTGCATTAGAACTCAATGAGAAACATGATGGAGACTCTTCTCACCATGTTGACGTGCAGTCCAACGACATTGCAGTAAGTGATGTTGCCATTTTTTCAATTAACAAGAGGAGATTTTTTTTTCAAGGAAAACTGCACCATATAAATTCTACTGCCGTCTTCCAAAAGATACCCCACCTTTTTGATACCACACTTCTTTTGGGATGTAATCTTCAGTTTATTTCATTGTGGCTTCATTTAAATGTCCCTTGAATAGGAGGAACATGGCCGCGTTGGGAAGAAGAAAGGGAACAATCGTGGTCGGAGTAAGGCACAGGGACCAGGACCAGGACAGACGAGGGGTCGGGGACGTGAAACTCCCCAGTTTCGACAAAGCAATCGTGGAGGGCGTACTGGGTGTTCCGCAACGAAAGTGAATACTGGAAGTAGCGTGGCTAGTGCCCCCTCGAGTACTGGTGGTGGTAGTGTTGCAGGCCAGTCTGCAGTAGTTTCTGACCAGTCAGCTGGCAAGCAATCTTCTGTGCCTCGCATGCCAGATGGCACTAAGGGATTTTCCATGGGTCGAGGAAAACCAATTGCTCTTAGAACTGAGGGATGATGTTTTAGTTTTGTAAAAATGGTCTCCGTTCATGCAAAGCATTTCCCAAGTATAGAGGGGGCAATGTTTCTTCTTTCTTTGCGGTATTGATGGCAGGGTTTTGGAGACTGCCATTGATCTGGTGAAGACGATATTAATTTAGCAGCAAAAGTCAAGACTCAAGAAGTTATCTGTTGTTTGTTGTTAGAACAAAACATGTGCTGTGATTTAGTTTTGGAACACTGAACCTGAGATTAATAACATAAAGCAATACAAAATTGGTAAAAGATTTTCTCGAGTGTTTGTCTAACATGATGAAGGTTGGATGATATAATGTGAATAAACGAATTTAAGAGCTTTGATATAAATATTTTTTTGTTTTTAGCTAAAATGGTTTGTAATCCTTAAAAGATAATGGAACGGAAAGTGGATGTATGCCCCTTCCAGGAAGCCCTCGGGTCGACGTGGTAAATGAATGAATTTGATTGGATTTGAATGAGTTAAATATGGATTGAGTTAAAATGGATTGAATCACAAGTTAATCATATAAAATATGAGTAAATATGAATTTGGTCAAATATGGTTTAGATAAGAATGATTCTAATTTACTTTATTCTCTTGAAGCTAAAAAAATATTAAATCAAAGTTAAATTGTTAATGTTCAATTTCAATCATCTGAATTCTCCTCTCAAATAATTATTTTTGAAAAAAATTATTTTTTAAATAGAAATTTGGTTCTTTGGCGTAATGAAGTTTTTAGACCCCTACACCGAAGAACTGAACTTTGAAAAAAGAACACATACACCAAATCGATAAATTAAATTAATTTGATTTGGTTCGATTTTTCGGTATTTATGCCTCATTCAATAAAAAATAAAAAAAGATTAATTATTTTTGCCCCCTACCCCACTGACATCGAACCGAAAAATTGAATTAGTTTGGTTTGGTTCGGTTCAATTTTTCGATTTCCCAATATTTATGTTCGCCCCAATAAAAAATTAAAAAAAATACTTTTTTTTTGCTAACCCACTTCACCCCGACATCGAATTAAAAAATCGAATTAGTTTGGTTTTGTTTAATTTTTTGATTTTTCGATATTTGGACCAAATTTTTTTTAGTATGGTTCGATTTTTTAATTTTTCGATATTTATGCCTGTCCCAATAAAAAAAGTTAATTTTTTTGCCCGCACTCCATCCTGACACCGAATTGAAAAATCGAATTAGTTTGGTTTGGTTCGATTTTTTGATATTCTGGTATTTATGCCCGTCCCAATTAAAAAAAATTATTTTTTTTTGCCCCTCACCCCATCCCACACCGAATCGAAAAATCGAATTAGTTTGATTTGGTTTGATTTTTTAATTTTCTGGTATGTATGTCCGTCCCAATAAAAAATTAAAAAAATTAATTCCCCCCACCCCGAAATCAAACCGAAAATTAGAATTAATTTGATTTAGTTTGATTTTTTGATTATTCGGTACTTCTGCCCGCCCCAATAAAAAATAAAAAAAAAAGTTAATTCTTTTCGCCCCCCACCTCACCCCGAGACCGAACCAAAAAATCGCATCAGTTTGGTTTGGTTTGATTTTTTGGTATTTATATTCACCCCAATAAAAAATTTTTAAAAAACTTTTTTTGCCCCCCTCGCACCCCGACATCGAATTTGGTTAGGTTCGATTTTTATTTTTCGGTATTTGTTCTACCTTAATAAAAAAAAATTAAGTTTTTTTTTTGCCCTCAACACCAAATCGAAAAACCTAATTAATTTGGTTTAGTTCGATTTTTTTGAGTTTTCAATATTTATGCCCTTCCCAATAAAAAATAAAAAAATATTTTGATTTTATTTAGACTACTTGCTTTTTACAAATCATTTGTTGCTATCAATTTGGAAATTGAGTATATGTACAACATTTTGTAAGCATCCCCCAAATGACATGCCTAATGTGTGAGTATTGCTTATTAACTTTTATTATTAAATTGCGTATAAATTGAGACTAAAGATTATATAGTCATCAGTATAAAAAGTGTATATTTACTGTATTAACAACAACAACATACCCAGTAAAATCTCACAAGTAGGGTCTGGGGAGGGTAGAATGTACGCAGACCTTACCACTACCATAGAGATAGAGAGGCTGTTTCCTAGGAACCTTCATCTCAAAGCCCGTAAGCAGAAATAACTAGATATGACAGAAAGGAAAGAAAGGGGACAAAAAGAGCAACTAATAAGATAAAACTAACACATAAAACACAGATAATGTGAACACATGATAAAAGGAAAGAAACAAATGCCTAAATATACCATCAACCTGCTACTCTAATTTGCAACCTCTACTTCTTTCTATCTAAGATCATGTCCTCAGTGAGATCAAGTTCAGTCATATCTCGTCTGATCACCTCCCCCAAGTGCTTTTTCGGTCTACCTCTACCCCTCCTATTATCTCCCAGAACCAACCTCTCGCACCTCTGAACAGGAGCATCG
>JAOTQJ010000011.1:7093866-7121217 GCA_025642045.1 Solanum sejunctum | reverse complement strand
TATGCCTTCTCGAGATCAATGAACACCATATGAAGGTCCTTCTTTCTTTCCCTATATTTCTCCACTAACCTCTGGACGAGATGAATCGCTTCAGTAGTCGACCGCCCTGTCATGAATCCAAACTGGTTCTCTGAGAAAGATACCACGCTTTTCACCCTCATCTCCACAACTCTCTCCCAAACCTTCATAGTGTGGCTTAACAACTTAATACCCCTGTAACTATTATAGTTTTGAATATCTCTCTTATTCTTTTACAGTGGAATCATTGTACTCCTCCTCCATTCATCAGGTATCTTGGCAGTCTTCATAATAGCATTGAACAGTCTAGTCAACCACTCAATAACCTCCTTGACCATATTATTTCAGAAGTCTACCGGAATCTTATTAGGCCCGATCGCCCTCCCCCTCTTCATCCTACTAATAGCCCGTCTTACCTCCTCAACACTGAACTCCTCGCAATACTCAAAATCACGATGGTTTTCGGAGTGTTCCAACTCACCCAGCTCAATATCTCTATCTTCTTTATCATTTAAGAGTTTATGAAAGTAAGCTTGCCACCTAAATTTAATGGAAGTGTCATCCACCAACACCTCGCCCTCCTCATCCTTGATGCATTTTACTTGGTCCAAGTCACGGCTTTCCTTTCTTTTACTTTAGCGATCCTATACAATCTCTTATCCCCTCCTTTATTACTTATCTTCTCATAAAGGCGTTCAAACGTTGCTGACTTAACATTCGTCATTGCCAACTTCACTTCTGACTTGGCCGTCTTATACATTACCTTAAGCTTTTGCTTTTCCTCTTCATCCCTACACTCAAACCACTCAGTGTAGGTGACCTTCTTATCTTTCACTTTACCCTGGACTTCATCATTCCACCACTAATGGCCTTGACGTCCACCAAAGATCCCTTACCTCGTTAGCTACCTTTCTTATGTAACCAGCAGTCGTGTCTCATATACTGTTTACATTACCTTCATTACTCCACGCCTCTAAGTTTCTCAATTTATCTTCCATCTCGACTGAAAGGGCAGGAGTAAGGCCTCCCCATCGAATCCTAGGTTGGGCATACCTAACTTTCTTCTTCTTATCTTTCTTGATCTCTACATCCATCACTGAAAGTCTATGTTGAGTGCAAACATTCTCACTCGGGATAACTTTGCAATTCTTACATAAGCTTCTATCGCCCTTTCGGAGAAGTAGGTAGTCTATCTGGGTCTTAGCTACCATACTACAGAAGGTAATCAAATGGTTTTTCCTCTTTGAGAAACACGAGTTGGCAATCACTAATACAAAGGCTTTGGCAAAATCCAAGAGAGACGTCCCACTACCATTCCTCTCCTCAAAATTAAAGCCTCCATGGACACCTTCAAACCTGCTAGTAGTCGCCCCAATATGCCCATTAAAGTCACCCCCAATGAAAACTTTTTCTGTCTCCGGTATGCCTCGCACAATCTCATCCAGATCCTCCCAAAAGAGTCTTTTGACTTCCTCATCTAGGCCTACTTGGGGCGCATAAGCACTAACTACGTTCACCACGTGTCTACCAATCACGAGTTTGATAAACATCATCATATCATTAACCCTTCTAACTTCAACCACATACTCCCTCAGGTCCTCGTCTTCTAAGATACCCACACCATTTCTATTCCTAGAGCCACCCGAATACCACAACTTAAACCCACCCACATCCCAAGCCTTGGTGCCTACCCACCCGGTCTCCTGGACACACACTATATAAATATGTCTTCGCTTAAGACACTTCACTAGCTCTACGGATTTCCCTGTAAGAGATCCTATATTTCATGATCCGACCCTTAACTTGGATAACACCGTGTCTCCCTTACCACCCCAAGCCCTAACCGCTGACCCCGACCGATGACATGCCCTAGTCCACCATGAGTTCTAGACGCCAGTAACTAAGAACTAAAAGCACTTTAAGCTACACAGATAAACTACCAATCAACACGTGTACAACAATATACCGTCACAATATATAGCAATATACAACAATATATAACAATATACAACAATATACAACCACAATTTATACCAATATACAACACTATACACACTATACAACAGCAGTACAGAAACAGAAAGTGCAAAAATAGATGCAGAAGAATAAACTACCCACGAACAAAAAAGATCAGATTCAAACAAGACCCAATAACAATCTTGCAATCAAACCCCAATAACAACTCCAAATCGAAAGGGAAAGATAGTTCAGATGAATTTCTACTAATTTTATAAGTAGAGTGAAGTTGAGAGAAACAGAAGCAAATATTGAAATTCTATCTAATCAGTGCAAAAATAAACAGGAATTTTCTTTTCTTGTTCAAATAGATATGTAGGTGAAAAAGCAAGATATGTCAATGAAAAAGCAAGAATTTCAATTGCAAGAATTATACAATATTCAATAATCAATAGTATACTCAACACTCAAAACAAGATCAGTATACAGTCCAAGTTTATTACAGTCAAAAAAGTAGTGAACAGAGAACAGAGAAGATTTTGGAGGATATCACCTGGAAGCCGCCGGAGAATATGACTGGAACTTTCGCCTAAAACTGTTTCTCGCCTGAAACTCACACTGGGAGTTGTCCGAAATTCTGACTGGAACTCGCCGGAAAACTCTGATGATCGCCGGGATTTCTTCTGAAAGATTCTGACTAGAAACTAAAATTGAACATCGTTGAATTATTTTGACGTTGCCGGAATCCTGCTGAATCAACTTCGCTGAAAAATCTTGGGTCTTCTTGTTGTTCTAATGAAAACAGCCAAAAGAGATATCAATAGATAAAGGAGAGAATGAATTAGAAAAATCCGAGATTGATTCGAAGATGAAGAATCGAGGTCAATTTGTGGGGAAGAAGAAGATGGAATACGGAATTCAAGTGATGGATTAACGTTGACTAAATATCTTTTCTCTAAAAGGGTGTTTGAGAATCTGTGAGATTTAGAAGAACTAGGGTTTCTTGAGACACAAAGATTGAGAAATTGTGGGCCTTTGAAGATGGGAAAAACAAAATTGAGATGGGGCTATGGTGAAAAAAGAGGAGAGAAATATAAAATCAAAGATTGATTTGTATATTTATTGTATTATACGTGATAAATTTTATTAATCTAAAATTATGTCACTCTATATACTAGATACATATCTATTTTATGTAAGAAATCTGACAGATGTATATATGTTTCGTATAAAAGTAAAAATATAAACAACAGTTGTTAACCATAACCCCAATGTAATTATGCATATATAGAATGAAGCATTTCAAGGAATTAAAAATATAATAATATCAATTTTATGCCAAAATGCATATCGATCTTGCTAGCTTTAAAAATATTCATGAACTCTAAAATTAATCAACCTACATAATTAATTAGTTAAACCATCAAAAAATAATACTAAATAAAGTATCAAACATCTTTAAACATCTCACAAAAACTAATTGAATCTGTCAACATGTTCACTATCTTAAAGTTGATTTTTTTGATCTTGTCCTTGAAAAATTGAAAGTGTCCAGAGCAACTTCTCTCGAAATTCGCGGAATACCGAATTTGCTGGCAACTGTACCAGTGACCTTACTCTCACTAATGACACCTTCGATGTTTTTCAGTCTTCCATACTACCACAATAAGGTGTCATACCTTTGCAGGTGATATTTTCAATCAATTTCAACATCATGTATATCAACCACACTAGTGTTGATAAGTTCGGCAAACACGCAAGTATATAATTTGCAATCAATGTACTAAAAATTTTAAGTTCTTTGTGTATGTCAGTTTTAAACAAAATATGCATTAATAACAAGTTATAGCTAGACATACAAATTTCATATCAAGTTCTCTGTGTATACCAGTTTTAAATCAAGAAAATTGCACTAATTCACAAGTCATCACTAAATATATTTTCATATCATGCTAAAACAGTCTGCGTACCACACACACAAAAAAATACAGGAACATGTCTAAAAAAAATTATATCACACCAATTATATACGAGAACAACACTAAATATCTAAAAAATGTACAAAAACTTTATACCAATTTCATATAAAAAGCATTCAAACAAAAAGCACCATTATCAAGTAAAAAAGATGTCTACAATCATATTAATTTTACACAAAAATAAACTTGAATACTGCCAAAAATAAAATATGAGCACAAAGTCTAAATAGTGTATATTCACGCCAATTGTCTCCAAAAAATAAAAATGAAAAAAACACTATGGCTTACTGCCAAGTTCATATAAAAAAATATTCAAACAAAATACATCATTGTCAAGGTACAAAAAGTAAATAAAATTGTTGAGTATTGTTTTGAACCTGATATTAAAGTATAAAGTATATGGAGTATTAACAATTTTATAAAAAATATTCAAATAAATCTTTTTTCCGAATTCCTATGATAAAAAGTAAGTATATGAAATATTAAGTTAAAAAATACTTTTAATATCAGATTTTACCTTCTGTTGCTTGGGAATTCTTGAATCTTCTTTCAATGTTCCACTAGTTTTTTTCTTTGCAGATTTAGAGGACTCCCCTCTAAGAATAGTTTTACTTTTTTTGAAATATTTGACTGTACAAAATTCGAATCTAAATCAGACTTAATGACTAGATCAGGAAGTTCTGTAGAATAAGAATCCGCACTTTTCTCTTTTCTTTTCTGTCCGTTTCAAGCAGATAAGTCGATTCTCTCAACATGGAAGTTTTTTTTTCTAGTTTGATGTGAGCGAAAAAGAGAAAGAGGGGTGCGTGTAAAAGGAAAGAAAAAAAAAAAAGAGACGTGTGAAAAAGAAATACACATAGTCATGCTGGAATAAGAAAAATAAAATCCCTAAGATCATGTAATAGCCACTTTTTTCTCTTTCTTATTATAATTAATTGTATTTTATTTAATATAAAAATAGTTTTTTAAATTTAATTGAACATTGTTATAACATGTAATTTTACTTTGTTAATATTAGTAATTATAATAAATTATATTTAAAATTTGTAATATGCACTCTTAAAAGTATATAAGGGGTGATTTTTTTATGAAAATATTATTATTTTAAAGTATTAAATCATGCTAAAATAAGTATTGTAAGTACTTATTAATTACATGAATAAATATTAAAGAAAAGTTAAAATTAGGTTATATCTTTTAATTATCTAAATCAACGTAAAACTAAAAATCAAACATTTATTATTATTATTATTATCACTCTTAGTGTTGGGTTAATTATTTGTTTTGCTAGTATTAGTATTGATTTGATTTTTGATTTGTGCTTTAGAATTACTCATATGGAAAACTTACGTAAACATATCATACTTAAAAACTATTTATCATTTATAGCCATATCAATTTATTTTAATACATGTATAATTCACTTAAAATATACATTTTAATTTTTTTAATCAAAATAAGTTTAATACATTTTAAAACACTTACAATACATTATATTGCATGTAAATTCATTCTTATACATAGTATAATACATCTATATTACATGCATAAATTCGTTTTTAATACATAATGCAATTTCTTTTACCCAAATAAATATATACATTTATAATACATATATATTACATATATAATTCATTTTTAATGCATAGTACGTACAATTCCATATATGATAAATATTTTCTAAAATATGATATTCCTAGATAATAAATAAAAAATATATTTAAAAATAGTTAATATTTTTTTAAAAAAAAAACTCAACAAGATAATTATCCCTACTAATATCTATGGACTATAACCTTTATTAGACCATCCAAAATTCTAAATCTAATTTAAAATAACATGTTAGAAGGGTAAATTTTATATATGTGTGTGTGTATATATCATTGGATTGATTTAGTCTCGAGTTGATTTTTTGAAGTTAAAATCAAACCAAACCAGATATAGTTGAACTTTTTTTTGATACCAAATCAAATCAACTAAATCATTAGTCGAGTTTTTTCTCCCAAATTGACTCGATTTGTAGTTTGATTCGAGTTTCGATTTAGTTTTGTTCACCCCTAGACACAATAACCCTATGTAATGCCTTGCATGATAATTTTGTATCCTATGTAGTGTTCAGTGTTATATCACATAGAATGTGTGCATCTGTTTGTTCAATTTTATATAAGTTTAAGTATCTATTTTGTTTGTATTCAAAATTGAAAGGCATAAATATCAATTAAAATTAAGTTAAATAATATATTTATATATTATCCCAAACATAAATCACGACATTCCTTCTTTCATCCGTGGAAAACACCATTCTTTTCCCTTATATTTTATAAATATCTTGCCTCTTTTCACTCAGCAATAATTGAAACTCGTGCATCTGAGAGAAATGGAGTAGTAAATTGACTTCAGCATGTTTCATCACACAAATACTAATTCAACTGTAAAATTTATCTCCGTCACAATTTCTATGTAAAGGTATTTGATTGATCATAGAATTGGAGAATGAAATGAATAGTTTTAAAAGTTATAATCTGAAATATAAGCACATAAATATTTATGTGATTGAAATCATCTCATTAAGAATAAAATTGATAAATTTAAAGTTGAAATTGTTAATATATATATATATATATATATAAGAGTACCAATTTCTTTAGAGGGACTAAAAAGTAAAAAGTCCCATACATTGGGACAAAATAAGTTTTTGAGAGTTAATAGGCATTGTTTTCCAAATTTAGGGTTTATGACATTTATTAGGATCATTAACTATAAACCCCATCTAAATTACTCTTGAACAAGTTGTCCATGGACTTGTGATGATCTGAGCAATCAGAATTTAAAACTTGAACTAGTTCTTGTTTGAACAAACCTCTCTCAATTTCATTTGGTCAAATACTACAGGCCGAACAACATTATACATGATCCTACTATTTTCTTTATAATGAATCGGACATATAACAATACCATCTCATGGATTTGGGTTAAAGAGGACAAAATTAATTTTAACACTTAGTTTGAATGGTGGAGTGTCATGATTTCATAATATATGGTACTGTATGATATGATATTATATCGTACAATAGATTATATTAGTTGTTATTGTTTAATGATAATTTTGTTGATTGGTTTCACTGTATAGTACTTGATAAATTTATGAAAATGCCCTTAATTATTATCCAATTAAATCTATCAATATTTTCTTAAAAAAAATAAATAAAATACATATAATCAATCAGGAAAACAAGCTTATATATTTCCAATCTATACAAACACAAGAAAACTAAAAAGCAAGAACTTCTAAAAAACAAACATAAAAAATAGACTGAAACGTGGGAATGGGAGAAAAGATTGGAGGCTGCAGAGAAGCTTCAAATGTTGATGTAGAGGAGAATGAGTAATACGATTGTGAAAGCAGTAAATATATTAGGGTAAAGTTTAATAAAGAATAAATGATAAATTAGAAACATTACCCCCAAAGAAGGATAAATTAGAATTATCTAAAATTAAAGGTATAATTGAAAAAAGAACAAGTAAACCATTGATACCCCAAATTGGTGGTTTTAAAGAGTGAATGTTTTCATGGTTACAGAACCATGAAAGCAAACCATACCAAACAATATAAGTTTAAAAAAATAATAAAAACAAATGTGGTTCTCTTACTAACCTTACCACGAAAAATCACCATCCAAACAAGCTGTAAAGAGTCTGGATGACAATGTATTTTTCAGTTTAAAAGAGAAATTTAAATGATGAAAACGTTGGGTTCTACAAATCACCTTATTCAAAAGGAGCTCAGAAAACACAAGATTTTGTTACAACTGTGGAGATGGCATAGAAGCAATAAACAAAATGAAATTCTTCTTGGTGATCGACGTATGTCACATAATCATAGTGTGAAGGCAATCTTGCGATCTCTTCCTATCCATAGCGAAACAAGAATCTGAAAAATGTCTATGTTTCAAGCACCGAGTTGCAGACGAACGAAGAACATAACGTGCAGATGGATGTCCGTCAAATAGCTTCTCTTTCAACTACTAGATTCTCCTAAGAATTGATGAGACGTTCCATAACCAATTTGATAACTTTAGGAGCATCAACAGTTACTGCCACTTTTACTGAGGGTTTATCAGACCATTCAGTGACTTCAGCAAACCTTGTTTGTTCAACAGTAAACATAATAAGTACTACATATCGATCAAATATCCCTCTATTCTAAGTATTATATGCACAAAAATTGATACATTTCCTAAAGCATCAAAATGGAGAGCAAAACACACTTGCTTAGAGTATTTTAGTCATTTGAAACACAGTTATCTAATCCAATTCATCATAACCACGTTTGCATTTTCTTGAACCAAGATGCCTAACTGAAAAGGAAAGCAAAAAGGTCTAGTTTCAAGAAGAATGGAAAAGATGGTTGCAAAAAAGATCTTGGGTTTGACAAAATTTTCTCTTTTACACAAGTCCTTGTATTCCTACAAAAACAATATTGTAACAACCTAACCCTCTTTTTGAGCATTTGTGTACCCAATCGTGATTTGAGACCTTGTATAAGTCAATATCCTTTTGGACTTGTCAGCATGGTTTGTATTAGGATCCGAGGGACTCGGGTGAGTTTGGTGCCATTACACCACATTAACAATTGCAGATTTTGCTGGTGCAGGATTGTGCTTCGCGATTGCGAGCAGTGGGCCCCTATCACGAAGAGGAAAGCTGGTCACCGCTAAAGGGGGCTGGGCTCTACAATCACAAAGAAAAGGGCGATCTTTCAGATGGGAGCACAAATGCGACCACGAGGGCTGCGAGCCACCAGACGCGAATGAGAAGGCTTGCCAAGTTAACTCAGCGCCATCACAAAGAAGGCCCGATAAGTATATATACGGCAGCAACGAAAAACAACAGCTATTTTAAAAGGTTTTGAGGAAGAAGCTCTCAGATTTGTGATCCTAAGGCTGAAATGTCAACCTATAAATCAAAGTATACAAGTAGAACTGCAACATACCTAGTGTAATTCGATAAAGAGGGGTTTTGATGAGGTAGAGTGTTCCAGACCTTACCCCTACCTCACAGATAGAGAAGTTGTTTCCAACAGATTCGTAGCTCAAGAAAAAATAGTCCAAAGCAGTTCAGAAAAGGAAGTAACGGACATGAAAGCATAACAAAGCAAAAGAGTATGATAAATAAAGTTTGATGAAATAACTGATAATAATAGAACTCGAAGGGCAAGAAACTACAGAAGCAATTCTATAACTGCTAGTATGGAAGGATAGCAAGATAACACACTACTACTTACTAACCTACTACCCTAATTTGTGTCTTCCACAACCTCCTACATAAGGTCATGTCATTGCTAAGTTGACACTTCGCCAAATACTATCTAAACACTTCTCCCCATACTTCTTCGGCCTACCTCTACTTCTCCTGAAATGATCCATAACCAATCTCTCATACCTCCGCATTAGGTTATCCATGCATCTCCTCTTCACATGTCCGAACTATCTCAGTTTTGCTTGAGCATCTTGTCCTCCATCGAAGCCACTCCCACCTTGTCCTTGATATCCTAATATGCCTACATATCTGTTGTACCATCCTCATTTCTACAACTTTCATCGTCTGAATGAAAGAGTTCTTGATTGGCCGACTCTCTGCTCATACACCATACTTGATCTAACTACTTAAACGTAGAACTTGTCTTTGAGTTTTAGTAGCACCTTCTTATCACACAAGACTCTGAATGCGAGTCTCCACTTCATCGACCCTACACTACTTGGTGAATGACATCCTCGTCCATCTCACCATTTCCTTGTATAATAGAATTAAGATACTTGAAACTTCCTCTCTTTAGATGACTTGAGTATCAAGCCCCATTTCCATGTTATCCTCATGTGTTATGTCACCGAATTTGCAATTGAAGTATCTTGTCTTGGTCCTGCTCAACTTGAACCCTTTCGACTCTAAGGTTTGTTTCCAAATCTCCAACTTAATATTAACACACCACGAGTCTTGTCAAGAACTATGTCATCCATGAGTAACTACACTAATCTCGCATTGATTGGAGTCGTGGAGCAAGTAAAGTGAAGGAATGGTTTTAGGCAATGTTGTCTCCAATGTAAGTGAAACTTTAATTTCTTGTTTTGCTTGTTTTTTAATAGAAGCATGCTATTTTAGTTGCTTTGATAAGTTTAAAATATCTAGTTCATGTGCGAAGCAAGTATGAGCAAGATCGCTATTTAAAGTATCAGGTATTGGCCACAAGGGATTAGCTACATATATGATATTCATCATGTTTATTTGATAGTTCTGAAATGTTGATGATATTTGAGCATCTCTATTATCCATTGCTATTCTAATCATACCTAATCAACTGTACTTGATATCTGAAATGTCTGATATAACAATTGTAATACTTGTCTACTATTTAAATTGTATTACTTGGGGATAAGACCCTGGCATAGCAATATTACACTCCTTTCCTTTTAGCTGCACACATTATGCCACTTAAAGTTTACTTCTTGTCTCGTCATTTATCTCAATGATGCTTTCCTGCAAACACTGTATTCTGTTTTTAGCTTTTACTGCTCCAGCCTGATTGATATATATATATATATATATTTTGAGACGATAGTTGATATTTTTTTTTTGATATTTCAGAGGATGGTATGCTGCTTTATTAAGAATTCGAAGGTAGTTAAGAAGATATTTATGTTGCTTTCCCGAGAGTAATGGCCAATTGGTCATACAGACGTTGAGTTAATATTTTTAGAGGCAGACCCAGTGTTAAAGCAGCCGTGTTCATCTGAACCCAATGCTTTTGGCTCCAACCTTGTATATGTTTGTGAATTCTAATGGAATTGGTATCTATTAAGCAAACCAAATACACCGCTTCAAGAGAGAAGTGGATGAAGTGGCATTTACTCCTCAAGTCCATTAGAACTTAAAACTTCTCAAATCATCCTCTCCTTTCTCCACTCTGACATTGTCATGTTTCTCTTCTTCACGGTTCTTTCTTTTGTCTCTCATCCCCATTTTTCTTCACTTTGATCCTCAAGGATGATTTCACTTGACCTTCCTTTAGAATCATGAACATATGAGAAAGAAGATTACGGTGCATATAGGAATTGCTTTCCTCTCTTGACCACAATATAATTATTCCGCTTCCACCTTACCAGTTTCAAAAAAAAATATAATTATTCCACTTCTGATCATATGGAAGAACATGAACAGTATACCAACACATACAAAGATGTAAATGGCATTCAACCTTAGGGTATGTCACAACAAACCTCCCTATGAGAATCCCCTTTTGCATTCATGAAACTAACGCAGGCTTGAGGAGAAAATTCTTGGAGGACCAAAAATGAGAAGTGTTGAGGAACTATCTTACCTTTCCTGCTATCCCTTACCCTTTACAGAAGGAAGTTGAATCCTCAAAGTACTATCCTATAGTGTTATTCGAAGATGGCAAGCATCTAGGTCCAGCTGGAATTGTCAGCCAAAGATAGAACCATATGATACTGATGGTGCTATCAATCTAGATAGTAAACCTGCCCTACCACACTTATGAAGGGCTGGCAAGAGAAGCTTTATCCTCTGAAAACACAAAAAAAGGAGGGATACACTCATTCTTCTGAAAAAATGCAACAGTTTACCTCTTTTGTTTGTTATAAAATAGAGTCAGCCCTCTTGTGATGCCATTTGTTTGGACACGAACCACACCTTCTGTATAGGTGATTAGTGAGGGATCAACAGCAGCAAGCAGGGCAGTTGGATCATGAAGGTAAACACCTGCGAGGAGTACCAATTCCCATAAAATCAGAAAAATGAGCATGCACCAAATAATATGAGGCTAGTATCAAATATAACATCAGCGACAACAACATATCCAGTGGAATCCCACAAGCGGAATGTAGGCAGACCTTACCACTACCTCATAAAGGTAAAGAGGTTGTTTCCTGGTAACCCTCGTCTCAAAAGCCCATAAGCAGAATAAACTAGATATAAAAAAGGAAAAGAAAAGAAAGGGAATAGAAAGAGCGACTAATAAGGAAAATCACATGATAGTATGTAAATACGATAAAATTAACATATTAAGACGGACAATGACAATACAAGATATAAAGGCAATGTAAATACGCTAAAAGTAAACAAATATAGGACTAATAATGACAACATACGATGTAAAGATATTACTACTCCTACTAACCTACTATATCACGAAGTCATATATCGACCTACCCCTACTAACCAATTAGCATGCTACTCTAATATGCGACCTCCATTCCTTCCTATCTAAGGTCATGTCTACGGTGAAATCAAATTTTATCATATCTTGTCTGATCACCTCCTCCCAATACTTCTTCGGTCTACCTCTACCCCTCCATGTAGCTCCTAAATCCAACCTCTCGCACATCCTTGCGGGAGCATCGATACTCCTTCTCTACACATGTCCAAACCAACGCAGTCTCGCTTCCCTCATCTTATCAGCCATAGGGGCCACCTCGAACTTTTCCTGAATGGTCTCATTCCTAATCTTATCACTCCTGGTATGCCCACACATCCATCTCAACATCCTCATCTGCGCGATCTGCATCTTCTGGACATGTGCGTTTTTGATTGACCAACACTCCACCCTATACAACAAAGACTGTATAACCACCATCCTGTAAAACTTACCTTTGAGTTTAGGTGGTATCTTCTTATCACACAATACTCTAGAGACAAGCCTCCATTTCATCCATGCTGCCCCAATTCGATGTGTGACATCATCGTCGATATCGCCACTACCCTGGATGATAGACCCAAGAGTTTTCTCTCTTAGAAATAGGTTGAATGGCAAGCCTCACATTAATGTCTGCTTCATCCCTCACCACATTGAATTTATACTCCAAGTATTCTGTTTTGGTCCTGCTCAGTTTGAACCCTTTAGATTCCAAAACGTGTGTCCAAACCTCCAATTTATCATTAACTTTAGCCCGAGTCTCATCAATCAGTACTATGTTGTCTGCAAATAGCATGCACCATCATCCATCACCAAGGCAAATAGAAAAGGGCTCAAAACAGATCATTGATGAAGTCCCATCTCAACAGGAAAATACTCGGAGTCCCCACCCACCGTTCTTACCCGAGTTTTGGCTCCATCGTACATGTCTTTTATCACCCTAATATACACAGGCTAGTATCAAATATATATATAATAAAGCAGTTACAACAATAACAACAACAACATACCCAGTGAAATACCACTGTAAGGACCTAGGCTTCGGAAGGCCCTAACGATGCTTAAAATATGGTTTCCAACGATTTTTTACCAAGGTTCCCTTTCAAAGACACCTCCACGAGTCATTGAAGGGTCCACAAGCCGTGGAGTGGCCCTTGGCCATTTCCTAGCTGTCCTGGCTTCTTGACATATGCAAGGCTAAGTGGCCCTCCACGGAGCCTTTCACGGCTCGTGGACCTCACCACTGGCCGTGAAAGGGCTCGTGGGAGAAGGCCCTTGCCTTGGTTTCCACTGCTTTGCCTAAGGGTGCCACCACGACTTGTGAAGAGCACCATGGATCGTGGTAGTAGTCGTGGAGGGACCCTTGTCCAATTTTATCTTGGAAAATCACTCGTCTCGTAACTTAGGGCATGTTCATAGAGGCCACCACACACTGTGAAGAGCTTCACGCACCGTGAAGAGCTTCACGCACCGTGAAGCCTTCCACGGTGGTGTCCAGCTAAATATTTTATTCTGCTTCATTAAGGGCTTTTGGTAATTTGGTTCACTTCCAAGGCCTTTTACGGCTTTTATACCTATCCTAAGACCCCTAAATAAGTCCTTAGTCATTCCATACACTTCATTTCAAATTTCCAACACTTAAAATCTAGAATTCAAGCTCCTAAACATCATTCAAGCCAGATTCTTGAAGATGCAAGCTAAGGGTTCTTGTGGGCTGCCAACATTAAGTTTAATCCGCCTCAAACTTCTTCACCCCATCAAGGTATGTGTGGTTTAATTCATGATTACTTTCCAATCATGAAGCCCCAAAATCTATTTCTTCAATTTCATGATTTCTAAGTATGTTTTGCAACTGAGTTTTGTGATTTAGCTTCAATTTGAAGAAATTATGTTATGGATTGATTTCAATTGATGATTTTAGCATGACTTGAATCTTATTATGTCAATTTACATGGATTTTATGAGAATTGAATATGCATGTCCCTTTTTATAATGAATTTATGCATGGGTAATTTCAAGTATGAACCAATTGTTGATTTCTTTTTGGATTAAGTATGATTTCATCTTATTATCATGTTTTAAGTATGAAATTCAAGTACTCATGCTATTCCCTCATTCCTCATATCATAAGCATGCATGAACAAGGCTATTTATGAGATTTCTGATGTGGGTTATTATCCAATTATGATTTTTTTTAATTTTTTTTTTTGGATTTGCACTGGGTGTCCGAGTCTCTTAGAATCCCGACTAATTGATTACCCAATTATGATTATGATGATGTTTTCAAGGTAAGCATGGTTATGACATGGATGTGATCATATAATGTCTATGATATGGCTTTAAGCTCTTATGGGTGTGTATACACCATTATGTACAAGTGTGAATGAACTATTCTTATGCATGAATTCATGGATTAAACTATGATTTGGCTTTAAGCTCAAGTATGCATGACTATGAAGTATAATTTGGCTCTTAAGCCCAAGCATGTATGATTATGATTTGAAAAGACTTATGCTCCTATTGCAAGCATGTATATGTATTCACGTGGGATGATGACTTAGCACCGAATGAGATTGGAAGTGGGGGCTCGACCCAAGGGTCTTAAATAAAGCCTACCTTTCTCATAACTATGTGCCACTGTAGGATCATGTTTTTCCCAATATGGATAATTAGGTACATGTAACCTACTCTCCAAAATGGGTGGTGTTCCCGTAAGGAGAGGTATAGTCTACCTTTAGCAAATAGGCTACTCTTCTCAGGTGTAGAGGCAACATCATGATTCCATGTAATAGCTCGCATGACCTTACATATCGATTGAGGTATCATCCCTGTTATGGTTATGTATTATGGCATTCATGCATCATGGTTTTAAGGCATATTGTATGGTAATCTTTCCTATATACTCCTTTCATATATATGTGCCCTTGTCATCGAATATTGAAATGCAGGTTATCATGTTCATATGTATTGCATGCCCACATACTTAGTACATTCAAACATACTAATGCATACTTTTGCCTACATGATCTAACCATGTAGGGATCAAAGACTTTCCCTATCCACCTCTTCATGGCTAGATTCAATTGTGGAAGTTTGCTTGTGGTGAGTCCTTATTTATAAGGACAACGCCCACCTTCTATCTACATGTCATGGTTACTTTATGTTGCTTATGTTGCAGGTGATCTTGGGACATGTCCTGGCCCTCTTCCCTATTATGATTAGAGGCATTGTTGGACACTATATTATGTACGTCTTATGCTATGCTATGTATCTATGGAGGATATCCCCAAGTCCTTACCCCATGCTTGATATGTGTTATGTATGGCAAGTTGATGAAAGTCCTAAGTCCCTACTGGCAATTTGATGAAAATCCTACGTCCCTACTTCCCCATAGAGTGCGTCCCATGCTCCTTTTCCCTTGGATGGACTTGTTGAAGTTATGTGATGGCAATTACAAGCCCCTATTCCCATAGATAGCATTCCTCTTTCCCTACCCCTTAGTATTGATTGTTAATGTTTATTTCGCCCGTCCTAACCAATGATGTGCTTAAGTATACTATAAGGCTTGCTTGGAAACTTTCGGGTTCCCATTCGCCATGTAATACCTAGGCTCTAGGCTTGGGTCATGACAACCACAAAGTACGGTCTAGAGAAGATAAAGTGTACGCAGGCCTTAGCACTACCTCATGCAGATAGAGGCGATTTCCAAAAGATCCTGGACTCAAATGTATCCGCCCCGAGTAAAAGAAGAAAATATCAAACATAGAAGAATAATTAAAACGAATACAATAAAGTAGTTGGTTTACAACAAATGTAACCATGTTTTATTTACATGAAAAATAGCCAAAGTCATTAGAAGCATACACTGACTATACATTATAGCTTGCCAAAAGTCATAAAAAGTATACATTGACTATATAATACTCCCTCTATCCCACATTGACTTAATTTGTGAGGCAATGCACATATATTAAGAAACACATTCAAGGCCATAATTTAAGTCATACTTTCCACTATTACTCTTTGAGAAATCATAAATATACCTTTGCAAGTAGTATAATTCATCACCTAGAAAACATAAAAACTTCAATAAATGAAAGGACAAATATGGAAAAAGTTTCAAACATCCATCTTGAACTTTGAACAATTCAACTATTTTGAATAATGGAAGAAACCTCGAAAATTAAGTTAATATGGAATAAAGAGAATATATCGTACTTATACATGTGCTACATACTAATTATATATTATGATATACTCAAAAATCTAAATATAGTCCAACTATACATGAAGTATATACTGACTATTCAATTTCGACCAGCTCAAAATCACCTCTAAACAGTCCAAAAATTTTAAAATGACATTCTCTTCATGTTTCGAGTATTTTGATATATAATTAGCCTCAAAAGAATCATATTTTTGGTACATTCATTTTTATTTTATTTTTTTGTAAATAAAAAGGTGCAGACAGAACAAATGAAGAAGAAGAATGAAGTAGCAGCAAAAGATTAAGAGAAGAATAAGAAACAGCTAAGAAGGCCTGAGTCTAGTGGAGGACTAAATTTTCTTGATCTTTATACATGGAATAATGCTGCAATAGGTAAATTGTTGTGGAATTTATGCAAAAAGAAGGACAAGTTATGGGTTGAATGGATACACAGCTACTATGGTAAAGAGGGACATGGGGTATGCAGGCTAAGCAAGCATCTTGGTTAGTTCAAACAATTTTCAAGACTCATAGACACCTCCAAGCTGCTGGTTATACGGAAGAAACACTGGTACAAATGGAACACTACTCCATTAAAAATGTGTATGGCAAAATGAGAGGTGAAATGGAGAAAGTGGAATGGAGGAAACTTGTCTGGAAAAACTACGGAATTCCTAAATGGTTGTTTATATTATACTTGGCTTTGAATAGAAGACTTGCTACAAAGGATAGATTGGCAAAATGGGGGCTGATAGACAATACTACCTGCTCGCTATGTCAGATACAAAATGAGGAGATAGATCATCTGTTTTTTGACTGCTCATTCACAGCTGGAGTATGGAACAAAGTACTTGCTTGGCAAGGGCTACAAAGAACAAGCATGTCGTGGAGTCAGGAAATACAATGGGCATTGACAGTCATGAAGGGAAGGAATGCAGTAGCACAGGTTTATAGGATGACATTGGCTGGCACTATATATCATCTATGGATGGAACATAATCTTAGAGTATTTCAGCAAAGACAGAGGACAATGGAAACCATTATTAGGCAGATTGTGCGAGACGTTCATGGTAGAGGATCCCATCAAGTTAGCTTAGGAAAAAGGCTATGTGAACTTAATGTCTATCCTTAGTTCCCACCTTTAAGTAGTGAAGTTTGAGTTGTAATGCTAGCATGACTTGGTGTTTATACACAAGTATGCTGGCCTGCTGTTATGTAATGTTCACATTGGTAAATAAAATCCAACTTTACCAAAAAAAACAGCTAAGAAGGCCAAACGCCGCTGCCATTTTTTAAAAAAAATTCATATCACTGAATGGCCATATTAGGTAATTTTGCCAATAATATACTAGGAAAGCCAGATTAGCAAGAGACAAACCTTTCGTGTTGTATGCATCATGGTGATATCCAAAATAGACACCCAAGATCTTGTCAAGGTACTTGGCAAACTTTCCGTTAGACTTCGCCAACTCATCTCGATCAATATCTGACAAAAGTAAATATAAATATAAATAAGGAGAACTTTGTGGAAGAGAAACAGAATGGTCAAGAGAAGCTCAAATTGTAGCATCTATGTTAAGAAAGGACGGAAAAAGAAGAAAATACAAAGCACATCTCAATGTAGTAGTGTAAAACTTCCCTCTTTATATTGCTACCTTATGTGGTAATAATTTCTCCATTACATGAGATTACTGTATTGTTTTCCTGACAGTGGCCTATATCACAAATTGATTTCTTTTCCCAAAGTAAGGAAACAGCCTCACTACTTCTAGGAGGTAGCGGTAAGGTCTGCGTACAAGTCACCCTCCCCAGACCCCACTTGTGGGACTACACTGGGTATGTTGTTGTTGTTGTTGTTATTTCTTTTCCCAAAGAATGACCGACATGTTAAATCATGTGAGTTTCTTTCAAGTTGAACACTGTGACTACCCAGTTTGACTGTGAAACCTGACACCAAATAAAAGAGAAAAGCAAAGGTTTCAATCTCCAATAAACTTGGGTTATCCGTGGAACTCCTGAACAAGAATCAAAATTTCATATTTTTGGTTCACACAGGCATAGGGGAATCTAGAAATATGGCTTTGTGAAATCAGATCATGTGCTCTGGATTGGATGCATAGAAGAGTATGTTATAAAGCACATGCAGCTTTACTTAATCAAAGATCCATGCATATGTATTTGCATTTATTTAGCCAATGCTCAAGAATATTTCAAGAGACATGCAGAGGGATTTGGTAAAAAATTCTTCTGAAAAATTCTTTTTGTTCTTTAATTCATAATGCTTCTATATTACTACCTCTATGACCAACAATAACAACATACTCTTGAAATTCCACAAGTGGGGTTGGGACGGATAGAGTGTACGCGAACCTAAACCCTACCTTGGGAAGATAGAGTGGCTATTCCAGAAAGATCCCCGGCTCGAGCACAATAAATTAAAGTAGGTATGAAAAATGAAAATGATGAAGAAAATATAGCAACTAATAGGGAAACAGTAACAATAACACAATACTTGTATGACAACAAACAACAAATGTGATAGATATCAAAAAACAAGAAACTACAAAAATAAGGCTAATACTATGACAAACATCACCAAGCCTAAACCTGTTGAAAAGCAAGACTACACTCCACTACAACCAACCTTCTACCCTAATCCACCATATCCACACCCTCCTATTAAAGGTCATGTTCCCGATAAACTGAAGCTGCAACATGTCTTGTCTAATTACCCCTCCCCAATATATTTATAGCCTACCTCTACCTCTCCTCGTACTCACTATTTCCAACCTCTCACACCTCCTCACCACGGCATTTGCACATCTCCTCTTCATATATTCAAACCAGCAGCCTCGCTTCCTTATCTTGTTTACCATGGAGGCCACTCTCACCTTGTTCCAGATATCCTCATTTCTAATCTTATTGCTCCTAATATGCCCATTCATCCATCTTCCTAGCTTGCATTTTCTGAACATAGGAGTTCTTGACTCCGTTCCATATAAAGAAAATTGGTCAAACCACCAATATGAGAACTTGCCTTTAAGTTTAGGTAGTAATATTTTATCACTTAAGACTTTGGAAGCAAGCCTCCACGTCATCCATAATGCTCCAATCCAATGTGTGACATCATGGTAGATCTCCCTAACCTCTTGGATTAAAGAACAAGATGCTTGAAACTCTCTCTTGGGGATAACCTATGCATCAAGCCTCATTTCCACGTCTATCTCATGTAACTACATTTTTATTTGTTGTATGTTGATGCTTAGTGATGTAACACGAGACACGTAAAGTGATTTATTTGAAGTTATTCCCTAAGTTGGTTGCGCGGACTCTTCACTTTCAATGCCGCACCTGTGTTAGATTCTCCAAAAAACAAAAAAACTATACAGCTTTTGGAGAATCACACACACACACCCCAACGCTTTTGACGAGTCTGAGCAAATCCCTCCGCATGGCAAGAGACATGCAGCTTTTCCTTCCTTAATTCGACATCCTCCAACTGTGCTATCTCCCAGTAACCAAATATCTTAAATAGTATAAGCAGACAGTGAAAAATGGAAACTTCTAGTTGCGTTTGCAGAATATTTAGGAACTCACATGAGGATGGTCAATATTACATAACCCATTCTATCAAGCCATGAATGCAGGAAATGTATGAGGAACAAGAATATGATAGTGTAAGAAGAGCAGAATATTTGAAGTACCATATGAACTGGTTGTAATAACTTAATGAATCGAGAAAGTACCAGTAAGTACAACTTGATGTGTAACATTTATTCCAACTGCTAGAACATCAGCACCACCAGTAAATACAATATCAGCAGCATCTGGATCTCCAAAGATCTTGTGCAGATGAGCAACAAATCAGGCGTTAACATAACATAGAGAATACTCCTGAAAAACTAAAGCATGAGTTTGTATGTATGTTAGCAACTTACATTTGCCTCAGCAGCTGGATTGACATTTCCATTTACAGAAAAGGCACCACCAAGAACAACAATTTGTCCAATGTTTTTAACAAAATCAGGATCTGATTGAATGGCCTGGTTCAATATGCCATTTTGGTGAACAGATTTCCATTAGGTTATTATCTACACATTATGTTTCAATCATGGGGCATAATTTGATTAAGCATGGATCTTAAGAAAAAAAAGGAAGTTTTGGTATTAAACGTGCCATAGCATCTGCGTGACTATTATAAGACTTTTATAACTTGGTGTTTTAAACATGCCATGATATTTGTGTGACTATAAAAGCTTAAGTTAAACTATTTCCGAATTTAGAAGCTGCCATTCTTTTCTTAATAGACTAAAAAAGAAATGATGACACATACACTGGAATGGGTCGCGTAATATTTAATCCAAGAGTACACACTTACTAGTGCTATATTTGTCAAGGGACCCAAAGCTACAACAGTAACCTTTCCAGGGTATACATGAGCTTGTTGAACGAGAAAGTCAGCAGCATTCTGTTCAATAGGCTTTCCATTTGGTGCAGGAAAGTTTTGGTTTCCAAGTCCATCCGTGCCATGAACAAAATCCGCAATTCGAAGTTTTGTACCTTTCTTTACATTAAATTAAACAAAGTAAGCATAAGCATACTCGTAAGGAAAAAACATTTCTAACTCTGTTACCTATTCTGACTATTACCTTTTCTCAGAAAAAAGAAAAGGCTTGCTACCTATTTGTTAAATGAACAAATGATCAGAAGAAAAGCACATTAAAATTTAGGACATTTTATTGGTAAAACATATGAGAATTCTGCGACAAATATCACGTCAAGGACCTGTTGCAATTGATTTTTTTTCTCCTAGGGAAGAAAACGCAAGAAGAAGCTCCAGCATACACATCACCATTTCTTTTATCATATTTCCTACCTATGCCTTATTCTGTGGATAAGTTTTGCTGCAAAGTCAGGTATTGTAGGTTAGAAAATAAATTCTAATGTTAGTTTAGAAAGCAGTTTGCTCTGAGCCACAACTTTCTGGGTCTTCGTAAGAGAGCATCTTCAGTTCCACTTGTTATATTTATCAAGATCATTACTGGTACATGGAGAAAGCTCTTGAAGTTACCTCATACACTTGGAGTATGGTACAAACATGTTGAAGTATTACTCACAAGCTTGCTAAGCAAGATTCCTTGATATAATCCAAAACACAAACCGCAGAAGAATATTAAGTAACAGCAATTGAAAGCAAATAAAGATAGAAGTCAATAAAATAATCGAGAATAAACTGAATAGTAGAACAAAGAAGAAATCTAGAACCATAGACAATCATTTCAGGCAACAATCAACATACGAACTCGATTGCTTCCAAAGAACGAAAAATAGAACACAAGATATAAAGAAATAAGAAACTTACCCTCAGAAATCCCAACTTAAGAAAATAGGCAATCATGGGTCCAACTCAAACCAAGAGATCCAACTGTGTCTCCAACAATCTCAAAATATGCAAAATTTTTGGATTCACCTACTAAGGAATAGCTTATAGTTTTAGACAGGTTGGGGGTATGGCTAGAAATCTCAAAAATAGCAAAAATAAAATAATTTTTGGAAAACAGTCGCGTGACCATGGTTAGATAGTGTCAGATGGAACAACTCCTACATGGTCAAGCTGATTGTGCTCGGATAGCACAACATGCTGGATCTCCCACATGGTCAAGCTGGCTACACTCAGATAGGCTCAGATAGGGAGCTTCTTTCTTTGCTCTCTCATTTTCTTTGCCACAGAACTTGTCTGATACCAGATGTGAGCGTTCCTCTTCAAACATTTTAACCACAGAAACATTCCAATTGTGGAACAAAGTCATACTATCATGGTTTGCACCTCCCAAGCTTCCATGAGTCAACAATTGAAGATCATGGAGGTCCTTGAATTGCAAATTACGCATTCCTTTGGTCTTTGAATGTGCCAGCGGTCCATGAGATATCTCGAGATCATCCGTAATGTGTTCTGCTTCGTCCAGGCTATCCAACATCATATTTCTCCTTGAACCTATATTTAGCTTATTATCAACAAAGTCAGTCACAAGAATCCAAAAGTGGCCTCTTCCTTAGTCCTTTGAAGTTACAATCTTGCTATGCAAGAGTTCTCCTTGTCACACCAATAGCTCGATAGTAGCTAAGTATCAAATGTCTTCCTCCACACACCAGTGCCCAACATGCATGTCTTTCCATGCAAGAAAGTCGGTCACAAAAATCAGAAAGCCGCCTTATCATCTTCCTCAATCCTTTGAATTGAGTGCAAGATTCCATTAAACATGTATAAATACTTCATGATAGTCACACCTTCCTCCAAAATGGTAAATTGTTTTTTTTCTCCAGATGAAGCTTGTTGAACAAGCTCTTAGCTTGATAGGGATTTTTCAAGTTTTCCCACAATCACAACAGGTTTCCTTATCGATTTCTTTATTATCAATAATGTTATATAAATTGTGTGCTTGCATGCTACAATATCTTCCCTTTAGCGTAATTCGATCTCTGCTGGCTTCTTTCCACCCAAAGCTTCTGCTGAACTCTGCAGCACCACAATATCCTTCACTCTAGTTTGCCACAGTGAAGACATCGTCAACATGGTGGAAGAGGAGAGGGTGGCTACACCATTGCCTTCTTTCACCTCTACACATAAGCTAAGGTTATGTGCTTTGTGTACAAAATAATAATCATAACAATCCAAGTCCTCGCGTTCCTTGCCCCTCCCTAAAGATTATTACGGCTTCTTTTTAGTAAATACCATATAATCACCAAAAGAAGCTTATATAATTGATTCACTTCACTTTTGTCTCTTTTATTTAGCCATCCATTTTGCCAGGTTTCCCATCCATCTTCTCTTTTTCCGTTTTGTTCTCCTACATATATCAATAGGGTAATTTTGCTAGAAGTACTAATCAATTTAATGCACTACTAATTGCTATTACAGTTTTTTTTCAAAGACTGCTAATTGAACATGATAATAGAAGTAGTTAGCATGACATATGTTCATTTTGTTGATTATTAGTTTTTCCATCAAAGTATTCTGTTATGACCATTCTTCTGCTCTTCAATCGAAAATCAATGATCATATAATCTAAATTTAAAGATTTGAAAAAATATTTTCCATATTAATGCCAATGACTAATTGCTCTTTTATTCTAGAACTTGTGTTTGCCCCTCCCCTGAAACAATTCCCTGGTTCTGCCTGCCCATTTCAATCAAATGGCTTGACAACATAGAACTAATCAAAGCCATGCTCTGGGCAAACTGGCGTACTAACTGTAGCTCAACTAAATACTCTAATACCACTGATCATACAACTAGGCTCAGACTGCCGCAAAAGCACTGTGCTAACATAGTTAATCATATTTTACACAAACACAGCAAAGTAACAAGAACTAGTGAACACAAATTATTACTGCACAAGAGAGACATAAGGACATAATGTGGTTCAGCAAAAGTATACTTACATCCTCGATAAGATAAAATACATTATTATATATGGTCATGATGGCTGAGGAGCACTGCAAGATGGTATGACCAAAATACAATTTTTTTTATTTTTTTTTTGTAAGGTAATGTAATTTCATTAATTAAGTACCAAGGAAAGATTTATATATTACAAGACAAAAACAGAACAGGGTTGATACATTCTCAAAGACTCAAGGAACTCCAAGTATTGAGAAATATCACCTACCATGTCTCCTACACCAAAACAATAATTCTGAAGACATCTATTGCTTACAAAAGACATGACTTCTCTGAGTTTCAAAAACATCTCTCATTTCTTCCTAACCAGATAGTCCAAAGGGTGCAAAAACAGATGGTATGCCAGATTTTCTTCAAGTTTTTGATGACTTTCTGACTCTACCAACATTTCAGCAAACCTCTCACCCTGTATGACATCACCCAATTTACTCCACTACAGTTAAGGAAGACGTCCCAAATTTGTTTTGTTTGCATACATTGGAGGAGACCAAAAAGCAAATAGAAAAGAGTAGCGATCCTTTGATTAAAGAACACTATAAGTATTCCAAAGGAATGAAAGACACTTCAACATTTCGTGCATCTTTATAACGGTTTACTCTAACAGAGCCCCAAATGATACCAAAAGTGCTTCATACATTTTCATTGTCCATCTGTCTCTCTCATTCCCTTTATTTCACTTGACTATATTTACTTTCCTGACTACCAAGTGTTTCTAATACCAAACTCCACCTTCACCAGATCCTTCTTTTAGCTTTGGTCCTAGATCTGAATATTCGGAAGGACCAGTCTAGAACTACTTTTTTCTTTTCTTCTCAAAACCACGTACATGTTTCAAATCCCATGATAAACATGCTCAATGTCTTTGCTTTCAACCTTTTTGTCTTTTCTGGACTGGGATACTACTGATTATTCTTCCTCTTATTCCTTTTCTCTTATTATTTCACCAACTCAAAAAAAGTTTCACCTGGGAAGCAAAAGGAAAGGGGAGAAAGAAATAGAGAGACAGTGTATGTACAAACGCCCAAGTATATCCAGTGTGGATCATCATAACAAAACCAAAAATGATACATCACAGTAATGCCAAAGACTTGATCCCGGTTAACAAGTAAATTAGAGTGACAAAAAATAACTGAAAAGCTTTGAGTATGTAACAGCTAAGCAAGCTAAAATGAGCAACAGGGCAGAATTACATACAGTGATTGTAACATGAGAGCCTTCAGCCACCGGAATATCTGTCCTCCCAGCTACTTCCAACTGAATCATGAAGAACTCAAATCAATAACTACGAGTATCCCTTAAGCTTAAAGATATCCAATACACCAGTATGATATCCCAACTGAGGAACAAAGCTGACTCAATAGTCTCTTTACCTTTGAAAACTAAAAATTACAACGAAAAACTATGCATACGCATTTAGCAATTATCCAAGAAAATGAGAACTTTACCAGATGTAAAGCATTTCTGGTAGCTAGAGTTGTGTAGACATTTCCATATATCGTTGTAAGCCCGACCACCTCAACTTCAGGAGATTGCAGTGCCACAAATATAGCCATTGCATCATCTGAGCACAATCATGATAGCTCAATCAATTCAACAATACAACAGGAAATGGAATGCAGAATTTAGAGAAAACGAAAACCCAGATAATCTTGACAAACTCCACTGTAAAAAATATAGGGATTTTTCTGAGGTACATTAAAAATCTTTCTTTCTACTCTGTGTGTGCATAGAGGAAAGGGATGATACCAATGCCAGGATCAGTGTCAATGATGATCTTTTTGGGTTCTGCAGCCATATGCTGAATCTGAATTGGAATTTGAATAGATCTGTAGATGGAGTGATGATGAATGAAGCAGGAACTGCAGATTGATATATATGCCGCGACCCGCAATTTCAAGAATTGATGGTATTGACACGCTGTTGGAAAGAGTTGGGATGGTTCGTGAGAAATTTGAGGTAGGCTCACAAAAAAGTTTCTAATTAAAAAAAGTTTGCACCATTGTCAAGCTAAGTCAAATCTTTTATTAATTAATAATTAGGAAATTAATTTAAATGGATTGAAATATAAATTATCATAATAGATGACCTGTAACCTAGACTCAAATGGACATCAGTACATGAAATATACTGATATATAAAATGGCTTAAGAAAAGTAAAGTTCAACTCACTCATATCGACATCAACTACTCATGCTCAAATCATTTATGGAAGGTTGGAGTAAGTCATGCATTTGAAATAGGCTCAGTAAAATAGGCTCATTAGTTACAAACTCGGTTTTAAAAACATCATGCTCAATTAAAGTTTTGCTTGGGAGTTTCTCTTAGCCAACATCCATCCCATCATCTTTAGTTAGGTGATGCACAACGAATCAGCATTGTTGCCACGTGCGCCCTTAATTTGCCAAGGAAAAGGGCGATCAACTCTCTCTTGGATCCAAAATATGTGTCCACTTGTGGGACAAGAGCCATCAGACTAGCTGTAAAGACTATCCTATGCTGTCAATATAATAATAATTATTATTATTATTATATATATGTGTGAAGAGGAGGACGACCAAAGGTAGTTTGGTCATTTCAAAACTATCTAGATATATCTTTTCTTCTTCTTCAAAATATAAAAAGGATGACCAATGACATTTTGATAAATTTAACTTTATTTAAGGACAAAAATAGTAATTGAATAATTAATGATCAGAATAAAACTTTAGAAGAATTCATACATGTTCTTACTTTTATTATGGATCTATAAGGATATTTTTGTAAATATGCTAAAGTAAAGAGTTTTTAATTGGTTAACTTCTCCCAAACAATAATAAATGCTAAGTTTATTTGAACATGTTTTAAAAAGAAAATTTTGAACTTATTATTTCAAATAAAATGTGTTTGAATAGTTCATTTTTATTTTTTGTTCCTAAATACTTTTAAAGATTACTGCGTAAACATATTTTTGATATTAAGTTACATAATATAACAACTACTAAAGTTCGTATATTAATTATTAAAAGCTTCATCGCAAAACTCATATAGCGACGAATTTATATTAGCTACTAACAATTAGCGATGGAGTAGCGATAAAGTTAATAGCTAATTTCATATTTTTTTAAGAAGTGTAGATATTATTCTATATGAAAAAAAAGAATAAATAAGAATTATATGTATGCAAAAAATCTTTTGTTATCAATTAAGATACTCCTTCTGTCCCATTTTAATTGAGAGGTAACATACACATATTTTAAAAAAAATTCAAAGACAAAATTTACATCATACTTTTCACTATTTCGCTTTGTAAAATCATAAATATGTAGTGTAATTTATGTTGTTGAAAATATAAAAGTTCAATAAATTAAAGAGCTAATGTGGAAAAATTTTCAAACATTCACCTTGAACTTTGAACAATTCACATATTTTAAACATTGAAAAAACCTGAAAAGTTCAATTAATTTGGGACACAGGGAGTATATTATATGTCAAACTTGACATGCCTAAAGTCCCGTTAAGGCGGACTGACACCCATTGTCGAT